>JASSRZ010000051.1:3239290-3262109 GCA_032164315.1 Malacoctenus gilli | reverse complement strand
CAGGGCGTGGAGGGTCTTTAACGTCTAATCAACGGTTATTGTGTGTCACTTAAGGCCCGATACACCAGGAGCGCTGCTGGCGTGCGCCTTCGCTGTGTGGGCATTCTGTGTGTGAGCTACAAAAAAGGAACACAACACATCCAAACAGGAGTATTTAAACGATCTGACAAAAACCCGACTTAACATAAGCGCCCTTTGATTCGTTCACATCGAGCAAATTTTAGCTAGGTGCAAACTTTTCGTAGAATGATTCACAAAGACAAGAAAACAAGAAGCGCTGAAGAAAAATCCTACAAAACAGTAAAATAACGAAAAATATTGGGTTATTTTTACTGATAAAACAGAAAATTTCTAAAATAATCAAAGTAATATCAGACCAAATGAAAAAACAACCAGTGTTCGAATTTAAAACGTTACACTAATAAAAGTGTCATCTCCACTTTTAAGTCTGGGCAAAAAGAAACTAAAAAATCACCCAGAAGAAAGTGATGAAATGTTAATCATGTGTTCACACTGTGCTCTGCCGTGCTGACAGGAGAGGCTGACTGCACGCGGACGCTGAATATCAAAAAGTTCAAGCGCGCCGGCTCGTCAACGAGGACGAGATTGATGGCGTCAACAAATCGCGGCTGTCGGGGGGGCTGCAGGCGTCGCGGTCACTAAATCAGCACCGCTGAAGATTCATCACGGGGACGCCATCCCAGCGGCTCGCGGCCGGACTCACACACAACTGTGTCAAAGGTCTCCGAGCATCACGCTGGAAAAAAAAGACGGTTTAGTTCAGTTTTACCGCGTTTCTATCACAGTCCAACACACCTTGTTGTGTGAAGTCTCCAAATCTGAACCTGTTGTTTATGCATTTGAAGTGAGAAGGAGCAAGAAAAGAGTGCTTCTCCAATGGCCAGTTGTTGTCGGGCAGAACCAGCACCTTTAAATAAAGTTAGATAAGCCTTTCGACAAGACTAGAGATTAGTTACTTCAACTGCGCGCAGGTTTCGCCTTCGTTTGCCTTCAGAAGAAAATTAATCACAGTTAAAACAAACAGTGGCAAGATGAAATCCCCCAACATGTGACCAGTGGCTACGGGGGGGAATCTGTGCGCTCTCTCTCCGTGCTCGTTATGGCTGTAATTAATTAGCTCCTTCTGGAGATTGTCACCAGTACACTTAGTGGGATTAATCTCTCTCTCTCTCTCTCTCTCTCTCTCTCTCTCTCTCTCTCTCTCTCTCTCCTCAAGGTGAGAGCCCCTCTCTCAGGTAACTCCTCTCATTTGACCGTTGTCACCTCGCGCCCTCGTTTCTCGGCCCAAAAAAAGTTAACATGGACTCACTTCAAAGTGCGCCAGCATTCACTTACAATTCTGCAGCTATCGCAGCTATCTGGAAGCACAGGAATCTCTGTTTTAATGCGGAAAGAAAAGGCTTCGGAGAGATATTAAGCCCTTCACATCAAAGGAGAAGGAGTAAATGGTTTTTCTGAGGGCTTTTCTCTGTGGGAAGGGAGGAGAAGAGGCTGATAAAGCATGACAGAGCTGCAATGCAGACACTGAGATTGAGATATCGACCTAATAAAGTACAAAAGGCCGCCTCATGTAGAGTCTCTCTCTCTCTCTCCTGTATTTCTCTGTTTCTCCTGTCTGCCTCTCCCCCCTTTTTCCTTTTAGTCTCCTCATTTCTGTTCCCCTCCCTCTCTGTCTTCCATGAGGGCAGATCTGGCACCTCTGAGGAGGCTTCAGAAACTTCTCAAATTGCACTAATTTATCCCAATGCCTGCTTTCTAAACTCCGCTCGTTCTCCAAAGAGGCCAAGCCAAGCGAGGCACGGACGGAGGAATGCGTCTATCGAGGGGGGAAAGAAAGATGGAGATAGTGTTGGTGTGGGGGGAAGTGCGCGATGACGTCGTGGGAGCTGCAGAGAAGCTCAGCAGGAGAACCGAGGAAGGACAAGCAGGTGATAAACACGGCACAAAGTCATCGCAGCATCCCGAGGAGACTCTTCTCAACACTCTCTTTTTCTGCAGAGCCGCTCGCGACGTGGAAACAATAGACAATCGGAGCTGCGGTGAACGCAAACTCGACTTGAAGCCACACCTCACCTATTGCGCAGCGTTCTGCAGAGTTGCAGAAGAAGCCAAAACTGACCCAAACACATTCATTGTTTTACCCCGGAGAGAATTGTTGAGACAGTCCTCAAGCTGCGTTTGCACGTTAACTGAAAAGGATGCAAAGAGCTGCAGAACTGAGACCACCAAGTTACACGGACTACGGGAATTGGCTATTGGCATGCCAAATCAGCTCGAGAAGTGACTGGTCAGTGGCAAGTTTGAGAGAAGTTGTGAATTACTGTGGCGAACTACAGCAATGATAAAAAGGAGACATTTTTAGATGGTTAAACCGATTGACAATCACGCCACACTCGCATGATTGTCAGCTCATCATTTAGGCCTATAAAAAGAAACTGGAAGGAATATTGAGGATGTGCCACATGGAAAAAAGGTGGTATTCATGTGTGACTTAATTAGTGACTGGTCGGTCCTGTTGTCTACGACAGGCAGGTGAAAGGAGCAGCTAATGAGCTTCTCCCACCGTCACACCGGGAGGCATCCGGGGGAAAGATCAAAGCGTTCTCACACACACACACGCACGCACGCACGCGCGCTCTACGAGGACTCGCACAGGACGGATCTGCAGAATAGACAAGAAGATGAGTGAGAAGACGGATAGCAATTAGAGCGCTGCAGACCACCTTGAAGCACCTGCTATGAATCGATCCCAGGATTAATGCCGCGCTCACGCCGTATTGATCAGCTTGTAATTGCGAGCAGTTAGCCTCAAGAAAACTAGTCGCTTCTGCTTCCACTGTGTAACACAGTACTTCCTTTAACTCCTGATACCTCACACATTGGACAAAACTTGCACACGAGCCAAGAAATCTCACAGACTGGGGCGCTTTTTTTATATCTAGTTCAAATGTTTCAAATCAGATGTCAGTTTCGAAGGCAAACGAAGGCTCAAGTGACTTAATCTCACTTCAAAAGAGCCTCAAAAATGTCCCACTTTCTCAGTAGGATGTTTTATAAGCAGATGTTGTATTTTTCTATTCGAAAGTCAGGGTTTTCCAACTACATGTTTGTCAAAAACCTTCAATGAAGTTTGTTAAGAATCATAAACTCAAACAAGGCTCCTTTATTCCTGCCTTGTACATTAGCTCCACCCACATTTTACTGTATACTGCGACTTGTGAGGTTAACCGGTGCCTCAAAGCTGCCTGCAGGAATGAGTGCGTGGGTGCCCGTCTGTCCTTCTACGTTAGCCCTGTGATGGGCTGGCACCTCGCTCGCTGCCTGCCGCCCCTTTGACCAATGTCGCTCGGTGTGCGACGGCGCTGTCGTGACACCAGCTCGGCTGAGGCGACTCCAGAAGATTGACGGGCGAGCCATCTCAGGGAATTTCAGCTCCCTGTCAGTTGCACGCCTGCGCTTGTTATTGGGGGGGGGATCAGGGATCCGGCATCTCGCCTGGGGGTCCGTTGGCACACGCACAAACACAGCAGGGGATGAAACTGCCAAATGCAAAACTACAGGACAACAGAGCCGGGTGAGTCCAGGATAAGTTCAATATCATGACTGCAACAAATGCACAACTCCGTTTTCAGAGGTGCAGTGGTCGATGGTCTTGTCTCACAACGAGGAGGTCCCAGGTTCAACCCGATCATGACGTCATCAGTCTGTCCACAGCAGAATAAAATGATGCATTCATCACTAGCCAAATGGCACATTAGGTGCCCATTTTCTCTGCTTGTCACTGATCACACTTCGTCATGTCGTCAAGTCCATTTTGCCGCTCGTTCAGAGCCAGACGTAAGATCAGCTAGAATACATTATCCTCGCCCATCTGTATGATGGCCCCTTAATCTGACCGCGGCAGTTACGAGCGCGGCCATCACTCCCCGTCCTTGTTCTCGTCCCCACAAACCGTGGAACAAGAGCAATCAACGGGTGATAAATCCTCGCTTCCCTTCATCGATGGTGTCTGGCTGCAAATGCAGAGAAAAGGAGCTCATTATGGCGCCGCTTGTCGTGTGGAACCTTCAAAATAAAAGAATGGCAAACGGGCCAAACATCTGGGCTCCAACACTGACAGTCACTGGTCCAGGTTTGGACCCCCGTTTGAAGGCAAGTGAGAGAAGACACGAGTGTTTGTTGAGTGAAAATGTTTCTGAGTGAAAAGCTGCAGAAACAATTAGCTCTTATTTATCTTTCTGCTTGTCTTGTCTTTGTTTTGTGCTTTGAAATCAGTTAATTACCTAAACCTAGTTTTTCTGCAGCCTTGGAGAGAAGAACATTATGATAATTTGGAGCAGATCGGAGAGTTTGTGCGGTCTCCCAGAGACGCGTCAGTCTGGGTTAGAATAGTCGTATCAGCACAGACGCCTAATCTGGATGTGGCACAGTTTTTTAGGGGGAGAAATTAATTATTCACGTGTTCTCTTGGTGTGGCGTTCCTGGACAGAGATGACGGGATTTGGCGACTGCGTCCTGTTCCTGAGAGCGGGTCAGCGCAGACCTGTGCGGGGATTACGCTGCCCCCCCCCCCCCCCGGTCAGGCTCCGCCTTCCTTTTTTGTTTTTTTTAGAGGCTAGAGCGCGGCGGGGCCACGGGAAGATCCTCGGCGTCCGCCCACCGTTGTGAAATATCTACTGTGACAGTGGGCTGAGAGGGGGGCCGCTCCATAAAAAATTCTGCTGACACCTGCAGATGTCAGCTCGCATCGCACCACCGACATCAGCAAAGTCATCCTCACCGGATAGTTTTCCAGCGTCACCTGTTTCGTCGGCTGCACTTTGCTCTTTTCTTCCTCCTCCGCAGGTCGAAATGTATCACGACGCGAGAACTCTCTTCAATTAGTGCCTCTTAAAACACACTTTCAAACCCTCGCGTAAACAAGCCCTGCAAGCGCCACACAAACAAATCGTGATTCATGGAGATATACGTTACGTGTCCCTGCAGTTATACAACTTCAACTTTCTGTTTTGTCCACTGCATCACTTGCATAAACCTCCCCAGAAAGTACCAGCGACTACATACTCTGATTATTTTTCAGCTCTTATTTTCTCAGTCGGCAAAGAGCCGTTATATAACGCGCGCTCCCCTTAAGGCAATAAAATGTCAGAATGATTAATACTTGTGAAAAAGAGCCAAGAATCAATAATTACATTAAATTTATGACCTTTCAGACTCACAAACAGCCCCGCCTTCCTTTATTTACATAATTAAAAGGAGTCCAACGCACACAAAAATGCAAAGGAATACGGTTTGTGTACTCACACAATCATGTGAATGGAAGATTAACTCGTTGTCATCTTTGAGTATATTTCCAGTTCATCAATACATGACACTTAAGCACGAGTGCAAACGCATTAGCACTGATCTGCGGTCAGTTGTGACCTTGTAACGCGGCGATCTGAGGGGAATGTTTCAGAATAAAAGCATAAAACTCCAGCCGAGGAGCAGATTTTGGATCCCTCCTCAGCGCAACGTCACCTCGGGGGGCACGTTGTGCCTCCTTCCTTGACTGGGAGGAGGTGGTCTGACTTTGGAGTTCACTTTCATCCCCTCCTTGTTACCATACAGATTCAAACTTTAAAGTAAAACATGCATCAGCTCTTTTTTTTCTTCCTTTCTTGTCGTTCACTTTGCCTCGGCTAAGTCTTCACTCCGTATCTGCATCTCACAATGCTGCTGTGTTTGGCTTCCAGCGTCCTCTTTAATCACGCCATGTCCAAAATATGAGGATTATGAGATTTGCATTGTTCCCACATGAAGCAGACTGGGGGGCTTTTTTTTTTTTTTAGATGTGTCAAATTGATCGCTTTGTTCCTAACAAAACAACATGCATGCACATGCGTGCTCCAATCCAGACACACAGAAATGTTTACAGCGCTGAATTAGGGGGTTTTAGACACAAAGCGAAGCCCACACGGGGAATTTGAGAGAGTAGATCCCGGCAGTGGCGGCAGCGGCCGGCTTTTGGCTTTGTCCAGCTCAGCTCTCTGTGCACACATCATTAATAACTTCTGCGCCGAGCAGAGAGGAACAACCGTTGGCTCCTTTTGATTTATGGCCGGCTCTCTGTGCTTAAGAGCGGCTCCAGAGTTTGGGCGCGCGGGCCTGGCCGTCGGTGAGTAAACCACAGTCCCCAGTGTGTGAGGTCAAGGTTTGTTTTCAGAAGGGGGTCATCTTGTTCTGGACCAGGACACGGATGGAGACAAACGGAGAGAGACAGCGGCGGAGGGAGGAGGAGCAGGGGAAAGGGTGGGGATCTAGAGTGACATAACATCCTGTTGTCTCCCATTTGGCTCCTGGAAGATACTCGTCCCTCCTGTGCCTCTCTGCGTCTCTTCTGTTGCTATTTCCAGAGCAGCTCGCCTATGGCTGAATCAATACGTACCCAAGGAAACAGAACGCACTGACTATTTACCCTTCTTACTGCAGTGCAGAGGGGAAGAGCAGCGGAGGAGCGCTGCGTGAACCTGAACATTGTTCTGGGACGTCCTGTTCGGAACCATCCCGCCTCGTTCCAAGTTTCCAGGAAGTTGGAGAAAGAGGAGCAAAGAGTCAAAGGTAAGATCTCACAAGTTACATTCACAGGTAAGTTCACTCACTTCACCCGTTCTCAAAGTCAAGGTGATCTTTAAGGACTTCGGCTGCGTCTCCGTTGACCCAGTTAGACGTTCGGTCCAATTGTGGCACACTGCGTCGACGCTGCGCAGAGAGAGGCTGCTTTAACTCAGCTCTTGCACGTGCGGTGTGAAAGCAACGGCATTACGATTTGGCCCAACTTCTTTATGCTTCACTGACCTTTGACCTGAAGATCTCAAGAGAGAACAGAAGTCGGTGTGAATCGCACTAAGACCTTGTCCCGAAATGGAGTGATACCGAATTCTTGGAAAAAGCTGCAGTACACATGCCAGACCTGTAGGTGGTGCATGCACACAGAACTCAGAAACACGAAGAAAAAGCAGATAAAGTGCCAGAATCAAAACGCATTGAGGACAATAAGTTCGCAAACACATCCTTTCAGCTTTGAAAAACAACCAAAATGAATAAATGCAAATTTTTTTGTTTTGGACGTCACTTTTTTTGGCCCCATGTGGACCGAACCAAGAACAAACTTTGTGGGGATATGACCAAACTGAGACAGCTCATTCTTACAATTTGAGTCCAACACTGCCAGGTGTCAAAGTGTCCGAGGTGCCTCGAGCCACGTTTTATTCTGGAAAACCACCGGCGATGATGGAGAGGGTTCCCCGTTTCTGACAGTGCGAGCTTCCAACATTCAGCAGCAGGCTCGCCATTGACCTCCGCGCGCAACGTGGAGGCGAGGAAAGAGGCTGTCTGCCACGTTTCACAGAGAGGCTCGCTGGACGTGACGTGTCGGCGATCTGCATTCTCGTATTCGCGGAGAGAGAGAGCGAGCGAGACGGACAGCGAGGCCAAGACACGGTGAGACGGAGCCACAACGAGAACGATGGGCACCGAAGGGAGGGAGGAAAAAAAGAGAATAAGATAACATAATGAAAAAGTCTGAGTCATGCAATTGTGGGTAGATAAAGCAAGTAAATGTACCAGCATCAGCACAAGTACAAAGTTGGCCTTTTTTTTCTGTTGCAGCAGCATATAATAGGCGCTATCTGTTTGGGCTCGGGGAGGAGGGGAACGATAGCTCCTGATGGAGTTTTTGGTGGTTCTGGTGGATTTGAGAAGTTCAAGAGAAAAATCTGATTAATTCCTCTCATGAAACCTTATCATTAATTCAAACCAAAGTTTGCGTTACAGGCAGAGTCATATCTTGCGAGCAATAAAAGTGCGCTGGATCCAGCTCGGGGACTCTGTCTCTCTATTTCTTTCCGTTTTCCCATCATTTTATTTTTTTATCCTCCCCTTCTCTTTATTCAGGGAGAAATAATAGCAAGACCTGGTGTTTAATTAGATTTTGTTCTCTCATCCCGCCTTCTTCTGGGGAAAACACCTGCGAACTCGACACCAGTAAATAATCAAGCTAATAAGGTGAACAGAAATAATGAGTTTAGCAATTAGCAAGCAGGTTGACGATTTCTTCCAGAAAATGCTTTCAGTTTATGAAGCCAGAACACGTGTAAAAAAGGTAAAAAAATATGGATCCTGGGGAAGTATTTTCCCCCACCTTAGGTTCAGGACCCCCAGCGGCATCATAAGTCCAAATTACACACTTGTACTTTGCAGTTACTTATGTTGCAAACAGTAAAAACACAATAAAGCAAACAAAACAAAGAATTTGAACTCCTTTTGATGTCATTTGCCAACAAGCTGATCCTTGTTTTCTGCCTGTTTACCACATCGGGTATTTTAACCCCTGAAATTGGACTCCACCCTCGCGGCGGTGGGAGCTCCAACAGCGACCTTTCACCAGGTCACCTCAGCAGCCAGGTTGTTGAACGCCTCCCGATTCTCCCGAGCAGAACACGCCACTCTCATATTACCCTGCTGCAAACAGAACAACGGGCGGGTCTGTCAGCACTGCGGTCGCGTCACGCTTCATCGCAAGGTGAGCCCAAATGTCAGCCGCTCCAGCTGCATCAGGGTTTTATGGTGGCAGAGCATCGGCACACGCAAGGCCTCAGAAAGGAACTCGCAACTAAGAAATGAAGAATATGTGTGGGGGGAACACATTTCTGTACTTCAAGTCATAGAAATTGAGTGAGTGCATTTAAAAAGAAATGTTTGGGGATCAAAAAGCTACAAAACTACTCAAGGTTTGGGCAAAAGTGGCACTCTGCTGGAGCAAAAAGCACCTTTGCCACATAATTGGTGGTTTGATATATTGGAGTGTGGACTTTGGCAGGTTTTAAGCACCATTAGCCCCCCCATATGGATCTTTGCTTTTACTTTATGGGCCTTGTTGGCAGAATGCTCTCTATGAGGGTGATTTTTCAAGGGCTGCTATCGATACCTGATGGCAGCGTGAGCTCGGAGGGCAAGCGGTGAGTGATGAGCGCGGCGCTGTCAACGCGCAGGGGCGGCGAATGCAAAGCAAGCCGTCTGCCTCTGCACCGCGCATGGGATCGCGAGGCGGAGGAGACGGCGGTTTGCGTTAAATGACAGTTGATGACGAGAATATGAATTTTCGGGCTCGAAGGCATCATACGAGTACCATAAATACTGTAATCTGCAGGTGCGGTAGGTTGGGTTTTATTTTCATGGAGCTGTAAAATGGCGAGATTGACTTACAGCGACCTGCCCGCTTCCCTGCCGCGGCCTACAGCGTGTGGGAGGAAGGCGCGGTGGGCGGGGGGGGGGGGGGGGGGGGGGGGGCCCCAAGTGCATATGGGGTTGAAGGAGTCAAGGTTCCCCAGAGGGGGGACTGGATGGTAATGGGGAAACAGGCGTAATTAATCTCCAGATGGGTGAGGGGGCGCCGGGCAGCCGAGGGTCTGTGCCGTGCCGTGCCGCTCCGTACCGGGGCGTTGCGTGATGGCCCCTCACACCCTCCTCGCCCCGGGCCCTTGGGGCCATCCTTCATTCTTATTTATGAGCTTCCACATGGCCACTCAGCTCGGCTGTACCACCTCTGCATCGATCCCTCAAGGTCAAACAAGAGCTAAGCTGCTGCGGGCGAGCCGGACGCACGAACAGCGATGCCGCATGAAGAGAGGGGCGTGTTCTGTGCGGCTCCGCCCGGGGACAGGGGATGCCGCCGAGCGGCCATGCAGCAAAAACTCTCTCCCGGCGAGTGCCACGCCCATCCCCGACGCGCCGGCACATCTGGGCGGCAGCGCCTGGCGGGTAACAGTGACGTACCCTTCAAAAAGCAGCGTGCGGGACTCTCCCACAGTGTGGAGACCCGGCTCAGCATGCCGGCCAAGTGATTAAAACAAGATTTTACGACCTTCAGGTAATCTCCGTTGCACTAAAAGATAATTACTGGATCGCTTTGAGTGCAGGAAGCAGCGCGGTGACATCACAGCCCCCTGAAACGCTGGATAATTCATAGAAAAGACGGACTTATTGTATATTTCGACTGAAATGCTTGAGTGAAAGGATGCATCAGTGGCGAGTGCAAACAGCTACAGTACAGACAAGAGTTTTTCTCTTGTGTATAAACGAATGGCCCCCTTGAGCCTCAAACATCCTTCTGTAACTCCAGTGACTAATCCTCTCAAACTTGGTGCTGTGCAACACTTGCTGCCCATGCCCGCCTGGTACGAAGCGACTTGGGCTGCAAAGTTTTCAGCGGAGCTGCGAGCCAAAGGTCTGCAGAGTCATCGCGCCGCTCCAGGTCGGAGGTCAGCGGGGAGGGAGGGCGGGCGGTGGGATTCAAGTTGGGAGCCAATGTCATTGGCGGATCCGAGCCTCGGGCAAGGGACTTCCTGCTCTCCCCCTGCAGGCGGGAGGGAGGCGGAGAGGCTCTGGGTGGGCGAGTGACGCAGAGCTCATAAGACGGACTGAGGCGTTTCATTTCACAGCGTTACTCATGCTGCTCCGGAGCGTTTCCCATGACTGTCGATCAGTGAGTCACACCTGGCGTCTCCGTTGGTCTCCGACTTTGACGAGGACGAGGACGGACGATAATCGGAGGCTTTCCTCTCATGGCGGCCGCTCAAACAGGAGAACCGTGTCCTAAAATAGCCAAGAAGACCTGACGCGCAATGATCAATCCGCAGAGACACATGACGGCGGTGATTAACAGCCGGCTACAAATATCTCCGACCTCACCTTATAAAAATGTTCTCACGTGTGCCGACTTTTTTTTTTCTTTTACTATCTTGTAGATTTCCAGTTCCTTTTACGGTACAGAGAGTCCTGAAGCAATTTCCTGTATTTTCATTATGTTGCCCACCCTTTTGATTTACGACACTTCTCAGGTGGTATTGATACTTCAATAGAAAACCATAAATTTGGTCATTACTCTTCCGGCTTATATGAACAAGCCTTTGCGGGGCTGAATTATATTGCGCGCTCCCCAGAAACTGCACAGCTTCTGTTATTTTACTGCCTGCCGATGCTCTTCCTGGCTGGTTTGAGTGACCGTAAAGTATCCGCGCTGTTTATGGTGTGTGTGTATGTGCACCATTGGGAAATGTCCCCCAGCGTGTTTTCAGACTCAAACGTTGGAAGTTTATCTAAAAGAAAAAGGATAAAAAAAACAAACAGCGCCTCGATTTCGCCTCTTCTTCTTTGGCCACGATTCGGGAGCCAAACGGCAGCATGTTGGAGGAAAACAGGATATCTGCATTGCACACATTTTCTGAGGGAAAATGTCAATTAGTTCCACTCGGCGACATGAGGAAGCGAGGCGAACAATGGAGGCCTGTCGCTGCTTCACAACTTTTTATTTCATTGCGCCATTTATACTGAGCAGCTTCTGGCCCGCGATGTCAAAACACAACATGTCGCTGGAAAAATATTTATGCTCCTCCGTTATGGTTGTCATGGCGATGCTGATTACGTGCAGCTAATTTAAGTCATTCCGCATAATTGCCTCATTGTTGTGGTTGACATTATTCAGGCACATGAAAAATGCATCGCCAAAAAGCACATGAGGGAAATTGTCAACCTTGATGCCGCCTCCCTTGTTACAGCACGGCGCCGACGGGCCGCCACTGACGATGCTGCTGCTGCGATAATTTCGACCGCATCAGGAAAATAACCAGGCAGCCCGAAATGTCATCAGGACACTGATGGTGAGGCGCAATCATGGGAGGTAACGGCGCACGGGTCCGGGAGGGCGCGGGTCGAAGCGAGCAGACGCTCGAGTGTCGTTACCGGCTGGTGCGTCTCTGACGTGCAGTGCCAACCTGACGTTTCATCGCCCTCGGTTTGCTCCGTTGAGCCCAGACGTTCAGGCCGACTCGTTCCAGGAGAACCGAGAGATAAAATCTCATCAGTGGGACCCAGGCCGCCCTCGGGCCACTTCCTGTTCCCAAGAAAAGGCAACCGGGGGGCTTCCTGAGCCTGATCGCTCCACATCAAGCTCTCCTCATACGGCTGCATGTTATGCATGTTATTCTCTCAGCCTGGTTTTGTGTTGTTTAACCATTCCCAAATCGTAAACATTGACCGATTAACTTTCAGCTTAAACTATTTGGGAACAAGGTTCAATTTTCCAGTTTTTGAAGTCAGCGTGACTTTACTGAGATGATATGTTTCGACGCCGTCTGACTTGAAGGTGAAGTTCTGGTCGCCAGACACTTTAAACTCAAAATAGCAAAAACCTCTCATAGTGAATGCATCGGAGTGATAGTTGCCAGAATTACAAAATCACCGTCAGTTTGCAGAGACGATTCCACAAAATCTGAGTTGTGAATAATTGAAACTTCTCTTGTTTTGCCTCCAGAGTCGGTGAAACGGTGACCACCCGCATGGAGATTTGCGCCAGACACGGCCGCGAACCAACGATACTTTGACCCACATAAATCTAAATGATGATATTCCAACTCGTTTATTTTCATTATCAACCTTGACAGCGATGGAGCTCCTCGGAGGACGGCCACCATCTCCCAGAGTCTCCTCGGGCCAGTGGTCCGCATCCGAGCCTGTCAAATTAAAAGCTTCAGGGGACGTGTTGAGCAGCACGTGCGTCCATCCCGTCCATTCATACATAATACCGTCCACGCATGCATGTATTCAGTTACTCCAATATCTGCCCTCAGCGGTATTCGACCGGATCGCCGGTGACCAAAAAACCAGCAGGTGGAACCAATATGGCGGGCGCGCAGCGAGGGAGGCTGAGCGCGGAGCCACAAAAGAGCTTTGTGAGGGAAATTGAAGAATGCTGAGAATAAATGTTTGCTCTATAGGCTGCGCCGGCCACAGTGTGCTGCGCTGGTGAATAAATGATGAAGAGGAAGAAGGGCCCCTGTCCTGCTGAGCTCGTCAGCTTTGGACAGCTTTGTGTGTGTGGGGTGTGTGTGTGTGTGTGTGTGTGTGTGTGTGTGTGTGTGTGTGTGTGTGTGTGTGTACAGCTGACAGGATAGCTTGCCCTGGCCCACTTACATTTGTATACTGGCACATGTCGGTGTCAGCGCTGCACGGGGCCTGACACCATTCCTCCAAATACTGCTAAAAACTGACCACAGTTCAGATTGTTTATCACAAGAATCAAACATCTTGTTGTATTTTTAGCTTGTTCTCTGCTGCTTTCTTTCTTACCACAGACATGGAGGCATTCAGCAGGTGAAGTTTTGCTCCTATTTTCTCACAAAGTGTCCCTGTGAGTCTGGATTCCACATCTTTGGTTTAAAAAACAAAACAAACCCTCTGAGAATATCCTTGCTCGTTTTGTGATAATGGACTTCAAACCAACCATCTGGGGGGCATCGTCTCGCCCCTCCAGTCTGCCTGTCTCCTACGTACAACCTGATTCTATGTAAGGTCACGGAAAGCTGCTGCATTTCCCGTCCGACGCTGTGAAATAGGCGGGAAACAATGTAGACTGGTTGCCAGTCCATCACAGGTTGTGGACATTTATGTCCGCACTGAATTCAATAAAAATTGATCCAAACAAACTGCGTTGCTTCAGAAAACACCAGCAGTTCAAAGGACTGTTTGTCAAAGCAACGACATTATGAGGAATATTCTAAAAAGAATTTTAAACCGCACTTTCCAACGTTTGAAAGCCGGAAAAGCCAAAATCGTCTGGCCGCATCTGGATTCAGCTTTGTGGCCGTGAACGTGATGTAATTTGCAATAATGACTAAATATCTGTGAGTGTGTGTAGATTAATTATTGAAAGCTGCATTAGACGGCATCCCGCTGAGGCTTTGTTGCATGTGTGGGCATAGGCAGGCACCACATTAAACACACGTGCCCCCGTTCTGCTGGAAGTCGAACAGCGAACACTAATGCAGGACGGAAACACTGAAACTTCGTAAGTGCTTGTCAGAGATTCCTGTTGGAGCCACTTAAGGCTGGCAGCTCGTACGGCAGGTATCTGGATGCTCCCCGCTCTGAACCACATGGCAGACTCTGGAGAAGCACTCGGTGAGCAACGATGCGTCGGACGTGCGGTGGTTTGCTTGACGGTCCGTCCGGCGCTTCGGCGGCTCGGCAACGCAACCCGAGATCAGCCAATCGCAAACTTCAAACGGCGAGAACTTGGGTGAGATCCGTCTCCAGCAAAAAAAGAAAAAGAGCTCAAAGATGTTTCAGATTAACGTGCACCTGTCAGGAAAATAATGCACATTCAAATCCGAGATGAAATCGCGTGCGTATGCAGGGCGCCGAGGCGTCACGCGCAGCGGCGTGGTGTGGCGTCCCCCCGGCGATGACAGGCGGAGTGAGGTTTTGGGATAGGAGTGGTGACAACAGTCTTAGAGTCGGCAGCAGGTGCTGTCAGCCCATTGTGTCCCTTCTGTCGCCCCCCCCCAATCATCTCTCCGCAGTCCCCCCCTTTTCTCCTCTGCCGCCTGCGCACGCTTCCCCTCAACGCATTCAGCCCTTCCACCAACGTGCTAATCAAAACACCCGCTCAGAGGGCGGCATTAATCAGCGCCACGCCAGTTTTACCGCTCGGAAATACATAAAGTACCATGTATCATGTTATTTTTATCAGCAAATTTACTCCCCAAGAAATAAATCTGAAGTTTTCCTTGATTAAATACCCTGAGGAACAAATGTAATTCCACGTCAGAGCCAGACGGCTGGAAGATTTATGGCGTTCATGACGTCCAATCGTGCGGAGGCCTTTTTCCCGCGTGACGAGCAGAGGCGCCGTCTCAGCCGCATGTAACATGTTTAATATCGTCGGACAGAGAAAACAAACATACCTAAGCCTGCTTAATCTGCAGTGTCATGCATGTCAGTAAAGACAACATACGAATCACATAATCGGTCCCCGACCGGTCCCCCTGTGTGCACGCGATCAGTCCACCAAAGGAGGAGATTTGCGTTGAGGGAATGATGAGTAAACAAAAGATGCTAAGCTGACAGCTGTCAGTCAGTGTTTTACGCTGCGCGCAGGATTAGTCCGCACATTAGCAAACACCTAATTACCCTCCACTGCTTTTCATTCCGATTCTATGAATATTTAATGCAACACCGTAATGAAATTGTGCAGAAGTAAATTTAGTAACACTGGACAATTATGGATACCGCCGCAGCGCGAGACCCTCCTAATGCGCAAAGTAATTAAAACTTGGCAAAATCATCGGCGGCCGTAACATCGCAGGAGCGCCCACTCGCACAGGAGGCGTTTAAAAACTTGAGGAACGTGCAGTTCTGAGCATAAAGTTGCTTCCTAATTGCGATCACAAACTGAAGCAAACACCAAGGAGAACTGAAGCCACTGAGTGTGCGGCCACACGCGTCACTCTGAAGGCAAGAACTGTATCTGCTAAAAGCTGCTGCGGGTCGGCGGGTGGAGCGCGGACCGCGTCAGTCGATGGCGCGCCCTCGCCGGCAGCGTCGGTGTGAGACACCAATTAGTGTCTTTTTCTTGTGAAAGCCCGAAAAAAAGACATCAGAGCGGCTTGTTCCCTGATTTTCAGCTGTGTGTTCACATGCATTGTCCTGGACAGGTATTGATCCGCTGAGGAATGAAGAGGAAGGAAATCGATGGCTTTTACATGAATGCACAACAAGCAGTTTCGGTACGCCTGTGTGTGTCTCTGTGCACGTGTGTGTGTGTGTGCGTGTGTGTGTGTTTGTGTGTGTGAGAGAGAGAGAGAGAGACAGAGAGAGAGATGGGCAGCAGCGTGAGCCAAAAGACTGAAACACACGGCAAAAACATACGTGTAGTCAGAAGTGAATGCTACAATACTGAGATAGCAGCAGTGCCAGAACCTGCAGCTGCATCTTTCACCTCGGCGATGCCGAAGACATCCAGCGAGCGGGTTGCTCGATCCAGACACCTCTGGATCAACGCCAGGACTCCAATTTCTCTGGAAAATCAAGTCTGACTCCAGCTTTATATTCACCATCATCCACCTATTAAAACCATGGAAACGCATCCTGTCCCCGCTCACTTCCTGTCTCTTTCTCCGGCCTCCTTCCTGTCTTCACCCCCTCCCCGCGAAAGACATGTGGCGTGGCTGCGAGTCCTGTGACAGATTAGGTCTAAATGACCTGTCATTACGTTTGACTGATGACCAATCAGGGCGCGGGGAGACACAGACAGACGGACGCCGGCGCAGATCTGAATCCATGAGCCAATGTGCCGCCATGGCAAAAAGTCCAGATCACCTCGCGCACCCGCTGCATCATTCATCAGCTGCAGGTCACGCAAGTAATTATTCTTCATCGCAGCTGCTAAATGGCGGTCATGCTTCTCGGTCAGAGGTCTGCGGCGAGAGTTAAAAAGCTTCTCAGAAATAAGAGAATTAGGATTATAACTCTTGTGTTTCCATGGAAATGCTGCAATATAATATTCATTAGAATCAGGAACTAGAATTACAGCAGAAGGAAGTTAGAAAAAGGAACTAATATTAGTCTACATGCTGGTTTAGAGGATCTAAACTCGGAAGCTGGCAGGAATTCCAAGAGTTTTCTCAGAGCTGAGCTGAACAAATTTACTGGGAGTGAAAATTATTAAGGGGAATCCAAACAGTATGAACTGAGACAATGAACACGATAGCAGCTGAGCACCATCACGTTCGCTCCAGCTTAAAAGCATCCCCTCGTCACGTCCTCACATAATGACATCACTTTATTTTCCACATTTTCATCCTCTGATTTGGGGCTAAAACTGGAATGTTTTTTTTTTTTTTTCCCAGGATGTCGTTTCAGGAGTTACCTCCTTTTCTTGGGATTAGGATGTCTTATCTGTTTGTTCTTTCTTCCCTCCGCGTCGCGCCTGGAGCCGGCCAGCACAGATCTGCGACGAACGCTCGCCCGCCCGCCGCCAATAAAGTGACACATCAAACGCTCCTCCGAGTTACAGTAATCGGGAGAGAGCCTCAAATCTGCCAGAGTGTGATTCAGTGAGTAATTAAGCCTCTCTGGCGAAGCGGACGGTCGGACAAATGTCTGATTATTCCAAACGGCGTCTTTTTTTCTCTTTTTACAGCGTGACCCCACCGGGATGTGGCGAGTTCACGAGGACGCACGGCCGCATGCCGTTTGGTTCACGCCACCTTTACTGTACATTTAGGCACTGGACACTGCTGTGAACCTGCATGTGTGTTTGAAGAAGTGGATTGTCATCCCAGATGCAGAGGCTGTCATACAGACACAACGTCAAACAGAGCAAAAGCGAAACCTGAAGGCAAAGCTAAAGTCTTCGTAATTTCTCCATCCTTTCATCCTCTCCTCCTGAAAAAACACATTTCAATTTGCTCAACGTTGTTGTTTTTTTTTTCACTTTCACATGAAATCTCGTCCAATCGGGTCCGGTGTCCCTCTGCGTTGACATTTTGACCAGCGGCTGGCCTGGAGCAGTGGACAGCGCTCTATGTTTCCGGGGGACCGGACGTCTTCTGCTCGGACGACACGTGTCTGGAAACCCGGGAGCCCCCCTCGGCGGCGGCAGCGCTGGCGGGTGCGTTAGTCAGCGGGGGCACAGAAAGCGTGTCTCCCCTCTGCTTCGTCAGCTCGGGGAAACGCATGACATCATTTCTGAATCAGATGAATCTTCTCTGACCTTCTTAGTCATCCAAATCAAGTGAGCAAGAGGAGCTCGAGCAAAGATCTCACAAAATAAGAGTCATGCAAACCAGTTCTCTTGTTGGTACCGAATCTTACGAATATTTAGCCAATACCTAAAACTAACATGCAGTAAACAGATAAACATATAAAGAGATAAACACAAACATAATATATCCCGAATTGACAAATTCTCATTTGCCACCAGCTCCCGAATTTGCGATGCAGCTTTTGCATTGCCATGACCCTTCAGGGCCACCATAGTTATGACATTTTGCTTCTTTTTGTTGCTGTGATTTTTTAATGTTGAGATATCAAAATAATAATAGAAAAATGAGGCATTACACTCAGCGACTAAGTCTTGATAACTGGAGACAACCCATGGAAACGGAAAGTGGGAAATCAGCAACTCGTTTGAGGCTCTTCAGCAGACTCCCGAGCACCAGCTGATGCAGACACAAGACGCCGTTACATTTTGAACAACAGAGACACTAAACGGACCAGAAATTGTCCCTGGATCCGCTCTGCTAAAGATACTCGTGGACTTTTCCCTCCGTTATACCGGAGAGACTGTGTTCAGGAATGAAAACGGTCGTGATGAGACTCCAGAATACTCCCAGAGAAACCGGTTTCACCTGCTGACCTCACCCACTCAGCCCAGTGTGTGTTTGTTTTATCTGGCTGTGTGTGGTAATTAAGCTTGTGGGAAGAAGGCAACGCTCCTTCAGCACTCTGACTATCAGAGTATCACACACACACACGCGCACGCACACACACACACACACACACACACACACACACACACACACACACACACACACACAAACACACACAAACATGCCCATGCACACACACACACGCACACACACAAGCTCTTGACTGCTAGTTTGTGCTGCTGACCGCCATCAACTTAACTGCCGCATGAAGTCCCTCACTCGGCTGCACCTGTTGTTTTGAATAAGAGCCACATCGGGAACACTTTTGTGTGTGACGACAAAGAAGCCGCGTTCACCCTCGAAACATTTGGGGCATTTACAGCATAATGCATCCAGGCTACTGGAGCATGCTCCTCTGTTCCCGGTTGTTTTTCTTTGCCGTGTCTGAATATCCATGCCTCACATTTGCGGCGCCTAAATGGTGTGCATGTGACACGAATGCGCGCGCGCCTCCATATGTATGTCAAGCTCGAAAAACGAGTCGGGCATCCTGGGCTCCCCAGAGGTGAAGCTCGGCCAGCGGTCTGCGGTGGAGCGTCTCCTGTATCCCTCCTGTGTGCATCTTTTCAATTATTCAGCAAGTTGCATTTTTTCTCCACCCCCCCCCCCACTCGCTTCACACCAAATAAATCATCTTTCTGAATTTGATATTAAATCTGGGTGTCATATTATGGAGGCTTGGGAAGCTTCATGCATAAATTCACTTTCATTGATGAAAGTCTGTCTGACTTCTGTCTGATAGAAGAACGTTTGTCATCCTCGCACCTTTTTTTTTTACTTGTTTCTCGTGTGTCTTTCTCAATCTTCTTCCTGCTTTTTCTTCTTCACTTGTCTCGCTCTTTAGCTTGATGCTTTAATTGTCTTTTTCTAACCCCCGCCGTCTCTTTTCCTGTCGTCGTTCTCTCAACCCTTCGCCTGGTTCACCTTGAAAGGTCTCCTGTACCCTCCTCCTCCTCCCCCTCGTCTTCCTGTTTGTGAGAGTATCCGTTTCAGAGCCGGGAACTCATACAAATTCAGCGAGCTAACGGGAGTGAAACATTACCACCAGCAACCCCAATCAGCCCCCCCACCCACCCACCTCCTCCCCCTCTTCACAGGGATCTGTGCTGTCTCGGTAGAAGTGAATGAAGGTCATGTTGTCGCTGACTAAGAGCCAAACACGCGGCCGGCCGCCTCAGCAACTCAAATACTGGCTCCCGTGTTTGCTGTTGAAGCGATGCGTACAGCTGTGTGGACTGACGGCATCGACTGTCGCCACAGCGACAGGACACGACAGGGTGTGTGGGTTCGTTCATTTATTCACCCACGTCACTTTTTGCACCCTGCTCATCATTTCTTTTACCTATTTAATCCAGAAACAACTCCTCCATTTTTTTTCAGGTTTTCCAGCCAGGTGCGAACAGCCGATGTGAGGAGGTTGGAAACCTGCTCGTGGCTTCAGGACGCCACGCCTGTTATTGATCCTTCATAGGTCGACTGCTTGGACCTCTGGAAATAATCTTCAACAGCCACAAAGTCTGTCAGAAAATGACTTACTTTATCGCACAGAGCGAAAGCCCAGGAGCCGCTGAAGGGAATCATCCCTGCGTTACGTAACTTTCTATACGTCCTTTCTTCAGCTCCTCTGAGACCGAATCAGGGGAAGAAAAAGTAATGAGGCCAATTGCTCCTAATGAGTCAGAATCCACCATTTCAAAAAAGGAGCTTTCAATCAGTCAAACAGGCAGCTTTTTATTTCAACCCCTTTTTTTATTTTAACTCCCAATCGCGCTGAAGTAATGTAACACGAGGACCTCTGGGAGGGTTTAGCGGAGACGGCGCTCGCTGTACGTGTTCATTCACTCCCATAATCCCTCTCATATTTCACTTCTCACGTTACGTTTCCTCCGAGCATCAAACGGTACATGCGCTCCTTCGACAGGACTCCTCTCTGCTGCTTCCTGTCCTCTCAAAGGTCCGATCGACAGCTCTGTGTCCTCTGTTTATTGGATGGACGCTTGATCACACTGGACTGTCTTATGTGGATCTAAATGTGCCGCACAAGGTTGCATCCGACGTTTGTCTCTTCGTGCTCTCTGCCGTCTCATTTGGAGCTTGATTGAATCGTTAAATGATAATAACACGTTTTTTTTATTGACGTCCATTTTGGCAACAGGGTCTTGCATCGACCTCCTTTGATTATCACGGAGGGTTATTGATCGATGGCTTCCAACCGAGATCAATCGCCGCCCTTTAAATGGTTCAATAGTGCACGGCCTGCGCCTGGAGCGACCGCTTCACCCGACTCACGGCACGAAACGAGTGCGGGGAGGGGGGCACACCAAATGGGCAGTCAATTAACTTTACTTCATAGTATCTTTCACTGCGTGAGCAGGCACAACGCTCAGACATTTAAACGCTAATGGCAACGGTGGTCACGCAAGGTGCCTGAAAACCACTGAAAACAATATAGCTCGAGACTTCAAAATAAAAGCCTTGGGCACTTTCTTCGAGTCTTGATTTCTAGAAATTTTCAACTGATCATTTTCAGTGAAGTCTGACAGTCAAATATCAACACCTTCAGAGTAAAGTTGTGCGATCTCTAGTGTCCAACTAAAGGCGGGTCCTGCCACCGAGGGCTTTCGCCCTGCCCCTGAGACTATCACTCATCCAGTGACTGACACTAGAGTTCGGAGGTTTGGCTGCGTAAGTGCACCCAAAACGATAAAGACTCCATTCAATGCCAAGTTCTGATGCCCCTTTGCTGACTGGAGCCTGCAGACGCTGGGCTGGCGTTCTGCTGAGGCTCAACGCCGAGCCCAAGAGTCAAACGCCACTCTGATCCCCGAAACATCTCCAAGGCTCTTGTTGTCGGAAGACGCTGCTTGGAGGACGGCCAGATCTGCCGCCACCCGTCAAACTGACTGGCAGGATATCAGGCACCAACGAAATAACTGTATCGGAGGAGGAAGGCCAAGTCTGACTGACTTCCCCTCGTCTTCACTCCACCTCCGGCAAGTGGAGGCTGGAAACCGATCAAATCCTTTGGAGGAAGGAATCAAAATAAAAGCCCCCCCTGCTGTATTGGCTGGGTGAGTCCATGGCGATTATCGAATCGTGACAAACGCATCAATCACGTGTGGCGCCTTTAATCATCGCTTGGTTTAATCTGGCAATATGTTTAACAAACGCTGCCCTGGCTCTGCCCCCCCCCCCCCCCCTCCGCGGTCTTCATCAAACATCTTTCACACCAGCTGTAAATTTCCTTTTATGGCAGGAAGCTGAGGTGAGCTTGTCAGAGTGGAGCCTTCTGGTCACTCTGAACCTGAACGGCAGGAAAAGATTTACATCCCGTCTTGGACTCGACGCGTCTATTTTTAGCCCGACTTTTCAAATCAGGCAAAAGACTGAAAAAAAAAAACGTGCATGTGACTTATACGGATGGCAGTTGGCCGGCAGCCTCAATCGCTCCCGTTTAAGTACAAACTACGAGCTGAGTCTTCCTCCAGGACCAAATGAGAGTCCAATAGTCTTCCAGTGCTGATTCGCTGTTGTCTCGTCACGGCTCTCTGCTCTGAATAGACGGATGAATAGTCGATGGTGTTTGACTGGATAAACTGGGCTCAACATGTACAGTCCATTAAAAGGTTTTTATGAGCGTCTCCCAGGTTGGACTAAGGAGGTCGTTTTCAGTCATAGAAAGTCCAGTCCCAGCTGGGTCGATGTTACACAGACACACACACACGCACGCACGTGCACGCACGCACGCACGCACGCTGAGAACTTCATTACAAGCTTAAGAAGCTGTTTTATACAATTTCGATACCATCACTGTCTCTGAAACAAGCTTTTCGTTCAGTAATAGATGAGCTAAGGCTGCCCTGATTTCTGCCCGTTTCAAAATACAACTCAAATAGGATATTTATTTTATGTCTATGTTGGTTTCTTGTGACTAATTGCTTTTATCAGGACCAAAACTTTGTGCTTTGAGTATTTTATGTGGTTTAAAAGGCTCAAGGATAAAATAAATCATTATTATTTTATTTTTGTTACAGATATGAAGGGTGAAATTGTCAAATCTGAGAGAAGATATCTCTGGAAGAATATTAAAGACAAAATGTTTTGTTGAGATCATCTCTCCATTCCTATGTGAAAAAGATAAACTGGAAAATTTACAGAGTGATTTTAAGGACTTATTCATAAAGGTTCCACTGCACAGTCCTGCAGAACTGATCAATAACACACGTGGGCTCTTACATGACCTGCATATCTACAATGCTGCCTCAGCATAAAACGTCGTGGTGTCCCTAATAAGATCCCTGTGGGACGCCTCAGCAGCTTTTCGCAGCGAACCTGCACGCCGTCAGCAGTCAGACCCGACAGAGCCGAAGCCTGGAAACCAAAGATGGGATCTGCTGCTCGCGCTATCATGCACACACGCACACACACACACACACACACACACACACACACACACACACACACACACACACACACACACACACACA
>JASSRZ010000051.1:3227494-3238029 GCA_032164315.1 Malacoctenus gilli | reverse complement strand
ACACACACACACACACACACACACACACACACACACACACACACACACACACACACACACACACACACACTTCATTAAAATGTGACTGTCAGTTTCCTGTCGAGTGTTTCTACATGGTGAGAAGAGTGAAATCGTCTCACTCTCCTGAATGTTAAATTTTATCTACTTTACTGTTTTCCTAAATTGTTGCCTCTGTTTTAATGTCTTTGTTTTATGTTTCCTATATTATAGAGTACTGTATAGGCATCAGGTCTTTTCCATGAATTCATAAGAACAGATACTTTTGCCCCCTTTGGGGAAACGTTAATGATAAAAGCCACCCGGACTAAAATAGCCTCTTGCGGAGCATTGTTTGTGGCTAATTCTGGGAGAGTGGACACGTTAGCTGACAGAATCACCCCCGCAGTGCAACATAATACATCTCCAAGCCCCCAGGACTGACTGCTCAACACTATAAGAAGTAATTAAGCAGCTCCTCTCCTTAGCTAATTGGTGATTGGACGTGTGATAGCCATTAGCCGCCAACGTTTCCTTGTCACAGCTGCAGGAACCCAGAAAAGGAGGGAAGAAAATGCACATCAATTGCAAATTGGGGGACGCAGCGAATATGGAAACACACATTTAGTGGGCATTTGAATGCTGTTTTTCACACCGAGTCCTTGTGAGATCGCTGTCTCTGACAGCCGGCTTTCATCCCCACTCACCGTCAATTGTTTACATGACGCATCTAGGATGAAAGACCTTCCCGCAAACAATTACATGTACGAGATGAAAAGACGCCGGAGAGAGAAGTGAAGGAAGATCTCAAAAGTGCCGATCTGCAGAGCTTCAATCATGCATAGAGAGGCTTGTCGTCTGGCAGAGCGACTGACTGTCTACAACTCCAAACGCGTGTTTCACTGCCGAATAATAATCACAGATCTCACTGTGACCAAAAGGAACATAGCAAGGACATATCATCGTCCTGACCACAACTTGGCAGCTCAGTGCAGCAGCAGCTGAAATTAGCCGCTGCCACGCCGGAGATGATTTCAGTGAGGAGCGAAATGTTCCAAACTGAAGTTTCCGGAAGTTAAACGGTGCTTTGTGTTGCTGTGCTAAAAGATGGTTCGAACCTGTTCACATAACAGGAAACATCGAGTTACATTTTGGATGAGTCATGAACAGACAACACAATGTTTACCGAGCAGAAGAACAATTTACCTTTCTAAACTATTGAACCGGAAGAGAAGGTTGAGTTTTTGATTCAAACTTAATTTCAGCCATAAAAATCCAATCCAGGCTGCAAATCATTTTTCTCCTCTGAGGTCCTGGCCGAGGAGGAAATAAGTTGAAAACTAATAACGCTTCACGCGCAGAAAGTGGGACGGGAGTGATCAGCACAGGTCTGGAAAACAAACCTCTATTTGTGTATAATCTGATCAAATGTATATGAATAAAATAAACACCATGCGAAAGCTCGCAGATTGACCTGCGGGACGATTGTCCAGTTATGTCAGAGAAGCTTTAAAAACAATGCAGGTCAAAGCGAATGAGACCGAGATGAAAAGCGTTCATTTTCAAGTCATTCTGTTGTTTCAGAGGTAAAAATATTGAGTTCAAAACACCAAACACATCATGAGAGAATTGGAAGGCAGGAAAGGAAACAAGCGTGACGACGAAAATGTGGGCGAAAGCTTCTAGCAGTGTGTCGAACACAAGTACAGGAAACAGCCTGATGCTGAAAAACAAACACACACAGAGGCAAAAATTCCAGATCAGCTTCTGCTGCTGTTTGCGCAAAAATGTGAAGTTTGCGCTTGTTTTTACAAGCGCAAACCTCGAGCAGATCGAGCCCAAAATGTGAAAGATTTTGTCGCGTTTCCACCTCAGACCACTGGTCAGTCTGACCACGTCTGGTGGTTTACGTCAGCTGCCTCCTTGTAGACCAAATTACACCTGTGTGTGCGTGTGTGCGTGTGTCAGTGTGCGTGTGCCGGTGAGTGTCGGTGTGTAGTGCTCAAGGACATCCACATGGCGAACACACTTCCTGTCACGCCGCTGAATGTATGTGGGTGTCCTGCCATATGAGGTGTGTGTTTGTGTGCATTTGTAACATCCTGCTGCTCCTCTCGGCGTCCGACTCACATCCTCAAGGTCACAAATCAGGCCAGGTGGCTGTTCAGAAAGATTAAGGACACATTCCTAAAAGAAGGACACTTTTGATTTATCGTATTCCCGCCCCGTGATGGGAGAGCAGCGGTGAGACGCCGTGGAGCCGGCCTCTCGGCAAACACCCAGGAGGATCCGGATGCAACCCGCAATCTCCGCTAAACCCTTCCAAATATCACACCTCGCAGTGGCGGTGCTCAAACGGATCGGGGGGGGGGGGGGGACGTGAGGAGGAAACGTGGGAGAGGGAAACAGGAGGAGGAGGAGGGAGACAGAAGGAAAAAGGCAGAGTGTAAGCGAGACAGAGATATTAAACCCCCCGCGAGTCCCCCATGACAGATGCTAGCGAGGGCGGCATGCCAGGGATGCACAGTCTTAAGGTGACAGGCGCCGCCATAGTGAACAAAATTGATAATGCCATATGGCGAGAAGAGGGCAGCTGCAGATTCCAGTCACGAAGCCGCGGACGAGGAATAATCCTCCTGCTGCTGCTGTTGTAGGACACGGTTTTACTGCTCCGTAAGCCTGGGTGGAGGCTCCAGGAAAAAAGGGAGGGAGGGGTAAAGGTGGAGGAGGGTGAAGGAGGCGGGGCATGCTGCAGGGAAGGCCACCCTGACGACCGCCTCCCTCCTGTTCCTCCCGTGCATCCTCTCCCCTTCACCGGCCCCGTCCCATCCACCGTCCTCCCCCAACTCTGTCAGCTTCCCGGACAAAAACACCACGTAACTTCACCGGCGGGCAGCGCTTAGCATCTTGTAATGCAGGCAGCGGCGGCGGCGGCGGCAGCGGCGGCGGCGGCGGCGGCGGCGGCGGGGCGACTGTGAACTGTCAGGCAACACAAAGCGGGCCACCCGGCGAAGTGCCGACTCACAGCTACCTATTCCCCAGGTGCATGGGGGGGAGGGGGGGGCGGCGGCGAGGGTGGTGGCGAGAAGCAATTAATTTGAAAAGCGCAGCACGGGGGAGCGAGGAGGTTAGACTTAAATGGAGCGCGGCCAGCAACAGAGGCCGGGGCTTAATTGTTTGATTGATTGGCCACGACTGCGAGGCATATTTCTGAAGCCCCTCCGCGCCGATCAATGAGTCAATGAGCGCCTCGCCAAACCTCGCAGCTTCCCGGCCTCGCAATTCAATTAATGTGGAGGCCTTGGTGGCCCCTGCCTGCAATCATGTTACAGACACTGGAGACAAGCCCCTCCCTTCTTTTTTCATCCCTTCACACTGAACGAGGGCGCTTATTGCGGCAGATAGACGCTGGTGAGCATGTGTAGGGTTGAGAGGAAGAAGCTAGAGGGGGGGCAGGGAGGTGGGCTTTATTAGATTGGTAACAGACACTACATACTGTATTGGACACAAATCGAGTTACCCTCCTAATCTGTCATTTAAACAAATTATCTCGGCTGGTGATGCATCAGCAGTATCGCTCCTCTCTGGGGGGCTGAGGTGAAGGGGGGGGGGTGAACACGGGACGGGAGGGGCAGCGATGGAGGGATAGGTCTGATAGAGAGGCGGGAGAGACCGACACGGTGTCGGGGAAGAGAAGGGGGGGAGAAGAAAAGATGGTAAACGGTGGCCGGGGAGAGAAAACGTGAGATACAAGCAGAGGAATCTCAGACCGTGTCAATGATCATCTCCATCCATCCTGTGAAGGGATCAATACATTTATCCTGAACACTGCAGGCACGACGGAGCACAAAGGCGGGCATGAAGAGCCTGCAACCTAAAAGTATCCCTTCAGTATCATCAGTAATACAATATCACATTGTAACGGCTGCATTCTTGTGTCTGCGCAGCTGGTTTCTGACTGTAGTCGCCTGCAATTTCACAGCAACTGCAGGAGAAAAACGCAGTGCGGAAGCTGAAGCTGAATCCTTGAGCTCAAAAGCTGGAAATTAAAGTGAAAACAGCGGATTGAATCGATGAACAGAAAACGCAAGAGGTAGAAGAGCCCTTAGCATCAGAGCACAGGTTCCAGTGATAGCTAGCATTACCATGACAACTCAGATGGCAGGTGAGAAAACGATAGAATAAGACCTGACTGTAATAAAAGTGAACATAAGTGCAGGAGGACTAAAAATTGCAGGAATGCCAAAGATACCATGAACAACACTGTTAGCGTGTAAACTAACATTTAATGAATACAATTAGTATTTTATGTGAATCAGCTGTGATAAAACGCTGAATCATTTATCATCTAACTGATCCTAAAATCTGGTGCAAAATGAAGACCTGCAAAGAAAAACTTTGCTCACTGGAATCATACAAATCACATCTGAAGGAGTTCCTCAGATCTGATGTATGTCTCTAAATGCAATCAGACTTTTCCTCTCAAGCTAAAATGTTAAAAACGAGTCCAAAACACATTTTTCGAGTGTCAGTCACGAGACGACGATGAAGCAGTTTCAGAAAGGACTTAATGCGTTTTTACTTTTTACACGACGACTCTGAAGGCAAAAGATTAATCTCCTCGCTCTCTAAACCAGCTGAACCCCGGACTGCAAGTCGCAGATTGGAGCAGAAACGACACGCGGCCACTTCTAAAACGGCTGTCAGCTCTGACACGTTCGGCCCAGGTCGGGGTCAAGGCTGAACCCCCCCCCCACCCCCACCCCATTACCGAGGAGTGACAGGTTCATTGAGGAGCAGACAGAAAGATAAACAGACTCGCAGAGACGCTCGCGTCCCAGAGGCTGCGCTCGTTTCTGTGTCGCCGCGTGGAAACACAAGACGGAGGAAGGAGCGAGCTCGCGTGTTGGATGACATTGGAGGACCAGAGTAACAGTAAACGAATGGGGGGGGAAAAAGTCCAAACCATCGCGACTCCACCACAGCTCCGCCTCGTTTTGTATGACTTTGAGTAAAATCAGGCCTCCCATTATACACCAGCTTGTTTATCGACTGTTTTCAACCCTGCTGGCAGAGATGTGTGGGTGTTTGTGGAAGGTAGTAATGTATGCACATCTGTGTCAAGCATGGAACGCATCTAAATTTCATGCAATTTGCTGTTCAAAGCCTTTGAGTTAATGCCAGTTTCCAGTGTTAAAAAGTGCTCCTGGAAGTGTGAAAGCAGCATCCAGGAGATCGACGCGGCTCCTCCCTCCGACCCTTCGACCTCTGGAGCCTCCCTCCCCTCCCCTCCCCATCCACCCTGCAGCCCGGGGACGCTGCTGAGTGCACACTACGGAGCTTTGCCGACTCAGAGATGCGTAGGGTGGAGGTCCAAAGGTTAGCTTTAAGTCTGTGACCTCCACGATTTATACACGCCACGTGGCTGCGTGTGCAAAGCTCGTTTCCAACCCGCTTCACGGTTTTGTGTGTGCGGGTTTTTTTTTTTTCATTAAGTATTAATTCACACAGCTCCTTGCATGTAATCCTCCCAGCGTGGTTTACATTCTGTAACCTCTACCTGTGCAGGAACGTGCGTCCAAGGGTGCGCTGGAGGCTGCGCCCTGAGAGTGGTCCTCATGAGGCTCATACACCTACGCACCTGACTCCACGACCATCAACAATAAACATTTACATCCATATTTATGCAAACGCTGGTCACTTACTGCGTTTATTTGACCATTTTACATCTCACTCGTGCAGCAATTCAGGCAGAAAACCAGCACGGATGTAGCACTTACTTTAAAAGTATGAGCTACGCTGCACAATACATCCGTTTTTTTTTCCTTCATTCCTTTCTTGAAGTATAAACTAACCGTCAGGCTTCACCAACAATACAGTTTATATTCTAATGTAGGTTTTATGTGTCAAGGTTTGATATAAAGTGAATATAAATAAATATAATGTATTTAAAACCAGAAGCCTATTTGATGTCTGCAATAACAAATCGGTCACCGGAAATGTATTGTGTTCATTTTCGCAACACAATATATGAGTAGCTTGAACGTATATAATTAGGTTTTATCTGAATGCATTGGAATAAACATTTTTTAATATTACATTGTGCTGTAAAACATTCATTATGCAGGGGCCATTATTCTTTGTATCATGTAAATATGTATTAATGCATTTTAATTCGTGGTATTTATGGTGACCTATACATTTCTCATATTGAAATGATTTTTTTGTAAACCTTATGATTCAGTTGTGTTTATGTGCATTAATGGTGGGCTGAAAAGGGAGTTATTTGTGATTCAAATAAGCAAACGAACCGATTGACTCTGGTGGCGACTGCGTCTCTGCTGGTTCAACACGTTGACTTCGACCACATCTGGAAAATCTTCCGCAGAAACGTGCAGAAACTGATGAGCAATGTATGGCCGCAGAAGTCGGCGTGAGTCACAGCCCCCGTGAGTCACGCTAATTCCTGCTACAACAAGGGCATCGCTTAACGAAGCTAACCAGCTGACCAGGTTACGTCAACCGCGCTGACGTCAGTAAATATTTACTGCGGGAGACCCTGACCAGCGGCCGCATGGAGAAAACCACGCGTCGAAGTCTCAGTTCGCCGTTACGAGAGTGAAGAAAACAAATTATTTTCCCGATGATGTTAGAGGCTTCGGCTTGTTTCTTTCTTCTGGCAGTTTTGGTTTCACCGCTCAAAAATAATTACCTCCACAGCCCGGGCAATAACATCAACTGTGCGCGGCAGCGCCAAGATCTCATTTGGCCCTAATTGCCTCTTCGGTGAAGTGAATCAGTTGGTTGTTTTAAGGCACGTTGAGGCCGAGTGCACCACAATATTGTACTTTATGAGCTGCTGAATAAAGTTTGGGCTTCGTGCAGACTGGAGAGAAATTGCAGTTGTGTTTGATGGAGCAGGATCCGTCTTCTAAGTGATCGTATTTTTACCTCAGTGTGTGTGAGTGTGGGTGTGTGTGTGTGTGTAGACCTCCTCATGTGAATCTCAGTCCAAGTGGCTGCTGAAATATGAATGCGCGACGTGACCGCGCGGCTGCTCCACTCGCCGAGCTCCTGCAGTCGCCGCCTTATCGCGATGAGCTGTGACAAGGGAATTCAGGGGGAACGGGTCCGCTTCAAAAGCCATTTCTGCTGCCACTAATTGTCTGTCATCTCGGGGCTGATAGGCAGCAGGACGCTGACGGAGCGCGCTGATCACTGAGACGGCACACAATCGGGTTCTGTTCGGAGAAAGGGAGCGCCGCCAAACGCTTCAATGGCTGAAAATGAGACATCCATTATACACAATTGTGTCACCTGAGGCGAGTTATAGAGCGCTGCGGAACAATTCAGATACAGAGAACCAAAACGAGACAGAAATACACTCCGAACGCTCATTCAGACTCAATGAAGGCGTCCATTTCAAATGATGTAGTGATGACAAACGAATGCAAACTGAATTTAAACCCCAACATCTTACAGGTGGTCCAGGAATGTAATAACTTCATTGACTTCATTCAATGCAGTCGTTAGTTTGAGTTTGCGTTGAGAAGTTGCTCGTACTTTGTCTATAAATGTGATCATTTGCACTGAAGCACAGAAAGCTTCGTGCAGCACTCCTTTAGGCGCCCGGACTGCTCATCATGTCCGTGTGCAGGAGACACGATGCCCCAGATGGCACCTAAACTACCTCCAAAGCCCCACCGTCTGCGTTATATTTACCCACGCTGACGCACGGTGGGCGTCGTACGACACGGATTCACCTGCTGGGCCGGCGAGGGCGTCCGGGCTGAGGTGTGAGAGCGGCGGCGAACCAAAGGGCGGCGGAGGCGGAGTGGAGAACACCTGTCCGGCCCCGCCGAGCTGAGTCGGCACCGGGAGGCGCTCAGCTCAGCTCGCCTCGCCCCCCCTCCCCCCAATACTGCCGACGTGCAGAATAATTAGAGTGGGCTGCTGCGCTGCGGCGGAGGAAAGGTGGAGGTGTGCCACCGCCACGGCTGAATATTTCTCTTTCAGACGAGCAACTTTCATGCTTTTTGGACTCCCTTCTGCATCGTTTTCCTTCGGCATCTCTGTCCGTTTCTTTTCATCTCTTGTCTTATCTCGCTGCCTCTGTAGTGGTGCGCCCATGCTGTGACGGGAGCACTGTGTTTTCTCCTCTCCACATCTTTTGAGGATCTGCTTGCCGGGCAGCTCGACGGCCCCCCCCCCTCCCTCTCCCATCCCCTCACCCCCCCCCCACACCACACCCTCGCCCCCTTCTATCCAATCCAGATCCTACAAAGTACGGGGGCTCTTTAAACCTCCTCGCAGGCCCTGCATGACAAGCCACCCTCCCTCCTGTCTGATCTGCGAGTAAGACCATTGCTGTTGTTTCAGCTGCATTGCAGTCATCCGGAACGCGTCTATATTTCACCGGGGAAAAGAAAATAGATCGAAGAGGAAAAGGGCTCCTCAGGACAGCGAGGGAGCAATGAGAGGAGACAAATGATGCAGGCGAGGAAGTCTTAACGAGGCAAACAAATTCAGCCAACGGAGTCCCACCGTGTCACGTTAAACAGGCGTCCACGAGGCTACGTTTTGCAGGCTCCGTCCAAAATGACGAAAAATCATCTTTCTTACAACAGACTCCACAAACCTTCAACTCCTCGTTCATCAACTTGAGCTGCAGGAAAGATAAAATCTAAAAGTGCTACCTTATGTTTTGATCCTGTACTTTGAGTAGCGACAAGATTGCAAACAAAGATTCAGAAGAAGCACAAATTAATTGGTTTGACAGGCAAACCAACGACACAAGGAATGACTGGATTTGACATGAACCCTCAGATTAATGCTCGCCAATCAGATGATAAATTTTTTTGCCCCCATATTGTTTGATGTTTCTTCTTGTTTAATGTTTGAATGGAGCCAAGACATGATTATGTTGCAACAGGGGAAAAAACGAAAAGTGAATCGAGTTTTTATGGCCCAGATGAGACGACGTACTTCGGAACAAACTCCTGTTCCTTTGGCTCTCTCCTGTTCGATCAGACTCATCACGCTCACCTTGTGTTTTTTTCCATTCAGCAGCAGTGCGGCACAGATTACATCCCTGCAGTCTATCGGTAACTCACTGTTCTTCTCAGAACCGCGCCGCAGAAGATATCTCATTTTCCCCGACACCCATCGGGAGGGAATTAAAAAAGATAGACCTGAAATGGCCAGACGGTTGACCTATAAATCCACAAGTGGGCCGCCAGGGTGGCGAGGAGAAAGGACAGGCGAGGGGGAGATAAGAGACAGAGAGGACCGATCAAACGAGGGGTCCGGAGAGATGGAGGGGAAAAAATAGAAAGTGACAGCGCAGAGGAAGAGACACAGACACATAGAGGGATATTGTCGGGTTTTTTTCCCCCCTCCATCCAGCTGTCAGACGGGACAAACACACCCAGACGGTGAGGTACGACACAAGGGTGTGTCCTGTTCGGCCCACTTTCAGTTTCTGTGAATGTCTGGTTGGACTGGCCCTAATCCTCTCTCTGAGAATGACACCATTCCTGCCCCCCCCCAACCCCATCCCTCCCTCTCTGCCCCCCCCCCCCCTGTACTTTCACATGACAACAGGTTAAAGGAGGGCGTACATAGGGGAGATGATTTTCCATGCGGACAAAACGCCTTCATCCCTCTGACAATCACTGCAGAGATTTGCCGCAGCCGGGGGCTTCAGATAGATGAGGGAGGAAAGTGGGGGAGACAACCTAAAGAGTGATGAAACAAGAGGTATTCTGATGCGGCGAGCCAGCCAGCCAGCCAGCGAGCGGCAGGAAGGGCCCCGCAAGATGCAAATAACCCCGGCGCTTATCTGCGAACGGCGAATGTGATTAGAAAGTGGTTGCTGGGACACATAATGTTTAACCTACATACCCTATCTCCAGTGATTTCCACTGAGAAAGTCCCTCTTATCTGCTAATAGGCCTCGGTAATCCCTCCAACACGCATGTAGCTCCTGCACACTGGCAGCTTCTAACGAATGCCGAACGAGAGTCCAAATGAACGGCGACTCGCACGAAAACCGGGATCAGCTCCAGGTTACTTGACGGCCGCCGGAGCTGCCGTAAAACAACCTCGGACGGAGGCAGAAACGAGCAGCGCTTTCTGCACGAGGAGAGTTAAATGAAGAGTTTCAGAACAAAATATATGATCCTGCCCCCATTACTTCAACCTCTAACGAGGGTCCGATAAATCCAATAACTGATGAACTCGACAAAAAGATTTCTGCCATGAAAAGTAGCTTTGGGTCGATAAAAAATAGATGAGCTTTTAACATGCATTTTATTATAAATTTCTCTCATAAAACAAATATTTTCACATTTTTTTCAGTCAACGGGTCAAATTAGTGTCGATCAGCTCCGTTTCATTAGCGATGGGTTAGAAGAAGTGTCGACTCCAGAGGGGATTTAGGCAAAAAAAAAAACAGAGTGCAGAGAGAGAGAGAGAGAGAGAGAGAGAGAGAGAGAGAGAGAGAGAGAGAGGGAGAGAGAGAGAGAGAGAGAGAGAGA
>JASSRZ010000051.1:3212948-3225252 GCA_032164315.1 Malacoctenus gilli | reverse complement strand
AGATGGTAAAATATGGAGTGTAGAGTCTTTGGAAGCGACTTTGTGAAGCAACTAAAATGTAAATTAAAGCCCACAGACGTTCCTCGATGTCTCCAACCGGACATGTTTGTGTATTTCTGTCTCATGTGAGAACTCGTGTGTCTTTCAGAAGCATAGCAATGAAGTTGTCCCTAATTTGTTTGCATATAAATACAAGCAAAAGTCCTCCATCCACTTTAAATGCATGACTCAGAAGTTCAGGATAATATTAATACTCGCAGGTGATTTGCTGTCTGAGCCGTTTTTGTATGTTGATGGATGAATGGAGCAGATGGAGGGGGGGGGGGGTGAGGGTATCCTGGGCCGCTCCTTACATAAACAAAATAAAAACCTCCCAGAATAAAGTCAGCAAGAACTTTGACCAACAACAGAAGGAAGCGAGAGAGCGCATTAAGTGTAACAAAGGGGGCCGCGTGAGGTGCATCAGCATAATGAGCGATGATTCCAGCATGGCTGACATTGCACTCGGCGGGAACTCAAAGGCAGAGCGGAGAATCGCGAGGATAGGCCGCTCGATTTAGAGCAAACAGCTGTTGTGCACTTCGCCTCGCTACACATCTGCCAAGTCACTGTGGGCATGGGCGGGGTGACCCAGGCCGCACCGCTCGCTGCCTCTCCCTTACATAACCCCCCCCCCCCCCGAAATCTCCCCACTCACACACCTTCCTCTGCTCTCCTGCAGCCGTGTTATAACCAACACAAGGACGAGGTTAAAAAACTGAAACACTCGCATGTTTCTGTTGATTCTAACGTGTGTGTTTGGCGTTGGCGTGTTAAAGCCTCGTGGCTCCAACGCAGCTCAACAGACGCTCGACATGAAACCAGCGGTTCAAAAAACGTTTCTCTTGGCGCTCTCGGCACATTCGGCTCGACACAACAAGCGCGCCGCATTAAAGTGCCAAGTCGCAGCTTGGAGTGGTGATCCGCTGGATGGAGATGCTGCAGGAAGCAGCGAGCTGAAGGTGACTGCAGGATCCGGGCCATCGCCACCGTACACACTTTTTGTTTGACATCAGGATACGATAACTTCTCAATCCAACGTCTTTCTGATTTCCATTTTAACACACCTCAATTACAAATCAGAGTATTTGATACATCAGCTATTGCCTTTTTTCTCTTTACAAATCTTCTTTTCTGGTCTTGATTTGCTTTATTTCAACTTCAACTTGTGTTTTGGATTCAGGTACATTGAGTTTTTAACTTTGTTTTTCACATTTTGATGTTATATGTTCATTTCTATCAAATTTTGTCAAACTTCACCTCGTCACTGACCCGTGAAACTCTCTGAATTCGACTGACCTGCACTAAAAGAATTATATTATAAACCTGAAATGACCATTGTGGAGTTTGAAACATTTCAATTTGTGAGAGCGAGTTGAAACTTTCGTGGTAACACTTTTTTTTCATCTCCAGCTCGACTGCAGACTCACTCTAACATTATTATACAGTCTGAACCAGAATTTAACACCTCACCTCCTCCAGAGTTTGATTAATTGAAAAACTAAAATGAACTGGACCAAAGTTAGAAGACACGCAAGTGTGAATTGCTTGGCTAATTTGTCACATTGGAAACAGTAATATTCCTGCAGTATTTATCATCATTGGCGTGGAATTAAAAGTGATGCTCAAACCTAATCAGGTAAACCTTCATTCATTTTTTTATTCCAATAAGTAAAAAGCTCCCTGGAGGCAGAAAGCAGAAGTTTTCACCTCCATTTTTTTGGTGCAGTGAGTTCATGCGACTCCTTGATCGCACCTCCCTGAACACTGGAGGGGCCACGCGGCCTCACATCCTGCTGCGAGTTATTAAACTCGGCTTTGAGGTGAACTTCAGGGCCCGGCTAACAGGACGACTCTGAAGCGTTGCAGAGATTTGTGTGCGATAATGAGAAGTGGAGGAACTTGTGATGACTGGGGTGGAGCTTTCTTTTGGCTGATTGGAGACCAGTCGCCCCGAGGCCACCGAAGGCTCGGCCGCAGCACCGACTCCCAAACCCTCCCCGACCGCAGCGGCAGCGCATGTCTCAAGGTGACCCCCGACTGTACAAGTGCTACTAATGGTCACTGAGATCGATGGAGGAGTGAGTGGGCAGAGGGAGGGGGGCGCCTTCGCTTACAGCTGGGGGGCAATTCAGCAGGAAACACTGCACCTTCAACCACTAATCTCCACATTAGATTACTGTGACCCTTTAAAATTGAACTCTGTCCTTTGAAAATTTGTTTTTTGCTACTTACTGTAGTTGATTTTTTTTCATAAATGATCAAAATACTCCAAAATACACTTATTTATCTTGGTATATGGTATAAAGCAAAAACTCAACCTAACATATTTGTGCAACTTTTGAGTAAAAAATGGTTAGGATACCGTTTGAATGCACGTGTGTGTGTCTAACTGCCCACCTGCTTTCCACGCCGTCATTAACTGCAGCTGTTACACTTATTGACCTGTTCTCAATCAGCCTTTGATTCTTGCCTTCGACCCCACAACATGCGATCAATGTGCACAATAAACACCCCCTCCAAAAAATACACAAATGGGCAGTAACTGACTGGGTGGTCATAGAACTCAAGCGCACTCTCTAGCGGTAGACTCAGGTAATGTATATTGTGCCTGCTCACGTTCAAAGCTCCAACTCACTAAATCTTCGGAGGCCAAAGTGAACACACGGAAACAAACCAGGTGGTCCACAAGAGTCACAGTCACGGTCACATTCACAGGTGGGATTGTTGAGACGAAGCCAGGTGTGACTCACAGGAGCTGGCAGGGGGAGTGATGGTGGCACATTCCTGTCCAGGGGCTTCAATGAGGTGCTTTTTGCCCCCCCCCCCCCCAAACTACCAACGGCAGCGCCAAAAGCTGCAGATCATAAGTTTCGACTGTATAACTGCGCTAACTGCCTGTGAGTCTGTCAGATCTGAGTAGTTCGGAGGGGGTGTTATCTTACTTTTCACCACACGAGGGCAGTCTTCTCTCCAAACTAAGGCAGCAGTCTGGTCGCTAAAAACACACCAAAACTATGAAATTTAATTATAATTTGAGTCTGATGTAAATAGGAAACTCTTTGGAGTAACTTCTGAGTGTATAATACTCAAATTAAACAGGAAAAGAATCCACATTAAGTTCATTATTACCTTTAAATTGGCAAATACCCACATTTCAATGTTTCAAAGTGTAAATATTTGGCTCGTTCAATCACAATTGGCTGAAACCTGACAAAAACAAACACATCTTTGTGCAAAACTTGAGTGAAACTCCACTCATTTTCTCCAACCACGAGTGTTTGAGTCAGTGAAGTGAAGATAAATGTCAGGCAACACAAAGAAAGGCTCCAAGAAAAGACCCGCTGAGTTCCCATTGTGAAAGACTTTATTTTACAGCGTACAGGATTGGAGAGAGCCGTGATCAGTGTGACGCGAGTGGCACTGAAGCATGTTGAACACAAACTGACCCTCCACAGAGTGTTGGCAGCTTATCGCTTATGAGTTGCAAACACAGTGAGATTAAACTGCTGAAGCCAAAAAGGACTCTGAAACTAGGTGAATTGATGATTTTGCCTTTGTTTTTGTTTTTTTTATTAAAACAACAAACATCCAAAGTGTTAGAGAGGAATAAAAGCACATTAAGAGTGAGGCAACTGGAACGTTTCATTATGAACCCAACAGTGCTCCGCAAGATTAAGGTCGTCTGTGTGTTGTAATAACAATTATCAAATAAAATGTATATAAAAAAGAATCAAATACATCTTAGTGGTGGAGCTGCTGTCCTGCCATTGATGAAGCCAAAGTGCAGATAAAGAAGCCAAAATGAGTTACAACACTGCTGCTATTTCAGACACTTTAGTCCTTTATCAGCTTACACATATTTATAACTCCAAAAAAATCATACAAAAACGCACAAAGTCCGTCTTAGCGAGTGTTTGAAGTTGTAATCCGACCGGGATTAATTCCAAAATGTCCCAAATCCAGGAGAAAAATTAGCTCCGCACACATCTAAGTAATAATACGTGTTAGCTTTTTACAATGCAGAAGCCGGTGCGCTGATTCGACATAAGTTATGACACCAAAGTGAGGAATATATCTGAGATGAAACTCGTCAAGCTCGCCGTCAGAAACGTTAGCAACATGTCTGGGGTTTTTTTAATGACGGCGGTGCCGGACGAGAGGATGAAGGTGTTTCACAATCTTTGCACCGTTCCGTCACTCAGTTTGACTTCATTCTCCTCCACTGGCAGTTCAATAAGACGTCTACAATAATACTTTTACTGAAAAAAGATGGACCAAAAAAAAACAACCAAAAAACCAAAGATCTGAAAGTTTGAGCATCTGGACCCTTCAACATCCATGTCAGTAAAACCTAAGTAGAAAAAATAGGTTTTGCAAATATAAGCATGTTTGACATTAAACTTTATCTCAAAAGATCTTCATATAATTCAAGTTTGAGTTATTTCTATAAGTGTAACATAAAATCTTTATATTTAACACATCGTTTTGTGAAATTTTTGATTTAGAAAATGGGAAAAGATATCAGATTTTAAAAAAACGTTATGATATTCAAAGGTAAATCTTGAATGTTTATGACTTTCAAGGGAAATAAGAAATAAATTTTTGAGTAACAAAAAATATGCAAAGTTTCACCGTTTGAAATAAATTCTGGGAAAAGTATAATTTTTTTCCATTGTTTTGAAGAAATTACAAAAAAACAGATGCATTTCTGTCATTTATGCCTCTTTGGCTCCGCCCACACCAAGACAACTGAAGTTCTTGTAAACGCGCCATCAGAACGCATTTCTGTCCACACGAAACTAATGTAAACACTGTGGCTTCTGTCACAGGCCTGTAAGTGGCGCTGTGACAGGCCACAGAACAGAGAAGAAATCCAATGTAAACAAAAGTGGAAACAGCCAATAAGGTTGCAGGTTTAGGGGTGGATGTTGTCGACATTTTATTGTTTTCAGGATTTGTGGAGGGTGAGCGGTGAGATTTGGTTGAATCTGAGACGCAATTGTAAAAAGAAACGTCTTTGGAAATGGCGACGTCGTGTGAACAGAACGCTGAAATGCTAGAAAATTTAAACCTGTGGGCGGGGCCTCCATCTAAAGTCCACATGAGTAGTTCCTTGCCTGATGAATCAGACTGCGATTCAAGCTGATGCTCGTCGGTGAGCCGTCGCCGGCAATGATTTGTCATCACACGTAAAACCCCCGTGAGTGTTTGATGAAAAAGAGGAAGTGAGAGTGTTTGTGGACGACAGTCGCTTTGGGTTCTTTTGGCAAAAACAAGCAGCAAAACATTCGGTCGCGTTGTTGAATCCTTCCCTTCCTCTTCCTCCCCCCTTCCTCCGCTCGATGCGTCGCCGCCGTTGGGAAACAAGATGCACCGGAGTACGATTGAACCCAAAACATTTAAAATGTTAACATTGTTAACAAATACTAATATTAAAATATTTAAAAAGAATAAAATCTGGAATCCTTCTCCTGTACAGCAGCTGGCGATCGCCGAACCTCCAGCCCGGTGGCGTTTTTTTTGGCAGTGGTTTAACATTTGTGCTTCATGGCGAGCTGTGGAGAAGTCACAGAGGGGAAGGGAGGGGGTGAGGTGGGTGTGGCCGGATGATACAGTGAGTAAAAGCACCGTCGCTGGTTCAATTAACTACATGCACCTGAGTCGGCGACACAGAACAATGGCGAAGACGACGCAGGAGGAAACGGGCCTTCATGCATCTTTCTGAAGCGTCTCCGACACAAAGAGGAAACGACTGCGAGGCAAAGCGGCGGGAGGACAAAGGGTCTCTCCACGCGTCCATTCGTCTCATTAAAAAGGGTTCTGACGGAGCGGACAGAAGACTCGATAACGAGGAGGACCACCAAGGACCACTTCATCTTATACAAGGTGTGGAGACAATATTTCTGACACCTTATATTTCATTCTCAAGATCAAGGAGCAAAAAAAAATGAAGGAAAAAGTTTCATGGTTTGATTTTAAAAGTTATATAAAATACATCTCCACTATTAATTTACCACGTACTGTAAACGCAACAGGATTGTCTTATTTCACTTGATGCCATATTGATTCGTTTGTTTAACGGCAGCTTGAGAGACCGTTGGAATCGCCATCAGCAGAACAACAAAAACAAGCATGAAAACGAAGCAAAAACAAGTGATCACATAAAAGCTCGAGGAGGAAACCGCAGGGAGGCAAAAGGAGCTGCAGGTTGCAGCCAAGCAGCAGGAGAGGAGAGCGTAAAATGAAGCGAAATTCCCTGTTCAACCAGGAGGGGGCAGCAGAGCGGTGCGCAGAAGTGAGCGGGTTTGACTACAGCAGAGCTGTGCAGGGAAACTGACTGCTGTCAAAAGAGTGGGCAGCTGAAACGGGCTCGCAGGAGTGGACCACAGAAAATAGAGAGTCAAGGTGACCCTCGGCTCGGCGCCGCGCCGCACTCGGCTGTAAATTAGAGCGCCGCTGCGAACGAAGGTCCACCTACGACATATGCAGAGGAGCTGGAAGGTACTGAAACTAACTCCTCTGGTGAAACATCTCAAAGTCAGCAAAACAATGACTTTTTGGAGCTCGGACTGCAGTTGAGAAACAAAGAAAACAAACACGGACGTCAGCACGAAATGAAAAACCGGCAAATCGGAGGCTTTTTGCGCTGCTTATTACGGTGCTTTTAATTCATCACAGTGGGGAGGCTCATCTGTTGTGGGGTCATGCAGCCTTTCAGATCCACGCCAATTACAACAACATCACTAGCGAGGCATTATCATTCCAAACAGCCGTCACGGCGGGTAAACGAGGGCTTTACTGTTTACGCTGATGACGTCCTGTTCTGTACAGTTGAAAACAAACATGTTTGATAAGGAGAAATTTGTTGTTTTTACAACTCGGGGAGCTCATTCACAGGAGCATTTGTTTGTCTGTGAGAGGAATAACTGAGGAAGTTCTCGAGGGATTTAGATGAAATTTGGAGGATGGGTGAGTCCTGGTACAAAGAACAAGTGATTTATTTTTGGTGGCAAAATAATGGAAAACAACATTATTGCAAGTATGTGGCCCTTTAAGACAGTGGTGCATGCGAGAGGTTAAAGCAGGAGAGGTTAACGGGTATTTCTGTTGAGGTTTTTTTTAACGTTTTGGCTGAAGATGAGCCACATTATGCTAAGAGACTCATTAGACTGCATGCAATTAGTTCTGCTGACAAACAAGTGATACGGCTCTGATGGCAAACAAAAGAACACAAGAGTAAACGAGGGAGGAAGAAAAAAACGTCTTCCTCAAAAGAGCAGAAAAACACCAGATTAGAAGAGTGCAGCCACATAAATATCCATATAAGCGCACGCGTTTTAAAAGTCATGACTATACTGTATGTTGCATAACACATGAGCTGGAAGTCCGGCATCGGAAATTCAATGCACCGTGTTAAAATGCATGTGGTAAGCCGGCCCTGAGGTGATGCATTGTAATGAATCTGGGCTTTACCTTGTGTGCAGTGACAGCAAACTGTTCAGCACTGTTCATCATGTCGGCCGTCCTCTCCTCGGCGCGGCCCAGCCGCTCGCCGCGCTCGTTCAGAGCCTGGCTGGCCTTCTGCACTGCGCTCGTCACGCTGTCCGCCGCCGAGTGCAGTATACTGTTACCTGCAGATAAGGAGCGCGAGCGAAGGAGGGAGAGAGGCCAGACAGCCGAGAGGAGGAACAAACGGGAAAAAGAAAAGAAGAAGAGGAGAGAGGAAGACAGTGAAGTCTTTGTTTATCGACATGAAACGACTAGTTTTCGAGGAGTCGCAGAGTTGGTGAGTTCAACCGGTTGCAGTGTTGAAAGTGGCTCCCGGGTTTTTCCTCCCAACTTGATTTACATCGAGCAAAGATCAGGGGAAATTAACCTTTCCAAAGCTGAAAGTGTCCAACATTTCCACCAGTAACCGACTTTAATGCCTCCTTCAGGAGAGCCTGTCATCCCCCCAGACGTCGGCTGCTGCAGCGCTCCAATATTGGACTCCCCGAGTCGCCTCCTTTCTAAATTACAGTGCAATAAAGGAAGGATGTGTGCCTGTCTGAGCGGGCCACCCTGAAGACCCTCACGCGGATATAAGGAGGGGGAAACATCTTCAGATAGTCTTGACAGCCCTGCGGATGTTCCCTCTGACACGCCATTAATCTGGCACACGTCGCGGGCGCTCGCTGCCATTATGCACCACGCGAACAACGAGACCAGCAGCGCCAAGCTCCCCACTGCTTCCTCTTGTCCCGCTGCACGGTTCCATCGCACCGGTGGGCTGCAATCTGCCATCTTACTTCAGGACCACGTCGACATGGTGGGGCAACACAGAGACACTCATGGAAAAAAATGCACCAACCGTGAGCTATCTTGTTATCTATCGACCAGTCTGGTATTATTCTAGCATTCTGACCCAACTGGACCCCAACGAAAAACAGGTTCGCTTCCACTCTGATTGAACGATCCTGCGGGGAAGCGAAGTGAAGTGAAGCCCGGACGCTGGTGAGTTTATTAGGAGCTGACAGGCCGGATTCTGGCTTTCCTCCACTGGAAACTGCAGGAAAGCGAGCGTGTGTCCCCTGGCGTGGAGGCAGGTAGGCTGAGTGACAGGTAATTGGGACGGCTGTGCTGCAGTGGATTATAGCGGGGCCCACGAGCAGACGGTGAGGCCAGCTGGTGTTCCTTCAAAATAAAGTAACTTGATAATGTCAAAGCAAATTGCGTGCGGAGAGAGACAGCCGCACTGCGCGCGAAGATGCTCGTGTTTACGTGTACATTTACACTCCTACACACGCGGAGGGGAAACATAAACACAGAGAGAGGCTTTCACTCCTGCCGCATGTCTGAAGATTACAGCAAATGAATCAGATCAAAAACACATCTGGACATAAAACGGGCTTTAAATCTGTCGGGATTCTGCATTCAATCAGTTCAACGTCTAAGTGTTTCCGCAGCGATGCGAGGATTCGCTCGGCATGAGCAAAAAAAAAAAAAAAAAGGAAAAAGTCTTCGGTGAAGATGTCTTCTCCAGGAAAATATGAGACCTTTTCACCTCCAGACGGATAATCCACTCCTCTTCCGTGGAAGCCCGGGGAGTAAAACTCCCATCATGCTCGCTGCACCTCCTCCGCACTCGCAGCCTCTCACCGCTGCACGGTCTTTCATTTGTCTTCCCACCGCTTCTCCTTCTCCCTTTGCCCCCCACCCCACCAAACGCTCAGCGGCGGGCCGCATCGCCAGGCTCCCCCGGTGTTTAATGTAATTAGAGGAGAAGGCAGGGTGGGGATGTTGTGGACGGCTTTACGAGGAGGGCGCAGCATCGCCGGAGGAACGAAGCAGGCGTGGGAGGAGATCATTTCATGTCGGGTTCGCTGCCGTGACGAAAAACGCCGGGATTCAACGTCTTAACCTCGAGTGGAAGCTGATCAGCCGCCGCGGCTGTCGATGAGGAGGTCTCAATTTGGACTGGACCTTCAAACTAAAGCTACAATCCTATCTGCTTCAGGTATGAAGCTGTCAAACACAAGTGCATCTTTAAGGATGACCTTCAAATATCCGTGAGCGACTCATGAGAACGTCAAACATCTTCACAAGCCTGTTTCATACACGCTTCTCTTCATGCGGAGGGATTTCTGTTGTACTCAAACACGTCAAGAAACTCAAGCACAGTTCCTCAAACAATAGCGAAACAAAGACAAAAGGCGCAATTGTTTTCTGGCAACAAAACACCTCAGAATTAGGCAGAAATAAGATAACGAGGAAAGCGGAGGAAAGAAAATACTGCTTCGCAGTCGCCGCCCCTCCTTTTCCCCGTCCCGCTGCTGATCACACGCCGCACCGCTCGGGTGATAAGAAAATAATCTGATGGTTATCGGCGTGTCAGAAACACTTCAAACAGCTCTGACAGGAGAAACCGCATTTAGCTCAGTGTCTGGGATTAATAAGATGTGACAGTTAACTTCAAAAAAACACCTACACAAAAGGTCTCCGCGCACAATTCACGCCGCAGTACTTTGAAAATTGTCATTCTGGCGGCGCATGTGATCATATCGTCCCCGCGCTGGGATGCTGCTGCGGGATATAATGTGTGTGGGCGTCTTAAAGAAGAGAGAGTCGTACAATTATTTCCTTTATGCGCCAGTGTGCATGTACTTATCGGCACCTCAAGCGCCGTCAAAAATCCCCTGTTTTACCAGGGTCTTACAAACCCGGCTGCTGATGTTCCTCCGAAGAAACAGTGGTGCGCGATTAATGTCCTATTCATAGTTCACATCCGCTGGACGCTGCGGCACTTTTTCTGTCTGTTGAGGCGTCTCTTGTCCCAGTTTCAGTTGATATAAAAGAGGCGGCATTGAAACATTTTGTCCCTTTTTTTCCCCGGCGTGTTTACAGTTCACAGAGAGGCTGCGCAGCTTGATAAGGGTGTTGCTAATCAACCCTAAATTATAAGAAACAGAGAAAAATACAAGCCCAGATAATAATCTGAATAATCTCCCCACAAAAGTGCAGCCAGCTGCACCGACAAAGACATTGTTTGCTTAAAATACCGAACACCATGACCAGGAGTTTGTGAGCCAAGTTGCAACACTTCTGCTGTCAGAAGATGGACAAACTGTCAGAAAAGAAAGAAAAAAGGACACGAAATGTCTCCGTTTTAGATGTAAGCATGAGATAACAGATCATCTTTGCTAGTTTTTTGCAGAATAAAAGTCAAAAGCTTCCCAGAGCTTTTATTTTGAAAGCTTTTGCATGCTGGTGAGACTTTGCGTCTACGCCAGTGTTTGGCTTCACGATTGATCCGTGTCCTGACACCTGCATGAAGCACACAGCTACAACCCCCCCCAGCTACCCCCCACTGCAAGATAAAAACCTCTGCTGTAGTTTAATTAATGCAAATCTTGACATTACCGGCAGCAGATTCATTAAAAAAAAACAAAGCGGCGGTTCCAGAAGGAAGGCCGTCTCCTCCCGACTTCCTGACATACACCTTTTATTTCAATACAGCCGTTATTCAGCTGCAACTTCAATCACATGCACCACGATTCGCTTCCCAAAGTCACTCCCAAATCACCGTTTGCTCGGGCTTTTTGACCTTCATCGTACAAACACACGCTCGTAAACGTGAAGATAAAGTCACCAAGTACTTTAACAATGATTAAGTAATTAATCTAAATTTCTCTTGTCCCTGCGGCCGGCCAGAGGTACTTTTAATTTACTTTTATTGCGTGTTCGGCGCGCGTCCTATAGATTCCCACATACAATCATATCAGAGTAAAGTGCAGCCTGAAGGACTCCACCACCCTCGACCCCCCCACTCCCCACCCCCACCCCTCCACCAGGGCATCACTGCAGCCATCTCCTCATGAAGGAGCCGTCTTGACCTTGCGTGCTCAGCCGCCCTTCAGGGCGACACGCTGTCGTCCTGATTCACCAAAATAAGACTCCAGCAAGACACTGACAAAACGCTGTTGAGGGGGACAAACGCGGGACGCTGATTTTGGACGACGGAGCCGAGAGAAAAACGGCTACGAGATACTCATGAACATCTTTCACTCGCTGGCTTCAATCAGCATCACACAAGGCATGAAAAGAAGCGATTACGGTCTGAGTGGAATTGTTAATATTTGAAACAAATCTGAACATCGTGATGAAACCGTCAGACAACACTCAAAGCTGTGATTTACCGACACAGTGGGGATCATTGAGCTGCTGGTTAATGAGGGATGAAGTTGTTTGACTGCCCAAAAACCTCCACACACACGACACGTTTTTTTTTAGTACAGAGAAGTTTGGACTGATCGAAGCGCTTACCTCGTCTGAGCAGATGACCGTGATGCGAAACAAAATCTTTCCTCACTCTGCTCATAAAGACCTTGCAACGGAAAAAGACTGAATCTACTGCTCGGTCTTCTGCGATGAGAAAACACCACAAGTCAGAGTCAGCGTCAGAAAGCAACAACAACAACATGAGCTGATGTCGAAATCAGTCGAGTCGTGTTACGGTTTTCTGCCGTTATTGAATCGTGAGTTTGGCACTCGAGGGTTCAGTTGTTTGAGAAACTCGTGCAAATACGGAAAACCGGATATTTCAGTGTTAGGGAACCATGAATTGGTTTGAAGAGTTAGTGAAAAAGGTGTTTTGATACTCAGCTCGCGTAATTGCAGTTTATTGTTTACAACCTTTCGAAGAAGTTCTGAATTCAAAAACTGGCTGAGAAGCAAAGCAGATATCAAACAACACGAAACCGGGGGGGGGGGGGGGGGGACCAAA
>JASSRZ010000051.1:3201943-3212938 GCA_032164315.1 Malacoctenus gilli | reverse complement strand
CCCCCCCCCCCCCCCCCCCCCCCCCCCCCCCCCCCCCCCCCCCCCCCCCCCCCCCCCCACATCGGTATCACAAACATGCGAGTGAGAGGAAACGCTCAGGTGGGAACGGGATTATGAGGGGATAAAACAGCGCGGGCAGCAGCCCAAGTTGGCAGCTGATAACGAGGCAATTAGCAAATTAGCTGATAGGGTTTCACGACCAATTACACGGCTCATCGAGGATCAAAAACACACGCCGGAGCATCCGCCCGCACACCTCCCGACAGAAGGGGGGTTAAACTGAACCACTTCAAACAATGAAACAGAATCAGATATGCAGTTTGGTTGGCAGCAGCCTGAGAAACTAAATGAGTATGAAGACAAAAAACAGAACCAACCCCATTCAAGCCTACAAACCGAACCTAACTTCTACTAACTGATCTTAATTCAATCCATAAAAATCAGCTAAAATAACTCCAGTTTAACTAATCTGAGCTGCCATAAAACCAACCTAACTTAACCCCGTTTAAGTCAACAAGATAAACCCAATTTTCTACAACTTCAGGCAACAAACCGACCTTAAGCCAACTGAACTCGATCCAAATCAGATGATTCATAATTTATACGCAGCTCTTCTTCTTCTAGTTCTGTGCGGTTGTTGAGCAGACGGCGTCCCCCACAGTTATGGTCCCACACCTGAGCAGCGTCATGATTTTTGTTTTGCACTGGTGTGAGACTTAAACTGGGGAGGACAGAACCGGCCGGCGTCCTCGCCGCGCCTCCTGATCCGGAGGGATGTGATGCGATGGACGCACTCCATAATCCTTCCTACTCTAAAGAGCCTCGAGTTCAGTGGTCTCGAGGACACCCACCACTCTCCCAGCCTCCCACACACGATGGTCCGGGGTCAGTTAAACATAGATATGGTTTGCGGAGTAGGAGGAAGGTCGCTGGAGTTCGATATTTATTTTGAGCCGAGACGAATGTTGCAGCTTCAGCATCAATGAGCCGCAATTTCCTAAAAACGCTCAACAAACAAACATGGACACGGGACTTTTTATGTTTTCATGCAGAGTCTCTCGTTTACTCTGTAACCTGCTTGCACTCAAAGAGCTCAGAGCGGCCAGAAGGTGTTGGCGATAATTAAAAAAGTGTGTTTGTAATCACCGGAGACTTCAGATTTGATTGGTTGCACGATTACGTTCAAAAACCTGCAATTTGCACCCCTGGACCCCCACCCCCATCATGAGGGGCCAGATGGCGGCAGATCAGAGACCTGTTTCCATAAATAGCGGCCTGAATAATACAACAGGTGGAAAGCTTGATACAGATGAAGTTCGCTGGGTAAACAGATCAATATCTGATTAAGCCGCCCGACATGCTGCATTCTCATCGCTGGGTTAACCCTCCACACAGTAAACAAACCACTTTCAGCCAAGGAAATGACCAATTATGCTGTTTGACCGCAGGCAGGAAGCGGTGCCACAGGACTCAAACTTTGCCTCGTTTGGTCAGTTCCTCTTCGCCAATTAGTTGTCCATGAAAACAGTGTGATTACCAGAGGTTAGGTTAGAGAAAACAGGTTACTTTAAATATTTTCATGATTTTAATATTAGAGATTTTACTCCGTTATTTAGGTATAAAGCTGTTAAAATGATAAGGGCTCACCCAACAGGCAGGAAAAGAAGCAAAAAGCCTCAACATCACAAATTAAGGACAAACATCATTCAGTTTGTGTTTGCGGTGAAAACAGTCAAGCTGTGTCCGACGCTTTGAGTCAGAGCTGACGAATTCAGTTGGACATCGTCTCTAACCGCACTTCTCCACAGCGAACAGACGCCGTGTCCGAGGGAGACGCGTACATTTCCATACGCAGCAGGTGCTGGTTGTCATCACACTTAATGAGATTCAGACCGGCTTACGGCTCGGTGTGACAGCAAGCAGAGCCACTGAATTCAAGACACGAGCACTGGAAATGGATGGCGTTTAGCGTTTCACCGGTATTGCTTCTTGGCGTCTTACCCCCAAGGAGTTTGGACTGACAGTTGACAAAGTCCGGTTTCCGCGCAGGCGTGTAGCGTTGGCAGGTGTGGTGGAGGATCTGGATGAAGGTGCACTTTTCCCCGGCCGAACCAGCAACCCACTGGTCGAACGCGTTCTCAAACATCAGGTCGAACTCTGGACAGTCCTTGGAAAGTCAGACGGAGGGAGACGAAGACATGATGGTGAGCAGCGAGATAAACAAAAGGGCCAAAGTCAAGAGGATGTAACGCGGCTGCGGCTGAGAGCCCGTCAAACAATTCAGCCGCCATTTCTGGCAATTCGGTGTAAAGTAGTTGGCTGAAGAAGTTTGAGGGGAACCTACTTTGTTGGGGTCGATGCCGTTGACCTGCCGGAGCTGGTCGATTGTCCACTGTGACCTTTTGACGAAGGCGGAGGACCCTTGGAACTGCTTGACCTTGGTGATGGATACATGCGATGGCTTCTTATTCGTCACTGAGGAAACAAACAAAAAAAAAAAGAGATACACGTCAGACACCGAATGGTTCTTGGACAGTAAATTAAGCCACATGCCAACAGGAATTTGGTCGTTTTTTTAGATCGATGTGAGAGGCGATTCAAAGTTCCAGCAGAAGCAACCTGGTTTGCTGCAGGTTGAAGCTAACTCAGCCTTTCTGACAGACTTTCGTCCAGCAACCATCAGTCCTCTAACATCTTGAAGACTGAGAACGTATCCAAGAGCAACCGTTATCCAGGAGTGTTTGATAACAGCGGCAGTTGCGCAAGTCACAAAATCATTGCGATCTTGAGATATGCCAGGCTGTGAAGGATAGACTTGTTGGACACTGCGTTGCCTTGGTTACAGAGGACACAGATACATCTCTGCTTTAAGGATTCTTTGGACTGAGACGTCCTTGCGACTGTGATGTCTGGCGCCAGCGGCCGTGGAAGTTTTGCCGCCTCTGGATTGGTAGATAGCGACGGCGAGAAGGCCGGATTGTGAAAACAGTTGGGGTGAACACATGGGGAGGATTAGCCGCGGAAAAAGTAACAAACCGGCTTCGATACAAAAGGATCCGCGAACAATGGACGCTTCAGCCTCGGAGCCAACAGCAACACAGATCCAGAGATTAAACTGATCATCCTCATGCAGCTTCGACATGAGCGGATAAGTCCTATAAACACGGTTTCGCCTTTTTAATAATCTCACTGAAGTTTGAGCGGTAACCCGAGACGGTACAGGGTGATACAGTTCTGCAGCATTAAGCAGCGAAAGTCGGAGGAATGTAAACACTTGATTATGGTGTTCCTGTCAACGGTGACAACACTGTGTGGGATACGCAGCTGGTGTTTGCACTCCACAGTACTTCTTTCCTTCTGACTGGGTTCAAACAGGTGGAAAATTGCACCTTGTTCAAGCTTGACTTGCTGCCCACTGAGATCTATTTTGTTGATGGTTTCACTCCGTTTTTGTTTCCTCACCATTGCATCAGAAGTTTGTTTACCTTCAGAAATCATGTCCGAGCTTCGTTCTTTCTCGACAAGCTCAATATCAAAACACTGTTTTCCCCAAATGCTCCTCTCTGCCAAGCATTTAATATGTTGCATTATGTAGTTAAGTTTACTTCGAATTTCAGTTTTGGATCAGTTATCAAGCATTTTAATATCTGAGTTATTTCAAAGAAGCTGCACTTTAACAGGCTTGAAATGTTAAACGTTCTCCAGCTGTTTAGATACACAGGAGATGATTTGTGATTTCCAATTACTGTGAACGCATCACATAATGACATGAGTTGCTTAAGGCTGAGAGGCTGTCAATCAAGCCGTTGCCATAGTGATGGCGGAGAGCTGCTTCTGATTGGAAAAAATAAAAAGCCAGTTTTGAGCCATTAGCAGGGCGCGGTTTCGGGTGATCGCTGTTGACAAATACAAAAAAAAGTTGTTTATCTGAAAGTTTAGTTCATTTAGGTTAGTTTGTGAATCCACAAAATGGTTTTAATTTGTTTTTTATGCCTTATTGTTTTTGTCTGTAACAGAACCGTTTAAGTTTTGGTTTTAGTTTCTAAATGAGTTGGTTTACGATAATATCCTCGCTCTGTGCGTGCGTGCGTGTGTGTGTCAAAGACAACGCGATCATGCGTTGCTCTTTCGACCCCTCTTTCCGCTCTCCCACGTCTGCCATTGTCTCATCTCCGACTGGGGGAAGCGTTCAGATCAGCGTCGCTGCTCATCTCCTAAAAAACCGACACTCTCCCAGCTGGAGGTCACGTCCCGTTTTTCTCCCCCTATTGTTCAGCCTCGCTGCGTCGGAGCGCCGCCGCGCCCTTCTCTGGAAGCGCTTCGGAAAACATAGGTAGGGCCGAGTGTTGCATCAGGTGATGCGTTCGGCGAGCGAACTCCCCAGAGAGGAGCGATGTTTGGTTATGTTTTGTGTATCCATTTGGACAGCTGCAGCTCATCCTGGAGGTTGTAGCCGGAGGATCCAGGGTGGAGCGAACAGACGGAGGCTGGGGGTGGACGCGACGCTGGCCCAAAAGACAAAAGCCCCTTTTCATCTTTCTCCGCCAGAATTTTTCTTGCTCTGACGAGAACGACCGTGACAAAAAGATGAAGTGTGTGATCTGATCCGTCTCGGGTCACACTCGAGGTTAATAAGAGCTCTGGAAACCAGAAAAATTCATGAAGGAGGTGGCAGCTGGATGTAATGAAGCAGCGTGTTGAAGGCAAGACGTCGAGAAGCTAAGGTCACCTGACTCACAGCCAGAGTCGTTTGTCTCCGTGTTGCACTGCTGCCGGGTGATGGAGTGGAGCGCAGAGCTGCTGCTCCTCAAGTGATTAAGCACATATTTAGCTTTCAGTGCTCCCGCGAGAGACAAAAACTGATCAACACGATATTAAATCAGCTGAAAAAACCAGGAGTGAGTCTTCTGGCTTCTCTCCTTTTCTCCTGAGATGTGAACTGGAACTAATCATCGCGTTCATTATCAGCGAAACTCCGACGAAAACTTTTCAATCCGACTGAAATTTTCCTGACGAAGCTTGTTCAAAGTAGCGATAAACGGTCATTGCAATACAAGTTATAACTCTTCACTTTAGTTCAGTTTTTATTGATAAAAATGTAAGACATCGTGCCAGAAAGTATCAGGACATCTGCATTCACACACACTTGAGCTTTAATGATCTCCTAATGTAAGTTACAAGATTTATTATCATCATTATCATCAATCATTCTCTTCTACTGCCTTCACCAATTATGCTTTCACAATGCTTACGAGTATGATAATGGTTTCGTTCTTCCCGCATCGGTGAGGTTTGATGGGAAGGTCGGCCCGCAGTCTTGGCTTCATCTCGAAGGATTCGGGACAGGATTTTGAGGAGTCTGACGGAGTTCCTAAATTCACTCAGTTGTGGCTCGAAGGACACCTGAAATCGATCTTTTGGGGAGGTCGATCCACTACTTTTGGCAACACAGTGTGAGAAAATGTGATGCGAGAGTGGTTTGACTGCTGTCGCCTCACAGCCTGAAGGTCCCGGGTTCAAACCCAGGTTGAGAGAGCATGAGGTCAATTGTGTGACTGTGTGTGTGTCTGTGCGTGCACACTTAGATAGAAAAGCTGTAGAACGAAGAGACAGAATGACATCCACTCGAATCCCTGAAAGTTTTCAGTCAATTATTCCCAACAAGCTGTCAGGAGGAACTCACTCCCTCCACGTGTTTGCGTCGCGAGACTGTACACAAAGCAAAACACCGCCGCAGGCGAGAGCAAACATACTGTAACTACATCGACAGCAGTTTCACCTCAAACTGCAGGAAACGTGGCAGGCGAGACTCAGTGGAGACTCTAAATGTCTGCACCTCCAGCATCGCACGCGAGACGGGAGCTGATGAGAATAAAATCGGGACTATGAATGAGCGCGAGCCTGCGGGCCGAGCCGCTCCGACTGACACAGCGCTGCATTAGCATACACACCAACCGGGTCACGCGCTTTATTGTGAGCGAGCTTTCAAAAACAATCCCGCTGACCCAAGGTTGAGGATAAAAGTTGCATAAGGCGGTGAAACACAACCGCGGTTGCATATTAACCGCCCCGCGGTGACGCTGGTCGCTCCGGTTTACGGCAGCTGTGTCTATATCGCTGATGGAGGGACTCTGCGTCTGGAGGCCACGCGGCGAAGTCGGCAAACACCCCGGCAGAGGTCTTAATCAAACCTCAGCGCCTCTCAATTCAATTTCAGATGCAGCACGCGGCCTCCGACCACGTCTGAGCGGCTCCGTCTCCCATCAAAAACAAAACCTGCCAGTTAGAGGAGCCAGATTCGGTCAGATGTAACTCACGCTCCGGCTCCACAACTAAAATCAATTCATTCACCATCTCAGACTGAGATTGGGAATGAGACTGTGATGTCAGTAACCTGATATTATCATTATTAATATTATATGAATGTATAATTCTGAGAGCAGCAACAACTGGCTGCACAAATGACTCAAAAGAAAAGGAACATTATCTACAACCCAACGAGCACCGAGAGCTGCTGCAGCCATCGTTTCCCTCGGCTTGGCTGTCAGAGGAAGGCCATGCGGGGGTCTCGTCCCGCTCCTCTCAGACTCTGGCGGTGACATGCTCACACTTCCTCCACAGGACGAATGCCCACCAACCCCCCCTCGCCCTCCCGCCCCCTTTGTTGTGCTTGGCTCGGTGCTAAACGTGTAGCGTGAGGCTGCTCGGACGGCGGACATCACAGAGGAAGCGTTCTGGGATCAGCTTACCCTGGAGGAAATATTATCGGAGTTGTGGCTGCCGAGATTAAGATGCGAGCGCCGGGAGGTCAAAATCACGCGCCGTGACGGGGCGCTGCCGATTGTGACCGCTTGTCAGTAGTTTCTGGACACGCCGAGTGCAACGCTGTGAAAACAAGCTCGATAGCAAAAAGCCAAAAAGCGGGGGTTCGACACTAAGACGTGACTTGAAGACCACCCACATGGGCACGGATCGAAAAACTTCCTTTGCTTCGAATAAGACAACAAAATCCTCGAGTCAACAATGATCAAAAATCTCGGCCCGAGAGCCAGAAATATGATCAGCATCAACATTGGGAGGCATCCGAGCGCGGGAAGAAAAACTCCACATCGAATGATAACAGAGTGAAGCCAGACAGTCTGGGAGGCTTTCTGACCCTCCACCCACCCCCATCTCAACCCACCAATAAGAACATAAACTTCGACTAAACACACTTTGCTGCTTTTACCCTGCAACTATGAATGTTTCTGAAATTTTATCCACACTCAGTGACCCCAAATTACTATTTTAATAATTCTAATTTAATCTAATGAAAATAATTTTTCTTTCAATTTATTATTTTGTCAAAAAACCCTAGAAACAACAGGGGGAAAAAAGCAATTTTTTTTGCATTTTTTGTTGAGCAACATAAAGAAGGTCTGTTGAATTGAACAAAAATTAAAAAATAGAAGGAAATTTAATAAACTTCAAACGTTGAGAAAAACAGATGAAGACCAGCAGGATTTTAAAGGGTTAAGAATCAGGAAACGCCGTCGACCAAACTCTGCACCAACTCTCTGCTCGCGCTGTTCCACCCAGCCTCCTTTATTTTTAATTTTTATTGTTTCCTGATTAAAGTTTAACGACTTTGAATTGTAAGTCAGCATGAGGAGATGAAAGCGTGCTGCTAATGATCCGACTCCATTCTGTCAGACTTCAGTGAGACGTTTCGCAGCCCCCGTCGGAGCCAGATGGGCCGACGAGCTCTGCGCGAATCGAGCCCCCTTCTGTCAGCAGTCAAATTGTCTTGGCTCCCGATATTAAGTACACATGGTTGCCATGGCGATCCCATTTGCATCACACAAAAAAACAAACAAAAGAAACACCTCTGAAGGAAAAAAAAGGCGCCGGCACCTGGTCCGGTTCAGGCGGGGACACGCGAGGGACAATGAGGCACGTGCGAGTTGGACGCTACAAAGCAATTGGACTCTAATTAGGACGGTAGGAAATGCTATTGCTTGTTAAGTTGAGAGGCTGCAGCGCTGTTTGTTTGGCTTGGCTGAGGAGATTTCCCCCTTTAGCAACACAGGAACACACTCAGGGAGAGATCATGCGTGTGGAAAAACTACGCCAATGAGGCCACATGAGGAATCAAGAGTCCAATGCAAAGACAGACGGCAAAAGTTCAAGAGTAAATTGCTCGTTTATACCAAGTTTATTTCAACATTACTCATCATTTGGAGTCGCTCTCCGATAAATCGAGTTGTCTGATAACAAATGAATGACTGAGATACGAGAGTTCATGTGAGGAGAGTTCCCCTCGACACGCAAAGTCCGACGTGTTGTGAATTCTTCGAGCTTAAGCGGCATCACTGGAGAAGCCAAACTAATGATTAAAACATGGCCCCGCGTAGTTCCAGCCCTCATTTCTCGAGGTTACCAGAACCTGAAATAATAGATTCCTGAGAGAATAGAGCTTTTTCACCACCAGCCCCGGCAACAAGGACACCATCCTAAAAGGTAAAGCTGTTCCCTCGCAGGTTTGAATGCTGTGCGGTTTGTTATTAGCGCTGTCGACCGACGGGCATGTCTGACACTTTACCCCCGTCCGGGTCTGTGATTACGGGTCTATTTTGGAGCCGCACTCACTCCGCCGGAGCTGGAACACGCTGTTATCTCCAGAAAGAAGCTGTCACGGCGACGAACCGCCGCACAGGCGCGGCCGGCAACAGCAGCCTGCAACAAAGGCCTCCACAGTCTATTCATGGGCCCGGAGACACTGCGGCCGCTGTGCTCGAGGCCTCCGCCGGCTGGTCAGCGGCGAGGCAGCGACGAGGCACCAACAGTCCAACGGAGTACGTGCGCCACGGCGGTGCGGAGATCAGCTGCTTACGACCGGCGAGTGACAGATTAGTCACACAATAGATACAGACACCATCAGCTCAGCTCAACAATGAAGCAGCTCATCCACCTCTAACAATCTGAACTCTATAGAGACACAACAAAGCTGGTACGAGTCACTATGAAAAGCTGCAGTTACAATGCAAGTGTTCTTGCACTCTCATGGAAGTATAGGCCCTATTCCTGCTTGTTAAGCTCCGCCCCTGTACACTGTTGATGTGGATTTGACCCAGAATGCATTTAGAGCAATAGAGGAAACTTCTTTGTAAAACTGCATGTTTGGAGAGACTGTAAACGACTTTCAACATCTAAACCAAGTCTCACAAAGAGCCCAAAACCTCACATTATATCACCATGAATCGTTACGTGAGCTTTAGGAACAAAGTTGTCTTTTCTCTGAAACCTTTGCCCCAAATATCCTCAGTTTTCGGTGAGAAAGTCACATTTAGTTACTAGGAACTTCGAAGCAATGCTGAAGAGAATGAGGAGGAATCTCAACTTGATTATTTACCGCCAAACCACGAGGTTTGAGACAGCCTTGCTGGGATTTACTGGGTGCCCGCAGTCAGAGAGGCTTTCACTTCGACACATACCAAACACAAACCTCCCTGCGGACCGTTTGCGCCCGTGGCAACCGTCGTCGGTGGCCTCCTTCAGCGCAGTGAATCGCTCTGCCACTCAACCCGACCAGAGTCATTCGAGGGTTGTTCGAGGGGGAGCGTTCGAGTGGTTGGCGTGACCACAAGGTTCCCCCGAGCGCAACGCGACTGATGTTCGCAGCGATGTGCCGGGTGAACGAGCTGGAGCCACGGGAGGGGGGGGGGGGGGGGGGGGTCTGAAGGGCCGGAGGTGGTTTGAACGTTTGGGCCGATCAGCTTCCACAGCCCGGTCTGGCTCGAACAATGAGTGGAGTCCAGGACTCGTTAAGTGCCCCCTGTTTGATCTCTTCAGTGTGAAGCCGTTTCTTTAATCTGAGCTCCTTCAAGTGAGACTCTCTTTTTAAAAAATGTACAGTTGTTATAGCGGCTTTCCGCCTGCAGCCACATCTGTTATCCATCCAATTATAACTCTCACCCAAGGACAACACATTAAAGGGTTCTGGAGGCTTGACAAATCATCAGACATTCACAACCCAAAACTCCCTTTTGAGGCGCTAAAACATCTTCGAGTTCAACCCGAATCGCAGCAACGCAGAGCGTTTAAACAAATGTGTCCGAGCTGAGATGTTTCGCTTCACGATGAGAATGCAGGCCTGAATGTGTGGGAGGCATAAAAGCTCTCATAACACGGCGAGGTAAATATTTATCTCAGATTTTGTATGGTATCAAATTCCTCGGCGAGAGCTTTAACGTCCGTTTTTCGCCTCGGAAATGTAGAGGAAAGCCTTCAAAGATTAACGTCAATCACGATACGAGAAAAAGGGGGGTGGGGGGTGGAAGGGGGACGCACTTCTTGAAACACACAGAAGGCCGGGAGCAGATCTCCCTCTCTGGGGGTCACGGCCCCACTCTCTCTCATCTCGCCCCCGCCCACCCCCCCCCCACCCTCCCTTGCTTCTGAACGCACCACAGGAGGAAGCAGGAGGTCTCCTGTGAGGTCTTTATTGCACATTACGACCCCCTCAGCTCGTTCATCACTCGCCGCTCAGCGGACCACTTAATAACCCGGCTGCCCGCGCCGAGCCCACATAGCAGGCATTCCTCAGGAGCCGGAGACCACGGATACAAGGAAAGATTTAATTACACTGGGACTCGGGACCAAGGCGCCCCCTCCCCCCCGTGATGTTATGGGATGGAGCCAATAATGCTCTGTGTGTCTGAGCTCCCAAAGGACCATGTAAAGCCTGTTGGCTTTCTTGTTTTAATCTCGCAAGTGCTGATTTTTAAAGTAAGAGGCGGAACTGAGACATCCAAGACAGAAAATTAACCAAAAATCAAGGACGCAGAGTTTCGCTGTGCGATCTCGAGGCGTCAAACGCGATAAGAAGACATCTGGGCGGTCCTCACAGCAGTTTAATCTGGATATCATCACACAACAGCATGCGAAGGTATTTCAAACAGTCAAAACAAGGCGCATTCCTCCACACTTACTTCGTCTGGATGAGCTAAGCTGAAG
>JASSRZ010000051.1:3187349-3201843 GCA_032164315.1 Malacoctenus gilli | reverse complement strand
CATGCGAAGGTATTTCAAACAGTCAAAACAAGGCGCATTCCTCCACACTTACTTCGTCTGGATGAGCTAAGCTGAAGTGCCCCGAGCAGAAAACAGCCGCGCTCGCCGGGCCCCCCTTTTCATCCTGCGATAACAAGTTTTGAGAAGTCCAGATGGACGCGCTGGAGATCAGGATGAAGATGTTTTTCATTAGACGAGCACGCGATACCGATCTCAGTGTGATCCTGGGGCATCTGAGGAGGAAATACCTGACCCCGACCTTTCAGAATAAATCCAATGGGGTGTCATTTCTCCCCGTGAAGAATACTTCTCTGACATGATCTTTGATTTTCGTTGCTTCCACATGTGTGAGCTCTGAAAAAAGAAACTCGGGTGCTGAAACTACGACACTGTTGCGTTCTGTTACTCATCCTTGTTCGCAGCCATTACCTGAACATCCGGAGAGGTGGGACCGAATACCAGTGAGTCATTGCAGTAATTTCCACCTCGGGCCCTGAAAAGTGAAATCACATGACGCATCAAAGCGTTGCGTTTCAGGCCCGTTGCCAGATTTCATTTCCTGGCACATCTGCTCTCTTTTAGCTGAGATTTAGTGGAGCAAGTCGCGTCTCGAAGGAACAAGACAGACACTGGGATCGACTGGATTTTTTTGTTTTTTTTCTCACTTTACCGACATGAACATGCTGATTCCCAGCTTGTAGAAGAGCCACGACAAAACATGAGCTGTCACGGCAGTGACAGGTGGATCCAGACAAGGATATTTTTGGGTCAACAACAGCACGAGAGTAGCGGCGCAGATGACTGCATGCTGCACGGCGACGCCGCGACGCACTTTGTTCTTCCGGCTTTGACAAACTGTCAACTTTTTGCGAGAGTGGGACTAAAAAAAGCTTTGACGTTTGGTTGTTGTTGCTGTATCAGAAGAAGAGCTTTAAGTATACAAGCACGGCATGTCAATACCCACTTGTTAAGCCCCGCCTCCTTGTTCGAGAGAATATGCTTTAGGAAACAATGATAGCCTTTACTTTTGCATTGTGGAAACCAACTCTGAATGTAAAAAAATACAACTATTCATTCAAGATGATGTTGTTATCTCTTGATCCTAAACTTTGCCTGGTTTTCCAAACATGAGGACAGTCAAAGTCAAGCAGGCAGCCGGCCGAGCCACCAGTGACAGTTAGCGGATCATGGCTGGATCAACAACAGAAGGCCCCATTATCTATGCTTCCTGAGGGACAGACACAAAGCCCAGGATGTGCAAATAATGGCAATTTATATTCAGGAAACTCAAACCGCTTCCTTTCACGCCACCTGTAGCCGCATGGACAGAGAGGATGATAGTGGGAAAGCAAAATAATGTAAGCAGTCGTCTTGAAAACGAGGATCCAAGAGCGGAGGAGATTCCAACGCTCTCAAATGAACTTGAAAAGACCTGTTTGGGATCGTTACGAATAAAAGCCGTAAGCCGGCCCGCTGAACTAAAACAATACGACTCCGGCTCCTGTTTGAAGTGCCGCTTGACCCTCGGCTGCTCCCGGCGATCGAGCCCGTCTCCTGGCGTCTGAATCTTGTTTTCCATCTTAATTCTCACACCTGCAGTCAAAATATTTACACTCGTCGTTTCGTTTGAAGTCGGATTTCACTCGGCTGAAAGAAGCTCGGAGGGCAGGCAGACGTGTCGGATTCGCTTTGCTGCCGCGTGGATCCTAACTCGTACTTGAAACCAGCCTCCGTCACGACGCAGGGGCAATGCTGGGACGGCGATACAATGGCACAGCGGAGCGCTGAGTGCACACAGACGGTGGATATGACCATCAGGATGTGTCACCAACACACACGCACACACAGGCAGTGCGAGTGAGGCCACAGCTTGCTGCTCTGCCAGGATGGATCACGAACACGCAGGAAGAGTCCCATTTGTTGGCGAAGTCGACGGCTTTCCATCTGCTCTTCCCGTGAACGATGTTCCACGTAGCAGGAAAACAGCTGCTGGCTGCAAGATTGATATTTAACCGTGACATCATTCATGTGCTGCTCTGCATTCAGCGCATTGTGCTACGTTCACCAACGAGTACTAAAAATGACTGCCACAAAACAACCTGGAAGATGTCGACTTCTTCATCCAACTGCAAGGAGGCAAAGTGTTCAACTCCACACACGTTTTGCTTCCTCTGTGCATTTCTTTGTGCGCAGCGTCTCACCGCTGCTGCGCTCTCTGTCGATGCGGCGCTGCGGGCGAGCCCGCAGGGGGTGCCGAGCCGTGCCCTTAGCATGAAATACCAGAGCAAAGCCCACCCAGCGCCCGACACAGGAAAGGCTCAACGGCGGAGCGCCGGGATCCCCGCGGCCCGCTGTCAGCCGGCCCGTTCAGCCGCACGGCGAGAGCGAGGCGCCCGGAGAGAGAGAGATGCCAAGGTGCCAGTCCTCATCCTGCGTAACCTTTAAATCTTGACAAACGTCAGACTTCAGCACCTTTCTGCCCCCGAAACACCTGCTCAGACTCAGGCGAACAACTTTCAACAAGTTTGAACCCAGCGTGAGTCAATGTTACTGTCAATGACTCAAATTACATCTTACAAGTTAAGTTACTTCCAGACAGAAATCATTGGAATTTAACCAACTTTTTTTTCCACTTTCAAACAAGCAGCAAAGTTTATAGAGTCAATTAATCCTCTGTTTGATGCCATTGTTTCCATTCTCTTTTCTGTTTTGGGTCGTACCAAAAATTTCTTTAAATCACAAAAAGAAATGCATCGAAATGAGGCTTCAACGTATTTTAACAGTTTCCCAACTAAGAAAATATTGATGTTTGATGCGAGAAGCAGGATTTCTTTTGGTGAGTTTTCAGTTCCAACTCCTTCCAACTCACAAACGAGACAATCCAACTGAAAACTCCACGTAAAATGCTCAGTCGCGTGATGCATAAATAACTGGCATGAGGGAAACAAACACGGAGCTTGTTAGGTGTGATGGTGGCCGCAATGTGCAAGCAACCGAGGCCACGCGGCGCTCGTCACCAGCTGCATCATTGGCTTGTTTTCTTGTGGCCGCCTGGCCTGATTTTCTTTAATGAGCCGCTTCGGTGGTGACGGCGCAGAAGACGGCGCTCAACAACGGGGGAAAAAAGGAAGCAAAATAACGAGTGCCTTCGGAGGGTGCTCGCAAAACCGCACACAGGAAGTTACAAGTGGTGCCAAATTAGGAGCGCGAGCAGCGTTTCACCTGTTGGTCACTTCGCTGGTGAGTTTATCTTGGCAGCTGTCGGGTGAACGGCGCCCGATGACAGGAAGTAATGCGTCCTCACTCGGGAGAAAACCTGACGGAGTCCAAATTGACGCCGCGATGATTAAAGGGCACTTTTTTAGATTAAAAATATTAACTTTAAATCTGTCTCTTGAGCTGATTGGCTCCGATTCCATCTGAGTGGGTGCTGAGAGCGGGCTTTGGGCTCTGTGACTGAGTTTGGGAGAAGGTGCGAGGAGGTAGGTGGGGAGCATATGGCGTCTCCGACGTCCTGGTGCGGATCGCGCCAGGCGCCGACTCCCCTACAGGGAGTGTTGTAGATACAGAGAAGAGACTCCAGCTGCTCCTCTGGGTGACCTTCATTAGCACAATTAGCATGCATGCCAGTCACAGGCACACTGGGCCGCGGTGGCGGCTGCACTGTGAGCATGGCCAGAGAAGAAACGGGCAAAGGGCACGACACAGCTGTCCAATGAGGGGAGAGAGCTGGGGAAAATAAAGCATCCATCATGTCTGAAATGTGTTCCAATTACTCTTTTCTCTCTCACTGAACTACCGACCGAGTCTTGGCGTGAGCTGTCATACAATTACCATCACTTTTCTTTCAGGCTTTAAAGGCAAAAGCCTTCGGAGAGCAGTCGCACATCCAAGAATCACGGGGCTACATAATTAACGTTATTTGGCTGCTTCTGTCTCTCTGAGCTCCACTCGGCCCCGTTCTGGGTCTCTGCTCACTCATGAGTAAACCAATTGGACTTTCATTAAAGTCACCTTGTGTGTGTGGGTACTTCACACAGGAAAATGTGTCCTTGTTTTTTTACCCAAGTTTGTTTGTTGTTGCTTTAGTTTGGCTTTTAAAGCACTTTTTCTGACATTTTTTAACCATTTACTGTCTGAATATTCCGATTTGTTTTTCCTTTTTGTCCATAAAATGTACCAACATGTACTTGTAGCTTTATCAGTCTTAACCTACAACTGCAACACTTGCATCTCTCTGCTCCTGCACATGCAAACTCCTACATATTTGCTCATGTGCATCTCCTGCTTATTATCTTGCTTTTAATAACCGTTTTTATGGATCCTGCATCTTTTTTTTCCCATGCATTGCACATTTTTTGTCCTGCTCCTCAACCGTCTTTCCCCAAGAAAACAGTAAATTGCACATATATCATCTAAGCCGATTCATTCAGGATGCGAGACGAAGAAATTAGTGCGTATGACAAAGTGTCGTAGCTAAATTGTATTGATTTGAATTACTCTGCTTCAATCTGACAAATGTGCAAATGAACATTGGTTGTGTAAGATAGAAATTCCCTGTGTGTCTTTCAGAATGTCGTATGATAATGAAATGCGCTGCAATTGAAAGTTGCAGAAATTATAAGTCCCCCCTCGCACGGATCTGCCAGGGCGACGGATGCATTTCCAAAGCTTTTAGTTTGAATGAGTCACTTGGATCCAAGTGGGCAGAGCGATTACGTCTGTTATGTTGCATAAAAGTCACGACATCCCGTGAATGCAAAGAGCTAAATTGTCTTTTTTTAGTGTTATTGCGATATGAGTTTCCACAATAAACACTTCACAGTCGTATAAATGTGGAGATTTATGAAGCCTGCAGCTCGTCGTCCAGCTCTGGCTGCAGCATCTCAGTCGTAATAAAGTCCAACAGTCGCTCCAAAATATGAACTCATGGAGGAAAAAAGGAAAAAAAAAACCACTGAGAGGTTTAATAACGGAGACAAACAGCAAACATCTTATTTATAGCCACAGAGAGCGAGACTTGAATCGCGGAGGTGACGCCCGGATCTGCAGCCACGGCTCCCGCAGCTCCGCTAACATCCCCTAAACTCATCATTTGTCTGCAGCGAGTCGGCGGCTGAATGTTGCAGGGCGCATTTCGGCTGTGTCTTTCAAGCTGTCCTAATTTCACACTTCACTCACCCTTGGCTAAGCTGTACCCTGCGACGCCTTTTTAAAAGCTTCAAGTCTGATGTGTGCATGAACCACAGCGGTAATAAGGGCAGGTTGAGACTGTTTTTTAAGTGTATTTTTAGCGATGATTACAGTTTAAAAGAGGACATTCGTGTTTCTAAGGATTTTATCCAACCTGTCACACAATGGAGTCCAGTATTTGTGGTAACTGTAATTCGAATGTTCACTCTCGTGTTTTTGTAGCCATACTGCTAATTTTACCACTTAAGCCAATGTTAGTTCTCATACTAACAATAGAGCTTATTCTTGCTCTAAAGTTAATGTTAGATCTCACACCAAGTTCAGCACTTCAGCTAACTCAAATATTAACCTTTAAGCACATGCTAATGGCATTTCAGAGGCCAGCAGCCGCTAGAATCTTTAAAAAAGTTCTTGTCGCCCTCAAAATAATCTAAACTACTGGGAAATAAAACAAGTGAACTCTGGATAAGGAACACTGGATTTATAGAGGCACTGAGCATTTATACATACGGTCTGACTTCATTGACATTAGGACTGACTGCCTGCTCGCAAATCTGCCATCACCGTTCAGCCGTCTGATGAAGTCCAGATTCAAATGCCAAAAGCCGGGTTAGATCATCAAAGAGGCCTGAAATCTTGCAGACCTTCTGCTTTCTGTCACAAAAAAAAGCCTGACTGGGGAAAATCAGTGTTTTAAGGTGATCAGCCTATTGCACAGCAGCTAATGGGCACTTTATTCGGGAACTTTTCTCTGGTATTCAAAGGCTGATCGATGAACAGACTGAGGCCATGCAAGGTGAGCAGGGAGAGACCATTACCTCCTGTTCTCCACTGCTTCCACTACATTCATTTACACGCCCCTTCAGGTCCCCCGCTGCAGCGAGAGGCAGACAAAAACAAAGCTTAATTGGTCAGTAAGCGCCTCAGTTTTATAATGACGGCAGAAAAAGAGACGACTGCTCTGCTGTTCAGACAAAGAGCTTCACACTTGCGCTGCCGCCTTGCTTGGCCGACTGTTGGACAGCACAAAGGCAGCTAATGAAGACATGTTGAGCCGAGAAGTCACCACATGTAAGAAGTATGACACACCAACCATGGAGATCAACACAGCACCCCAAAATAATAGAAAACAATACTTCCTTTCAAACAACTAACTGCTCGAAAACAAAGAAAAGTTCTTATTGAAGCCATGAATCTGTCCAATATATAAGTATTCATGAATCAAATTCACTAATGTGCTCATTTTTGGGGCACTTTTCAGTAATACTTGTTCGACTCAACTCGCCCAGGTAACAGTACCTGATAATAGTACTTTTTCAGTCCCTGGGACATCACTGAAGTTCCAGATCCCACTGCTCATAGGTTCCTATCAAATAAGACAATAGAAAAAGACCGAAATACATGGACTGGAGTCGAGATGTGCTTCACATCAGAGGCGTTTCAGCAACAAAGCAAATGTGGCGAATACAATTTGAACTTCGATAAACTTTACTTATAATTGACAGGCGATCGATCAAGAACATCATATACATACGAATATATATCGACTCAGGGTTAAAACGCAGCTCTGGTTTATAGTCGACTGCCTGACGCACGAAAACCGACTGATTTTTATCGACATGCGACTGGCAGCCGAGCTGGAGTCAGACTGCCGCGGTGTCGCTGACGTGAGCTTTGGCCGCCTCTCAACAAGGCCACTTAAAACTTTTAAGGGCTTTCAGCGTTAAGCTGCAAGTGACAGAGGCTCGTGAACTAACACCTCGGGTCAAGCCATTCTTACAGCACTGAACACTGAGCCGGCGGCTCCTACATAATTGAAAGAGAATGCTGGAGAATCGAAGAGGAAAGCACCGAGTGCGGTTTTTAATGCGAAACACCTTTCGCACTTACTGGGATCCATGACGGGATACGTCCAACCAGCGGCAACAGGCAGCCTCTGGATCGCCACAACTCGCAAAAACCCACACAGCTTCCCTGCTCATCATCCAAACGGTCAATTTGATCCGCAGGGACGTCCCCCAACGCAGAAAGACGCTTTCACGAGACAATTTCCGATTGGTCTCTTTCTGGTTTGTTTGTCTTGCGGGGAAAAAAAGTGAACCGAGGCGTTTTCGAAAATGACTGCACCAAAAAGCATTCACACAGAAGAGAACAGTGCTCGTGTTTGGGCTGTGTGTATTTTAACAACAATGATTGACAGCTCAACATGTGCCCAAACACTGGAGCTGCTGCCACCATTACGCCAACACCTGAATGTGTCACCTTCTGTGTTGACATGGTATTATGTGGCAAGGAGACAGAGAGAGAGAGAGAGAGAGAGAGAGAGAGAGAGAGACAGAGACAGACAGACAGACAGACAGACAGACAGACAGAGGGAGAGGGGAGAGAGAGAGAGGGGTCTGGGTGACAGTTTAAAGTTTGTTTGACTCACAGAGGCAGTTAGCAAACACACCTGCTTTCCTCGAGGTCACTCAAGTCAAATCTTTGTCAATCCGAGATCCTGCAAGACCTCGAAACGCGACGCCGACGTCCTGTTATCGACAACTTCCAAAGGCAAAGTAGATTTTCGGAGTCGGTGTGAAGATTTGGGAGAGATCTCTAACGTATGGCTGTGAAATGCTTCACTCGGGTGAAAGGAGCCGGCAAAGATGCGCTGCTGGATTGCTGCTTCCTCCTTCAGAGACGTGACATTAAACACTCCTTCAGCGGACTGGTTATCTCAGCGACCTCTCCTGAGACGAAGCTCCGTTCCTGGCAACCACAAAATACTTTGTCCGAAGGAGCCATTTATTCTAATCTCACAACAGGCCGGCTCTTATCAGATAACTGTAAAACAAAGAGCGATATTATGGGAAGCGGCGTGCATGTGTGTGTGTGTGTGTGTGCGCGTGCGTGTGTGTTTGCTGTCACGAGTGGCTGACTTTCCAGAAGTGGGTCTGATGTTCCCCACAAGGTCCAATTACTCAGGCTCAGAAGAGTCGCTGCTGTCTGTCTGCATCATCCACTTTTAATGGCCTCATCTTCCTAAACACACCAGTCGACAAACATAATCGAGCAAACAAACAAGGTGCCACAAACCCAAATAAAACAGCAACATGCGGCGTCACTGAAGTGACCCAGAAGCTTCAGATACCGTTACATATTTACAAAGCAGATCCAGGTCGTCTTGTTCAGTCTTTTTTGGGTAAAAAACTGAAGAAATACGCAATTTTTGATACTTGTTTAATAAAATCAATTGCAGCAATTAAAAAGTAGTAAAAGCTGAGGTTTTTTTCCTCAGCTTCGGTTTTGTTTATTCTTAATCGAAAGCTCAAGCAGAAGCAGAAATAACTTCACCCCAAAACGGACAGAAAGCCCAACCAGCCTCCGGTGTGGATGCGGAGCCTGTGCGGGTGGATTCGGTGGGACGAGCTTGGAGCGCGGCGGGACTCACAGGAAGCCCGCAGATAAATCCACGCTCGCTCTTAAAGAGACTGATAGAGTTAAGTACAGATGCACTGGCTCAGCAGATCCCCGCGCCTCCCTTCAAAATCAATAGCAGCGGCTTTAAAATGATATAAGAATCATCCCGCTCGGCAGGCATATGAGCGCCGAATCAGATACGCCTTTGAATTCATTACATGTGATGGTATCAATCCTGCACGCTTCATACGAGCCCCTCGGAGGGGAGCTCTCCCTGCTCCGCTCTCTTTAAATCTTCTTCCTACTCACAGGCAGCTATAGGCTTCCTGCCTACAGAGGGGAACGTTTCTGCAGAGTAAGAGGGAAAATAGAAATAATGCAGCTCAACTAAATGCTTGCACGCATACCTCTGATGTTGGCCTCGTGTGCATGAATCAGACATGGTACTCAACATTCATGTGTTCATGTGTTGAGGTGCTTTTTAGTCTCCCCGCTGCAGCGTGTAAGCGCTCGCACCAGAACGGGGGCCAGCCGCCTCACATCGGAGACAAGTTTGGGCTGAAAAGGCGTCCGTAGTCCGAAGACTTCGCGCCTAAGAGGGATCGATCTGCAACAACAGTTTCATCCAAGACTGCACCCGTAAACCTCCATCGTCTGCGGAAGTGGAAACAATTGTTTATTAGGGAAAAGTGTAACTTCAGAGAGCGTGATAAATGAGAACTTCTAAGCCATACGAGCTCGCAGGTAAACCTCCGTCCTCCAGGACGTCGATCCTTCCCCACACAAGTGAAGTGGCTGGATCTGCACTTCCACTTAGTCTCTTTATTTATGAGCAGAGGAGAGACTCCACGTTAAATATTTGCTCTGCTGAGGTATAACTCGCATTGTTCTTTATCCTGGCGGCTTGGCGAGCGAGACAATCAAATATTTACAGAGAAAGCCGAAAGAGCTTTTTCGAGGAGCAGAGAAGGGGAAAAAAAAGGTAATCGATAATTTTCAGTCTGCGCCTCAATCACTTACACACAGCTAACAAGCCACTTCTGCTGGCCTGAGTAATGGGAATGCATTGTTCTGCAGAAATGTTAGTTTTAGAAATATTGTTCTTTGTTTTCCACTTTTTTAAGGCAGGAAAAGGGAAAAATACACTCAGACTTACAAGAAAATGGCAAAGTCATGAGTCCATTAACAGGTATGTTTTTATAATATAATAAGACAACTTCAAATGCTTACAATCCTTCTGTTAATTGTATAAGCTAAAGGAAATCAAGCCGAATCCTAACTTCAATGATTTCGATCATTTCCCTGCATGTCATGCAGCAGTTCTTCCGATCAAGCCAACATTACGCTGAACCAAAAACACGAATCGCAACAAAAGTTCGGAGCTCGACTGGTCTCCTCCATCAAACCTGATCTGTGCTCGTTTGCTTTTCCCTTAAACTGGCCTTTGTGAAGTGCAGGCAGACTCTCTGTTCTTGCCTCGGCTACCAAACGGCGAAGACATTCAAAGAAGAGATAATTGGACAGCTGGAGAAAAAAAAAGAGCGGGGGGGGGGGGGCTGTTGGAGAAGAAGAAAATAGCATGTTTCTGGTTACAATTTTTCAGTCGGGCAGACGAGTCCTCAAGGTTACTGCATGTAAATTTCAGTCCTCAAGCTTTTGTGTGGTTTTCCGATGCAGCCTGCTGTGGTTACAGGTTTCCATGGCGCTGAGTGTCGACGGTGCAACAACGGACACATGGAGGACAAATTGTTTATGTTGTCTCCTATAGAAGAAAATATACAAGCACATCACAATAGCGTTCCTTTCTTTGAAGCTCATAACCTCTCTCAAGGAAAGTCTTCGGGAAATTAAAGGAAGGAAGGAAGGAAGTCGAGCGTATTTCAGTGCAGCAAGCGGCGGTGGTGACAGTTTCTAGAGGACATGAATAAACGGGTCAGCTCGCCTGGCACACGGACGGATACTTTATTTATTGAGCCATCACACACTTTTCTCAGCCATCAAAAGAATCGCAAATCACGGGTGGACACGCGTTGGTGGCGGGAGGCTGTCGAACAAAACGGCGTCCCTCAGCCCAAACACCGGCCGTGACTCCAAAGATAACGACGCGTTCAAAATTAATCCAGTTCAAGTAACACTTTAATTCACTCGTAATATGATCAGTGGCATCATTTACACTTCAAATTGTAAAAAAAAAAAAAAAAAAAAGGAGTATAACGATTTGAATCTTACTTTTAATGAGGTGGCTCATTAGTCAACTCGAGGGATCGTGAATAATCAAAGTCATTAAGGCGGCAGATTATTGAGGTGGAATTAAGCTGCCATCGATTACGCACTGACAAACAGACTTGTTTACTTGGTTGTTTTCCTCGAGCGTCGCGTCTCGAAAACCAAATATGGGCGCTGCTGACCTCAGCAGGCCCGGATAAAAAAAACAAGTCACGTGAAAAATGACTAAAATTGACAAAATCAACGAATGGCAGCTTGAAGCCAGTCATGGCAGAAAACGGTAAAAGCAACAAATGCACTGCAGCGCCCCTAGTGGACACAAAAGCATTGGACAACAAAGCTGCAAACAAGGGACACATTTCATCGTTGCAACATCTAAACCTGAAGAACATTTGAAACACATGAAAAAGCAGCTGTTCAGCGAAACGTCTCCGTCCATCGCGGGTCAAACGAGGACAAATACCGTCAATAATAAAGACCTCCAGTCGCCTCTCGCATGGTGAAGAAAAAAGACCAATTCTGCTTCACGTTAGTGCTGAAAAAAGTCAAGTAGTATCGATGTGGAGGAGTGATCGCCGTCCAGCGTTTTCCCTTTTCCATTTCACAGCCTCCTTCTTTCCAGTAAAGACCAGCAGAGGTCAGGACTCCTGAGAGGTGTCCCTCCCTCTCTCTCCCCCACTCATCTCTCATCTGTCTCACCCTCCCTCCCTCCTCCTCCTCCCACCGTTATATACGGCACCACACGGGCCTCCTTTTTCTTCCGAATGACGGTGTCACATATCCGCAGATAGCATCTAGTCATCAGATAAGGCGTCCGAGACGAGCCAAGTCGCGCGGGAACTTCGAGCTGCGGAGATTTACAGGCCGCACCTGTAGAGGAACACGGGACACATGCGGCCAAAGCCAGCCGTCATGCGTGGCCATAAAAACGAGCGCAAGTCTTAGTGGAAATTTGGCCGGCGGCTCGCAAATAAATCAGACGTATCGTTGGAGGAGGGGCGATGCAGCCTGTCCATTAAAACTTCAGAAGATACGAGGAGATATAAGGAAATATGCTCTGGATAAAATGCCGTCATTTGTTCTGTCGTCGAGTGAAAAGAAAACACAAGATGAACGCGGGGGTTTTTTGTTCGAAAAACAGTCCAGTAAAAAGCAAATTGGGATAAAACGTCAGTCCTCAAATCTGCCATCTGGCAGCATTTCCCTCGCACGCTTTGGTCACATGACAGCTGGATTCTTCCCGCAGTTTTCAGCCCAGCAGATGAGAAATTGTACTCGAGTTGTAGCGCGAAAGCCAACCGACACTTTGACACGTACGAGGATTTTTTTTCCCACTGAATCAAATGCAGGTTCAAGAAGCGAGTGACTGAAATTATCGCACAACACGGGACAGAACGGGTGAGAAATCCTCATGTTATTTGCAGATCAGCATGCGCGTTCGCGGCACAACTATCTAACGACACAGCTATTCCTGACGCTCGCCACAGCGATGCATCATCGCTGGCGACGGAGCGGCGGCGGCCGACACGAGCGTGAGCAGAGCTGAAGGGCTGATGTTTGATCACCTGTCGATAGGTGGCCACGGCGCCGCATCAATCAGGCCTCGCGAATATGTCGCCATGCATATTGATAACGCCGGTGAGCCGCAAATGTCAGCAGAAGGTGATGGCGGGGGACGTTTCAGGAGGGGCGGAGCAGTTTGAGGCGGGTCCAGGGGTTAAACAAAGGACGGGAGTCACTAGTTGTACAGAATAAACCAGATTAACAGGATGTAATAACCTAAAAACCTATTTTGTTACTAATGTAAACTGATGTTTCACCGTTGACCAGCTGACTGAGGCGAAGATACCGATAAATCAGCAGAGTTTCATATCAGCCCGGCTGATTTATCGCTCGGACTTGGCTGGACGCCGGGAAACGGGCGCCTTATTTCCTGGGCGCTCCATTGGGGAGAGCGATTACACGGAAACCGCGGTTACGCCGCGGGCTGCCGGCAAAATGAATCCGATCACACGTGGTCACACTCACGGTGGTGAACCGCTTCCGTGGCGGCGATCCCTCTCCGAGTCCTCGGCTTCCGCGAGGGACCGTTATTACCTCCAAATCGCTGCGACCGATTGAGAAACATGGCTTCATGTGGAGCCGTAACGCTCCGGCAGAGCCTCTCATAATCAAAGAAAAGTCGATACGTTGTGCAGTGATAATAAATTCTTCTGAAACGAGGCTTTTTTTTCTTTTCTGTTCTTGGGCGGAGGTGGAGGCGGGGAGAACATCCACCCGACGTTTTTGCTTCGAGACGGTTTTAACATGGTCAAATAAATGTGCTGGAAAGTCGATTGGATTGAGAAACCAAAGTTGGTTGTTAAATATTTAGCCACTCTCAGTTTGACAAGAACGGCACATCGGCTAATTATATGGATGGCTGACTTTTATGAGTTGGGACTTTTCACTCCTGTATTACAGCGCTTTTCTGCTCGCCTCTTATTTTTCCTCACTATTTCACACGTCGCACAGACGAGGAAGGACGCGTGGTCCGAGCTTCGATTGCGAGAACGCCGCTACGATTGGGTTTTCCCAGCAGGCAAAGTGTTGCATTATTTTGCTTTGTGAGGGAGCCGCTTTCTAAGGTCAGAGGAGATGTGTGGCGCGGTCTCTCCGCCAGTAATTACCTCCTCTGTGGATGCATCATCGCAGCCCCCCGGGGGCATTCCCCCTTCCCCCGCCATCTCTGTGCCATCGAAACGTTGACAGAAAACGAACGAGGGGCGCCAGAAACGAGATGACGTCACCAGGTTGAACCGTCCCATTTCGTGACATTTCTCCCCAGAAGGAGGAAGAATTTGTTCCTTACAAAGAAGTTTTTGTTTGTCAAAGAAACGTCACAAAACGCGCAAACAGAGAAAAAAAACTAATAATGTGGCGCGTAAACATCATGAACGACATGCATGTTTGCAGTTGGTGAAAGAGGTCAAAGTCGTTTTAGGAAAGTTTGTGAAACACCTTGGGGAAGCCAAAAAGGTGGCTACGATTGAACCCACAATTCCATAAACACACCGAAGTAAACGACATCATTGAACTCCAAGATTGAAACTGCACCGTCGCCATTCGAGCTGCTGAAAGAAACCCTGACTCCTGTTTCGTCTCTTTCATCACCGCTGCCTCTCTGCCTCTCACTTCTCCACACAAAGAGCCCGAAGAAAGAGAGAAAGAGAGACAGAGACAGAGAGAGAGAGAGAGAGAGAGAGAGAGAGAGAGAGAGAGATTTAGACAAAGCTAAAGAAAGTCTTCTCAGCACTAACATCGCTCTCCAAGCCTTCAGCGGCCACTCTGTGAAAAGGAAAGGACCTTGTGTTTTAACGAGAAGCTCGCTCACCGTTATAAAGAAAGACAAAAAAAAACCGACTGAATAGATCAGAGAAGACGAGCCGAAGTGCGAGAGGCTGGCGTCAGCCTGCGACGGTGCAGAAGTAGCGTTTGGTGAGGAGGTAAACGGAGCGAGGTGGACGGTGACCAACAGGCGGAGCGGCTGATGGACGGTGAAGACAGACGGCGTGGCTTTGGCACTGGAAAGTACCGTGAAGAGAAACCACACACATGCACACACGCACACACGCACACACACACACACACACACACACACACACACACACACACACACACACACACACACACA
>JASSRZ010000051.1:3158674-3179186 GCA_032164315.1 Malacoctenus gilli | reverse complement strand
CGCCGCCGCCGCCACGCTGGCAGGCCCACAGAAGTCTTCACAACAGAGCCCAGACCACCCACACGCCCACGCCTGGATAAACATCGTTAGCCAGCGTTTGCCCAGACTCCCCGAGACGCTGAAAACAACACAAAAACAGTCGCTTCAGTTGGAAGAAAATGAGAAAAAGTCTGTGAAGGAGTGAGAGTCAAACTCACAACCAACGTCAGAAGGATCCCCGATAAATGACCATCAAAAACACATGTTGTTATCTTATCTGATTTCAATTGTAGCTACATTAACAGGATTTCAAGTAATCAATATGCCGTCTCATTTAGTTCTGCTCTATATGAGACTGAGTGATGAAGTTTGTTTCGAGGCGCGTTGCTTCACTGCGCAACTCCTCCTCAAAACTCCTTAAATCGCAGTGAGAAAAATAATCTCCTGAAAAATGGAGGAAGGAGCCGAGGTCAGAAGCAATCTGCCTTCCCGATTGGCAGGAGCGGCTTTAATATACCGGCGAGCGGCACAACCTGCTCGCCGGAGCCGATCAATAATTTCGAGATGAATAAAATCCAGTCGAAATACGCAAGCGCAACACACAACAAGCGGCTACGCTGGGCGGGGGGGGGGGGTGTACTGAGAAAGTGGGATGAGGAAGAGTACCGAATGTACAGAAAGACGTCTACGTTCCGACCTCAACAGGAGCAGATGTGGGAACCGCCGGCTCCCGCTGCAGCGTTTTCTAAACAAACGAGCCGCCGCCTGCAAATTCAAGTCAACAGGCCTCGCGTGGACACCGTGAAAAGAGACGCGCGGCACAAACGGCGCGGGTTCCTCTACACATCGCCAGCACGGAGACGCCGCCCACACACTCGAGTGAAGCATGTAAACCCGCCCACTAAATAGCATGCCTGCATAAAAGGCAGAATACATGAATACGCCCAGAATCCGCGCTGGCATTGAATGCAGCATCAGTGTCACAGAGACATGTGTTGGAGACCGATAAGTGTGTGTAGGAAGATCGCTCACATCGGCCCGGGAAAGTTAGGGAATGGAAATCCAAAGAATGGCGCTCCCCGATATGGTTTAAGACCCAACAGATGGCGTCTCATTTCCTGCAACAAAACCCTCTCAAAGCCGACAACACGCAGCTGTCGCCGGCGCTCCGGCAGCGGCGTCTGAACGCAGCGAACGTCAGGGGAAAAAAAATCTGCGTTTTCCTTTCTGAAGACAAAAACATAGAACTATGTGGACTGGCGGGCTGCGTCCAGAGAACCTCCACGGTGTCTCTTGTGGTGGACGTGCCAAACGCCGGGAGGGCGGAGCGGGAGTCCGGCCGCCGAGGCCCCGCGTGAAGCCCGGCGATCAAAGGGGGAAGGCGTGCTCGCCGGCCGGGTCGTGTGGAGGCGTCTGGCGGCGCTCCAGCCCACTCCCATGTCATCGGGACCCCTGATGTTGTTGTGGAGAGCGTTAACATATGTTCCTGCGCGAGACGGGATCAAAGACGGCTTTCAAATATCATCACCCAACATGAAAGGAGTGCTTAGTTTTTCGGGGGGAAACGTTGCGACCCGTTTCGCTCACGTCTGGGAGTGGAATCTCTCATTCGTACTGCAACAGGAGTTTGGGAACAGGTACTGTCGCAGCTGTGCCACCAAAGGGAGTGGAAATAAACCTCTTACAAGTGTCTGGAGGTTGGAAAAGGCCGTCGTTGCTGTTGTGACCAAAGACTCCTGAGCCAAAGAGTCAAAGTACAGTAGCAAAGGCAATGAAACAAAGGCACTAAACCAAACAATCGTTTTAGCACCACCACAAACAACAGCTCCATGAAAACGAGACTCATTCTCACATAGCGAGTCTTTAAATATGGTTTACAGACTGAGTTTGTGACAAATCGACCTGCTTGTTGAGATGACGGCGGTTCGTGTTTTGGACGAGACTTCAGGTGGTTTCTGAAGCAATCTAAAGTCAATTTAAAAGGATTTTTTTTTACATCTTCAGTCTCTCAGACCTGATTCAAATCCAGTTTCACAATGAAATCGAGCTGAATTTTGATCCATTTCGATCCAGTTCCACGTTCCTCTTTGACCTTTTCCCACAATGGAATCTCATCTCAGGTAAAAGGTTTTATTGGACTGACATTAAAAGTCACAGAAGGGTCAACTGTTGGCAGTAAATCTATCAAAGACTGTGAGTAACTGGGTTCTAGAGGGCACTAATGGGTTAAATTGAATGGGTTTTAGTGGCTCTGGTGCTTTGTGGGATGCAGGAATCAGGGCAGCAGTGTTTTATCCGAGCACGTCGTCTCTCTGCGCTGCAGCTCCAGTGGACTCGGGCTCTGACACACCACAGACAACGCCGCTCTGCCACAGCAGAGCCCTTCGGCCCCAAAACCCATCCGCTACTGCGGCCACGATAACGTCGGCGGCGCTCCATCCCCCCTCCCTCATACATACGCCCGCGCTTCTCGCACGGCCGCACACGCGCTGGACTCTCACAGTCACACAAGTCGCCTTGTATCTTGGCCGCCGTGGGAGGCGCGCGTCGGCCGGCTTCACGCTCGTTACGGGACGGTGCGATTCCACACAGGAATGCTCACATGCGCCTCAAGACAATGCTCGACTGGCTTAAAGAAATGCAGCGCGACTCGGCGAGAGACTTGACGCGACAATCTCGGCCTTCATCGCCGCGCTCCCACGTGAGACGCCGAGCATCAGCTTGAGAGAGCGGAGGGTGAAGAACTGCAACAGTCCGTCTACGCTTGGAGACAAACTGCAAAAGCTGCTTGGTTTTCAACCCAGCGCCACACTTTTCAAATTAAAGTACACGCGTTACTAAGTTTCGTCAAGAGGACTCGTCACACTCCCACACATAAAGATTGAGGTACATTTCCTGTTAGGTCTCAGAGTAACAAAACGCACTCCAAACAAATCTGTATATTAGCAAGACTTTTTGTACGCGTGTGTCAAATTTACTGCCACAAAAAAAGTACTACGATCGGCAAACATTATGTGTTTTTCGAAGAAAATCCTGAAACCCAAATGATCCTCGAAGAAAAGTTGTTAGAAAACAAGTCCACAGACGAAGCGAGAGCGCCTCTGCACCAGCGCCTGGAATTGACTTCGATTGGAAAAAGACAATCCGACACTGAAAGTATTGTCCGTTTCTTTTTCTATTGCTACACTGAGAGAGAGAAAAAAGCTGTTCAACAACCACATCTGGCTCCGACTCAAAAGAAAGTTTCCACTGCAGCTCCGGCAGACGCTTTGTTGAAGCACCTTGAAGGTTTTTCTAGCTGAAATATAAAACTGGGAACATTTCGTTTGGTCCAGTGTGTGAGAGAAAGGTGTTTTCAGCCTTTTGAATTTGTCTTTTCGAAGTCTGATAAAAAATTAACACATAAATGCAACTAACGTCGGACAGGTTTTCTGGTAAATGGGACAAAAGTCGAAAAAACCTAACAAGAACATTAAGCAGTTTTTTTTTTCCACAGTTATTGCCAAATTTTCTCAAACAAAATTCTCTACTTTGATTCAAACCAAGTACACAAAAGACATTTCAGCCACATAATGTCCTACATTCTCCCTCAAATGATTCATCCCCCCCCAAAAAAAGTCACCATATCCAGAGAAACACTGTATTCAAATTACAAACTGACGGACTTTCAGTGACTTTCAGGAGTTTGAAGAGCGGCGCAGGTGAGGGACGGAGGGGGGAGAGATGGAGGGTGGAGGGGGGGGGAGTGGAAAGGTGAGAGCTGCTGCTGGGGGTGTGATGAGTCCAGCGCAACAGGAAGTCAGACGGCGATATTAAGCGAACTCATTTCCACATGAAAAGAAAAGCGATTCATCACAAATCCCTGCAGGCTGCGGCGCTCCCTCCCAAACGCCTCGTTCATTTGGAACTCAACGAGATCGCAGCTTGCTTGTGTGTGTGTGTGTGTGAGTATGTGTGTGTCCCAAACACATGTGCTTCCTTCCAACAGTCCCCATCGATCTCTTGCTCCGTTTGTAATAAAAAAAACAACCTCCTGATAGTGTCTAAAAAAAGCCGCACGACTGATTCAATTAGTAGTCGCTAGTTCTGCTAATTTTTTAATGTCATAAATAATCGAACAAAATCAGCGTAAACTTTCGAGCGAAACAATGATTCAATTCCAGCCCAAATCTAATCTGCTGGAAAAGCCGCAGGAGGAAATCGATTCAGCTCGGCTCTTTATTGGCAGCGGGGACGTAAACACGCTCGTCTGTTGAGACATTAACGGGACAATCGGGGGAGACGCGTTGACCTCAGGAGGAGCGAGCAAGCCCGACACTCACGTACGAGAAACTGGGAGGAGGAGGAGGGTCAGTGAGGCCGTCCTACCTGAGAGGCAGATGAAGGTCATGTAGTCTCCCTGACCACCAGTTGCCAGAAACGGGATCTTTTTCTTGGTCCTCCGCTTCACCTGCACGGCGGCCAGCATCTTCTCATCGTGGGGGATGAAGACCTCCTTGTTGATGGCAGACTTGGCGCTCATCTCTGGGCCGGGCTGGCGGGCGAAGAGGTCCGACCTTCACTGGAGAGGAGACGAGAGACAGGCGGTGAATTTAAGCGGAGACAAACAGAGACATTTACTTTTCACAGTTTTTCTCCCGCCAGTGTTTCGTGCACCTCTTCCAGTCCAATCTGTGCTGCCGACGTCTCATTTCTGTCACTTTGGGTTCGATTTCAAAGATCCGACTCCAAAACACCGGAGAAAAACCTTCTATTACCGGAGACTTTGTGTGCATCCCCGCATGATCCCTTTAAACGCTTCTTTTAGTGATGTTGGAGGCAATTCAATTTAGCTTTTTCCCCCAAAATATATTTGTGAGGATCAGAGAAACATGTTGGCAAACACGAGTCAGTGGAACAATCCCCCCGCCGAAGCCCCGCCTTGCCGCCTCTGGCTGTGAGCCGAGGGGCCGCGTCCACGCCGCTCCAGCTCCAAACGCAATAAAAACACAGCGATGCACAATATCCATCCAATCTGTGATCCCCGCTCACCGTGTGCGGTGGCGGGTTCGCCCTGAACAGGCTGCAATTCCATCGCAATACAAGCGAATACCTCCATACGAACCTGCAAATCCATGACTGCTACAGTTCAATCACTTTAAAACCTGCAAATATTGAAGCAGCGGCCATCCTCATGTGTGCTGCTCTCAGCTGATGTAAAGAAATAACAATCTGTCGTCTCTTAAAGGTTTAAATCCCCTCCTCACGTCTCCGAGACGACCTGAGAGAAACAGGAGGCGACCGTCCTGCGGTGGAAGAGTTCAAATCAAAGAGGTAAATCTTCGGGTTCGCCGCCGCCCAAACAACTTCCTGTGAGGAGTGGAGGTGAGTCTCCCTGATGCAAAGTGGCAGCTGTGTTTCCAACATCTCCTGCTGAGCTTGTTTCTCGGCGGCACGAAGGACACGGGGACGCCGTCCCATCGCCAGCCGTCGCTCAGACGCTGCGTTCATGTGGAGGATTAATTACATCCAAATGTCATTTTTCCTCAACCACATTTATTCATTCGAGACACGCCGGCGGCCGCAGAGCGAGTCCACGCCGCCGCTGACCGACGGCTCTGATTTAGGCCGAATGCGAGGCCGACCGCACAGCTGCGTCTCTGACACACAGGTCTGATTTTACCAGCAGTGAGACGAGCGCTCGAGCAAACAAAGCCCAAGTTTCATTGACCTGCAACAGTCCAAAGTTTCCACCAGCAATAAAAAAAAAAAAAGACACGAGTCCAACGAGCAGCTTTCACATCCGCAAACCTGGAGGCTGAATGGGAGCCATTGTTTCCCTGCTGGTCATTGTTAGGAGCAGGATCACGTCTGGCCACAAGGAGCACTTCGACTGCGCCGGGGCACAAAAGCAGCGTCACGATACAATGCAAACTAATGAATAGCTGCACTGATTGCATTCGCTGCGATTGTTGCATGTCTGTGGAGTTTGGTGGCTCCACAGGTCCTGCCTGAGGCTCAATATTGAGTGGTGCTTCCATAGTGTGGTGCATTAAAGTTACAGATGGTTAAAAAAGGAACAAAGACAGCCCCCCCATAAGGTTCAGTTCGAGTAAAACGCAGTACGAGGCCATAATATACGTCTTTAGAGGAGGATATTAGCAGCTTGAAGGCTCACTGGGCAGCTTAAAGGCACGGCAAAATTAGACTGTGAGAGCAACCAAGAGGAAGCCGTTCGTCAACCTGATTTTCATTGTAAAAAGAAAGAAAAATCACACGTCACTGCAGAAGAAGTACGATTGAATTCACAAACTTGGAGTTTCTGTGAGACAGTCGGAGGCTCTGGGAGTCTCTAAACTCTGCTCCTTCAGCAGCGCGAGCCGTCGCAGTAAACAGAAATCCTCGCCAAGACTGTGTGGAGAGTAATTAGAAAGGCTAATAAATAAGGCTTTCTTTGGAATCCAAGAGATGTCCGACATCCAGCAACACTCTGGCTCGGGGGATCGACGCGGCGACGCCTGCGAAAAGATGCACAAAGAGTGCAGAGGCGGGAACGCGCTGTCCACCGGGGTCTTTTTCTTCCCTGGCGACCCGAAAAACCGTGCAGAATAACTGTGCAAACCTGTGAGAGTGTGTGTGTGTGTGCGCGTGTGTGTGTGTGTGTGTGTGTCACACTGAGTGCTGATAAGGACTGAAAGGCCTCCGTAAAGCCATTTAGACCTCAAAGCTCCACTGACAGCGCTGCACTCTGAAGGTGTGGGCACCACATCCAACTGGGGGGGGGGGTCAGTGCTGCACATTTCATCCTGCTGTGTCGGATCCAGGCCGAGCTGCATCCGTGCCTGCTAAGCCCCGCCCACTGACGGCGCTCTCCCGCCGCGAAACTAAAGCATCGAGCTCCGCAGGACCAACAACGTGTGCTCTTTTCTTTGAGACTGACCTTAAATATTGACTGAGCCGGCTGCACTCTGGCTCCTGTTCTGCCAGGGCCGGACCTCTATTGAATTAGGGCCAGGGGGACTACCAGCCCCCCTCCAGCTCCTCCTGAAGCTCCGCCCCCAGCTGTCGATGTCGCTACATAACTCGAAGCCTCATTTCCATCTCTCATTGTTTACTTATCGTGTTGGAGGTAAACATAATGGATTCTCTTCACAACAGCAGCAAATTGGACATGATTGTATTGACTGCGACTCATTTCCCCGGAGACGTTACCTGCTCCAAATAAGGTCGCTCCACCCCCCCACCCCCCACACACACATACTTTAAATTTTATCACTCTGTCACTCAATGAATGTTTCGCAAATGAAAACAGATAAAAAGAAGATGAAGTGCTGGGAATACGACCGGTTTTGTTGCCGTGCGCTACTGTGGACTTCCTTTCGCCCTCATCCGTAACATTCCTGCCTCTTCTCCCTCCATCATCCTCCGGCAAGGAAACAAGCCTGCCCACAGCTCCCCTCGAGCTGTCACCAGCACCAACATCCCCCCCGCCCTCAGGTGGCCCACTGAAGCATGACGGGAAAGGAGGAATAAGGCGATGGGGGGGGGGGGGCAAGAAGTAGGAAATAAGAGGAGGAGGGGGCAGACGGGCGCCTCCAGGCAGTGAAATGCAGCCAGCGACAGTGTTCGGCTTATGGTTCGACTCCCAGCAGCCTCATGCGACGCTCGCAGTCGTGGCTCACTGTAGCGAGAACGGCGCACATATATCTTAGCGGCAGCTTATCACCCCGTTCCCAAGCGGAGCCTCCCTCTCAAAAACACTTCATTAAGCCAGGCCACGTTCTGCCGAGCGGCGCTCCCGCTCGCTCCCCTCGTGCCTCGCACGCCGGTGCGAAAATCGGCCCGAGTGTGGTCCTCCAGTTGGCCTGAACGGACCCCCGTAAAGCATCGGCGAACCTGGGAGGCTGCCACAGCGACGGCAGGGATGCAGCCCGGCGCCAAGCCAGCGAAATAACAGCGGCCTCATAACAATGAACCCAAGATGGACTTCTTTTATTATTATTTCTCCTGGAGCCACATGAAAAGTCAAAGCCAAAGCGGCAGCCGGCACAAGACCCCTCCATCTGTAACTCATCCATAACCACACGCACACTCACGGACACAGCGCTTGTAATTAAACGTCTGGTGCCTGATGTGACAATTACTTAGCGAGCCATTACGGATCAATCATATGAATATGAAGCAGTGAGCTGTGGGAGTACGGAGGCCGACTGCAACCTAGTAAATATAGATTTTCTATGCGCGCGCTCGTCCTGCCTTTTAGAAAAGCAATTAGTTTTGGACCATTAGAGTGAGAAGACGGCCGGAAGACGAGGACGGCTCGATGTTTCAGAGGACCAAGGGGACGTAATTGCAGGACATGGATTCAATTTAGGTGGCAGATAAAGGTAATGATTAGACGATGACATGCACGCAAAAATACGAGTTGTAACCTTTTGGAGCAACGTTGTTCCCAAACGTGGTTCTCAGCTCCCCTTTAGGGGGCGCTAGAGGTCACAGACGCTTTGTCTGCTCTTGCAAACCAAAGAAGACAGAAAAAAGTTGCGTTTCTTAGACGCCAACATGCTTTTATCTCAAGGCTCCATCTTCAGTTTGTTCGCAAACATGGGCGAGTCGACGAGTGTTTGGCTTCACTGTAATGTTCAGGCGACTCTGTGAGCAGAGGGGCGATAAACAGTTGAGCTCCAACAGTTCTCTTGAAAGCGCTTCTCTGCAGACTCCAGCAGCTTCACGCTAACCTTTGGATGTTCACAGACCTCCGCTGGAAATGGGAAAAACTATTCGAAAACTTCTTTTTCCTCACTGGCTGCATTTCAACAAGCACAAAAACCAGATTTGTGGTCTTGGAACGAGGCTGGAAATCAACAGACGCCCCAAAAAAGCTCATAAATTTCTCGGCTTTGAAGGATTTTTTTTTGCACAGAACAAGACATCGCGTCTCTATGACGAACAGAAACGCTGCGTACAACCACAGGACGGCGTTAGTCATGGCTTGTGTGTTCAGTGCGTTGACAGATAGTGTGTCCTTGAAATGAGCACGTTGGGCTGACACACAGGTGCATGGCGTTCGTGTGTCAACAAGCACTTTCTCCCCTTTCTCGTTCTTTGTACGTCCACAACGAGACGGCGGATCGCAGCGAGCGGCAGCCGAAACGTCCCTTTTCAGCAGCTGAATTCGTGCGTTTCCCTCCAACAGAACATAAAAAAAATAGAGAACGTTATGGTCTGGAAAGATAACAAGCTAAATAAATAACAAGCCGTCCTTTAGAGGCACTCCATATCTACTCCTCCCACTCACATTAGACGTCCTTTGGAAAGACAAAGTACTTTCCTTTCATTTCGGGATGAAACATCGCGCCTCATCCGCGGCCTTTCAAGCGCGCCTTTCACACCGACTTTTGCGCCACCTCTGGAAAAACCTCCCGCGGCGCGCGCCGTTCCTGACGGACTCGCTCCGTTACCGAGGGACGTCGCTCGGCCGGGCCGCCGCCGCGAGCGAGCGCCACGCACCAACAGATGGCCGACGTTGCGTCCCATAAAACAATTGAGAGATTACGCCGCCCGCCCTGCTGCCTTCACGCCGTCCACGCCAGCATGACATGCATTAAAATTCAATCCGGCGTCGGAGCAACAAATAACCGGCCAAACCCAGTGTTGACATGTCACAGTGTGATCTGTTTTACCGAGTCATAAATAGCACATTAATCAATGCGAGCCAATAAAACCATGAATAATGGCATCAAGCTGGGCTTCTTTTTTTAAGGCAAAACGTGTAACTCGGTGAGCTTCCTTCGGTTTGCTTCCTCCAAACTGCAACTGGGGAGTCAAAACAACTGGATTGCGCGACGCCGAGACCAGTAATTTTCTCCGAAACTACCAGGTGCTGGAGTGCAAAACAAGCTCCAAAAGAAGGGCAGCTGACTCAGGCGGAGAACGCCGGCGATCACGGCCAACTTTGGGGATCCGGGACCAAATCCCTCCTCCAGGGCGAGTCGGCGCCAGTCAGCAAAGCTCATTAACGCGGTTTGCATCAATCTCCCAGTTTGACCGAACGCGTTCGATTGAGTCAAACCAGCTTCACGGGAAAACAAACACTTGCCGCCGAAAGGGGTGGGAGCACAGACGGAACGACGACGGACGCTGTTGAAACGACTCGAGAATCATAACTGAAACCCGCCGACGTGTTGGGTCGTTAACATGTTCATTTGAAACATCCCAGAAGGAAAACTGTCGATGTTTCTTGTTTGTTTTGTTTGTGAGGGATTCACTCGATGCGCGACTCCAAGGCAAAAACACCGTTTTTCGACCGACGTCAAACACGCAGCGCGGTGCAGAGAAGGTTGGAAAGTTTCTGCTGAGCAGAAGAGTCAAATTCATCTGAAGAAAACGAACATTTGAATTCCGGCAGCGTCTGCGGGCGGCTTTCTGAGCACCGCGGCGGATATTTCAGCCACTTTTGGTCGATCGTCTCAGACACACTGATTGGACACTCGAGTCGGGATCCTTCCTGTCACCTCTTCCTCACGTCTTGGTCCTGACCGCGCAGCTCCTGCAGACCGCTGAACACTGATGCGGCTTCCTTTGACTTCTCTTCATCTACAGCGAAAACCACAGGAGGGATTTTCAAAATAAAATGTGGACTCGTCCCCAATGAAATCAGTGAATAAAGCATCGCAGCTAGTTCAAACTCAATTTTCAAACCATGAATTTGAAAGCATTCGTTTTGCGTCGATGGAAACGACACCAAATCCACTTTGTGGGTCGGCACTGCTGTTGCACGATGCCTCCACTGGGTGGCAGTTTGCTGCATGGCAGCAGGGTACCAAAGAAACATGGCTGACGGTTGCCACCACCAAAACAGAGAAGACACATCGTCAGTGTAAACAAAGGAGACACACCCAATGAGCTTGCAGGTGAAGTTCTGGGAAACTTCTGCGCGGACCAGCAAAACGGTCCCCATGTGGACAGGGACAAACACATCTTATGTCACTTTTATGTCCTTTATGTCCAATGAAGGAACTTCAGCTTGTCTTGGTGAGAAACCTACAGTGAGACGACACCGACACCATGAACTGCTCGCATTTATCCCGCTGACATTTATTTCACGACCGTCGATCTCACGGTGGCAGCAGCTCTCCTTCGCAGTCGTTTTGTTTTTACCTCCAAAGGAGAGACGGAGAAGGACCCGTCCATCGTCCCCAGTGACTCAGCTGCTGCTGAAGGTTATATGGTGCCGGGGAGACACGGGGCTCCCCGTGAATCAATGCACGACATGTCAGCAACACACCCTCCTCCTAACAGCACCCAATGCACTGAATCTTTACGGCCCAACACCTTATCGCCATAAAGCTTCCGAGGACTCGGTAAACGTGGAGCTGCACCCGACGGACGTCCCACTCAGGAGGGGAAAAGCAGCACGGTGACTCGATTACGCGGCAGGGAGAAGGCGGAGGAGTGTCACGGTGGATTCATTCAGTGCAACAATCAGCAGAAATCTAAACAGTTTCGCCACTTCTTCCTGGCGAAAACCGCGGCGTTGCTTCACAACATTTCCGCACTTCTGCAAAGCAAAGAGGAGCCTGGAGGTGGTTTGGCCTCCTCGGGGACGAATCGCAGCGTTTTGATGCGAGGACGTTGGACAGGCGGCTTCGGTTCCTCTGTGGGAGGGAGGATCTTTACATCAAGCCTCTGAGGAAACGTCCTGTCAGATCAGAACCGGGCGAGCCGAGGTGGTGGACCCGCAGGGGGAGAGGGAGGGAGGGAGGGAGCCAACACTTTACATTATGCTGACTCTAATTGGACAGTGAAGTATGAGAGTTATCTCCTCTGACATGTCCGAGCAAATTAAACCCTGAGCGCCGGCGATATTTCAAACACAAGTGGGCTCGTTAAAGCCACACTGCTCTGACATGAAGCATTCGTGCAAACCAAGAAAAGCATGTTTCTAAACAGAGAGCTTGTATTTTCCTTATGTTTGTTTCGTGGGGCTCAAAACAACAACTCACTTCATCTCCTGCTTTGGTGAAAGCTTCACTTTAGCAGCAGAACCAAACCACTTGTTTCCTGAGCAGTCCTGCAGGTTTGCAGGACTTGGGAATATTGATGCAAATTGTCAACAAAGTGCTACAGGACACAAATGAGGTGAGTTGACCTTTGTCTGAGCTCCACTCAACATGATTCATTTGTGAAACTACAAAACAGGAGCTCCAGATTACCTCGTATTCCCAGAATACCGCAACTCCCTGTACTTCTGACTGATATTCTTCCCACTTGTCAGGATCTAAAGGAGGCTCTTTCTCACAGTTGATGATGCAGCTGCTTGTGCGCTCAGGTTGGACAACACCCAAATTCCTCGGAACTGCGCCTCGACGCCGACACACAACTTCTTATCTCGGAATAGTTGGCAGCGGGAAGGTGCATTTCATCGGACTCCGTTTGGAACAACAGCGCCCCAAATAACAGGGCGGAGCGGCTCACCTCCGCGGACTCCGACACGTTTACCTCCGGTCGCCGTCATCCGCCGCACGTAAAAACAACGCGATGCGTCTCTGAGCGCAGAGAAATTTGAGAGGGGCGCATGAAAATGGTCAGCGAGTTTCACAGCGAGACTGAAGCCTGGTGGCACCGGAAAGTGCCAGAAAGCTTGTTGACGCAGTCGGTGCCAACCTCGCTGAGGGTAGAAGAAAAATAAACAACACAAACTCACGTTTCGGTCAACAACTGCTGAACTTTTCCTGCTGGCGTAACAGACGCGTTAATTAACGGCGACAAGAAGGGGGGGGGGGGTCGTCGGGACTTACGGAGCGGTTGGTTCCACGTGCGGCAGCGACGGAGCTCCAACAAAATCCCGCCTCGGTCTCGGTCCGTCCAGCTGTCACACTTCGGCCACTTTCTCCTTCCCGATTATTGTCGCTCCGCTCGGAATTAACGCTCACATTTCGCCTTCAACATCGCTTCACTTCGCTGCGAGTTTCTGAGCGGCGGGAGGCGAGTGCGTGCGTCCGTGTGTGCGTGTGTGCGTCTGAGCGCGCCTGTGTGTGAGAGAGGTTTTTTTCGCTCCTTTGCTGCCGTTCCTGCGAAGAGCCAGTCTGTCTGACTGAGCCTGTGTGTGTGTGAGCGTGTGTATGTGTGTGTGCGTGTGTGTGGATGGGAAACCAGTAGCAGGTCCCCACTCGCACAATCCCGCCCGCCAATCACGCGCAGCGTCACACGGCTGCGCGCTCCACTTACGCGTTTGCTTGTCGGAAGGTGGTTTCGATTAAAAGAAGAAAACAACCAACTGTGTTGCTTTTTGATTGTGTGCTATAAATACACGACATGAATGAACATTTTTTTCCATAAATGTGCACGATGAAAGTGGGAGGGGCTTCTTGCCTCACTGCAGGACGTTCACGGGTTCGAGTCTTCCAACAATCTGCTGCAGTGACGTGTTGGTGCACAGTCACCCCTGAAATGTCTCCAGCGATGCTTCACAATATCCAGTCATATTTATTCCTTTCACTGCGTTTTATTTTTCGCTGACCTGCTGCGTAATTGTTGTCAAGTTTGCACTTCTGAACTCTTGCTTTGGAGGGACACTAAATCCCCACAACAGCCCCCAAAACTTCACACCGACGGACAGCGAAGTACTTTTCCCCGCAGTTGTCCCTGAAGTAATCAAGGCAGCGGCTCCTGCTGCGACTTTAACGTCTTACTGGGATTTTACAGCCGATAAGCTCGGAGTTAATATCTGTGATTGCGACGGGCTTTAATCACAGCGCGGAGATGAAGAGATATTTATGCATAGAAACACCTCCCGAGAGGACACGTCCTCACCACGGTGCCTGGTGGATTCATGGCAGTGACACTTCTAGTCAGGACAAAGTGTCCCACACAATAACTTGATATTTAGGTAACATGAATTGACTCGTCGAGAGAAGCTTTGAGAACCATGTGACCATAAAATGTGCTTTCATTTGTGTGTGATGACGAACAAAAACGGAAATATGATCGAATGATCATTCGGGAGTGTTTGAGGACAGTTTGTATGATGTAAGAAAGACAAACTGGAGCATTTATGACACAACAAACCTTCATATGCTTGTTCAGACTCGTCAGGAGTCTCGGGGGCAAAAGCAGGCCGGTTTTATGAAAGGTTCCAGGCCGGTTCAGCTGTGGCCGCTGTTGCCCCGTCGGTGACACTCAAACCCTCCAAATCGTTTATTGTTGGCTGAGCGACACAAAACAGAATCAGCAGAAAGTGGGGCAGCCTCCAAAAAACCCCCAAAGTAGCTTAACTTCTGTGAGAGACTTGTTTACACAGGCGGACTCCACCTGCCCCGTCTCCAGCTGCCCACTGCTGGACGTGAGGGAGCTCCTGGAGGGTCCCACGGGAACCCCCCTCCCGGCCGAAGCTCCTCTTCGGGAAACTCGCCACCATATCCTTTTGTCTGTCTGCCGTGGTGCGTTGCCGGTTGTGAGTCATCCCGAATCCCCGCGGAGCTTTAATTCGTCTCCTGGTGGATTTGGCTGCGGCTGCTCCTCCTAAGCTGCCTCCTCATTTCGGAGCTTCGCTTGGACGTCGCCGCTTCAGCTGAGAGAGTCGGAGTTTTAAGCGCTTCTGTTTTTGGCCCGGGGGTCTTTGCAGCTGATCATCAACGTGTTTCAGAGGGGGCTGATGAGGCCTCGCTGCTCGTCATGATAAGCAGAGGGACAATCCGAATATGGCAGATGTCCTCAAGTCCACTTTTTGGCATTTTAATTGTCTACAAGTACCAAAAAGCAATATTAACATGCTTTATTTGGGGGAAAAAATAACAAAAAGTTAGAACATGACAAGAAAATATGTTTGCACAGCTTGTGAGTTCAGAGTTAATTGAGTGAGTTCAGTTTTCAGTGCAAGAAGTCCTGTTTTGATTAAGCACCAAGTCTGGGAGAGATTAAGCTTTCTTGACCTTTCGAAGCAAAAGTTGCCTACGTGAAAACACTCCAGCAACAAAAATAGCGCCTGGTCAGTGTCCTTTAAATTGCACCGTATTTAGTTTTGATTAGAGCTGTGTTTTCCTTGTCTGTTGTCATAGATTTTCAAATTAAAAGCCTCTACCTACCTGCCTTCAGACTTCGCGCTCCAACGGGTCGCTCGGCCGTCTGGCGCAGCGTGTGAGTTCATGTCGGGATCTCAGAATTGAATTTCGAGTCTTTCGAGGCGACCTGAGAGCGAGCTTACCTTCAAACGCTCCGCCGTGATTTACGCCGGCTCTCTCGCCGAGTATAAAGTTGGATTTAGAGAGGGGAAGGAGGGGGGGGGGATGTTTTACTGCGAGGCCTCTGAGACGGCAACAAGTAGGCCGGGTGACGCTGTCATGAACTGTACCTCTTTGCTCCCCTGCATGAGCAAACACTCTCCCAGAAATGAGTCACTGTTTCCAGGTGGAGGGAAAAACGAGAGGCATCGGCCAAACGGAGGGGAAATGATACACACACACACACACACACACACACACACACGCACACGCACACGCACACGCACACACGAAAAAGCACACAAAGTCACACAAGCTGAGAGGGTTAAAAGGGCATTTCGCTGTTTCCTGCTGGTGAGTTTGGGGTTTCAGGCGGCCGGCGCTCTCCGGGGAGACTCGGGTCGGCGAGCCGCTTGGATGAAAAGAGGAGAAACACTGAATCAAGTCGAGCTTTCCTGAGGCATCGCCGGGCGCAGCGGCGGTCTGGAGAATGATTGCCCAACAAACATGATGAAGGCCCGGCTCGGCTCGCCGCTCACTTCGGTGCTGAGGTTGGCGTTTGGATGCGTGACGCGTGGCTTCGAGATGGCGGTGCGGTCTGAAGTGAGTTGCAGGACTGGAATCCTCCAGAAGGAAACTGTGGCGGAGTCCAACCGCTGCTGTTCTGGGAAAAAAAACAAACAAAAAAACGGGCTTCACATCATTTTCCGTCTTGTTTTTCCTTTTTTTTCCCAAGCAAATGTCCCTGTGCCAGTTTTCTCTCCTTGGCTTTGTAACAGACTTGCAGCGTTGCTTCATGTTTGGAAACGCAACAGGGGCGGATCGAGATCACTTTTTAAGAGGGTCACAGGGGATCCTCGGAGTCACACAGGAGGGAGCAAACAAATGTGATGAGAATGAACACTGCCACTGATTTCTCTCTTTCATACTTGGACCAGGAAGTATAAAAATACCAGTTTATTTGCTCAGTTTGAGCGTTTATTGGATGATAATCTCTATTTTCACACATGTGAACCTTTAGAATAGGTCGTCATGTTGCATGTTTGAAGCGAGGAGGCCTGACGACGGAGCGATGGGACGGTGTGAGGGATCCTTCGCTCCCGTCGCCGGCTGCTTCTCATCTCCTCGCGCTGCCAGATGGCGACCATACACACACACACTCGCGGCAGTCCGCTCTCCCTTTTTCGCTGCATCGATCAAACACTGAAACCATGTGGTTTCTGCACAGCAACGGCAAACATCAGACAGCCGGAGACAAAAGAACTTACTCGCAGCGGCTGTACGCTGCTTCGGAAAGGGGAGTGCGGCGTGTTCGGCGAGCGCGTCCCTCTCAGTCCTGTTTCCAGATCTTATCGTCTTTGTGCTGCGCGCGGAGGAAATCAAACAGCTTTATTTTGTCCCATCAGAGATGTTTTGTGTCTGCTGGTAAGTCGGAGAGCGGCAGCTCAGCCAGCGCCTGCGTGCTGAGTGTTTACATGAGGAGGCCCTCCGAAATCTGGTGTTTAGATCTGCACCTATCGAGCGAAGGAACATGCGTCGGGATATGTGTGCTATTTCCTCCCTGCACATTTATATTACTGTACCAGAGCGAGTACAACGCGCTGCTCTGCTGTTCCTGAAGCAGTGTGGAAATGTGGAGATGGTCTGATCTGAAATTTGGTGGCGATTCGAGCCAACAGAGTAAAGATCGTCCTCCACACTTCAATATCTGACTTGGTTGCAGAGTTCAATCTTTTGACTTCAAACAGGAAAAACCTCAAGCTGAGACTCCAATCAGAGAAGTGACCGCTGGGTTGCCAAATCTGCCACCTCAAAACCCCCACCCAGTCGTTATTTTCCCCCCTTGAAATTGTCCTCCATCTTCAATTTGCGAGAAAACATCAGTTAATAAAAAAAACACAGCTGGATGTGGATGTAAGCGATGGCAAAGTTTCCCAGCTCTGCTCTCCATCATAGAAAGTATCTTAATTTGGTTTTCTTTGAAATGTGACTTCTAAGATTTTAACCTTTCAATTCACTGAGTCGTTCTAAAAGGACAATGGCTGTCAGAAGGTTTCATCTGTACATCCGTCATGTAACAGGCATCATCCGTGTGACCTTTCCGCCCCGTCACGTCTTTTGAAGTGATCTCAGCGGCGAATGAAAAGCGCTGACGTCAGTTCGGACAAGTTTTTTTGTTTTTTTTTCTCTCGCCGTCGTCTGAGAGCCGCGGCGGCGACGCCGCTCCGCCAGCGACGGCGGCTTTAATTAGATTGGGAGCAGATATTAAACATCCATCATCCCAACACTCGGCCAACAGCGAGTAATGGCTTTCATGCTCGGATCAATCGCCGCAGTTTTGCCTCTTTAATAAAGAGCACATTTGCTTTGAATCTCTGATTTGAATCGCAGATTACTTACAAAACTGGTTGTTCAATCAATGACACATTTTAATATTTAGAAAGTCAATATTTGATTAAAATCAGAAGGCTGCATTATAAAGAATGGGGGGAGGTGGGGGTAGGTGGGGGTCCCACCAATAGGATCCTAATATTCAATTTACCCGACGACAACAGTGCTTCGATCTGACTCCAGACCAGATGATCATCTCTCTCTGGCTGCCTGTGATGATTTTCGGGGCTTCGTGGCGTCACGGTTCGCCACTGAGGGTAGAAACGAGCACGAGTCGGATAAACACACAAAGTACATCAGTCACACCTGACAGACTCTACCTCCGTTCATCTCTGGCTTCCCCCCTCAGTGGAGGAGGGGGCGGAGCCTCCCCGACAGCAGTAATACTCCGAGGTGTGCTTCGCTCAAAATTTTGGAGCAAGTCGCCAGGCAAAAGACTTTCATGGAGCCACGCGCCATTAAACAGCATAAACTGCATCAATCTCCATCGCGGCTGAGCCAAAAGTGCGTGTGTGGGTGCGCGCGTGTGCGTGTGTGTGTTTGTGTGTCCTAAAGCCCTGCCATTACCAAGGATGGATGCACCTGAAAGCCTCTTGAAGAGAGTAAAAATCTTTCCCCACATGAGGTCTCGGACCCCCTCACACAGGGCGCCATTATCCCAGCCAACCCAAGGCTTTGCCTGCGCTCATGTCTCACCCAAAGGATGGGTGGTCTCATTTAAGTGGTGGTCAGAAATGTTAAACAAAACATCACTTATATTCTTGCGTGATGACAGGCTGAACCCTAATTTGTAGGATTAGCCAATCAGAAGGTTTATTGTTGCCACGTGCAGCTGCACCTCTTCCAGGTTTCCTGCTCGCGACCTACCAAGGAGCAACAAGTTGGCTAACATGTGGCACAGTGGAGGTATACACTCTACCGAGTGTCCCCCAGTTTCAATAGATGGTCGATTTTTTCTGGCAACATGAGTGTAAGATGTGATTTTACTTTAAATCCATGTGTTGATCTTCCTCCCTCTCCCTGATACCAACCCCCCCCCCCTCGCTCCCCTCCCCCTCACCGCCATCTCGTTGCCACCCAGCGGTCGGAAGCGGCTAATTTGGCCGGATCGATGTTTCAAGCCCCTTGGGCACGACACGGAGCGCCGAGATTTCAATTTTACTCCGCCAGTTCAATTTGCTCTTTATCGGCGGCGGGAGGACAAGCGGTGTCACTGCGAGACGCCGCCGTGTCTTTAACACCGTGGGGGGGGGGGGGGGGGGGAGATAAGGTGGAGACGGACGGGGGTGCGCTGGGACTGCAGGATTACCGCCGGCTTGTTAGCAAACAGATAATAAAATGAGGCTGAGGGAGAAAGCGCCAGTCAGGCCCTTAAAAGGTGCTTTTAGGGGGGTTAGCACGACTTCCCCGAGAGGGATCCATTTAAAAACACTTGAGTTATCTCTCTATTTGACACCAGGGCACCATTCCTGGTGTCTCATTCTTCCCTTTTTTTATTCACTTTATTTTATTGAAAACTCCATAAAATTGTCTCCTTTTTTCCATAGATGAGATCTGTATTAACTCCTGTACGAGGGCAGCGTTTTCATGGGTAGACGTGATCTGATTGGCCACCCCGGGTGCCCTTTCTTTGCTCTCATTACTTCATTGTCATAAAAAGGACAAAAAGCTTCAACGAGAACGTTATTAGAACAGTTACTATAAGAAAAATTGTGTCGCAGATGTTATAACTTTATGTTTCTGCTTTTGAAAGCCCAAATACCTGGATGATCCAACCAAGAACTCCAAAATAAGGTAACTCTAGTGAAACTATGTGAAAAACTCAATAAACCAAAGTAGCAGATGTTAAAAAGAAATTATTCAAAAAAATCATTTAAGACATTTTTTGTCTCCAGGAAGTCTAAAATCACCATTAGAGACAGATAGATGTCAGTTCATCATGTGTGGTTCCCCCCGAGTGGTACTCCTTGAGGCCCCCCGTCTCCAAACGCTCGAGATACGCCCCTGTGTCGAGAGTCGGAGTATTGACAGATCCTCTCTCTCTTCTATCGAACCCATCCGTATGAACTCCCATCATGCCTCAGGCAGCACTCGGTCTCTCTGCCACTCTGAAAAACCAACAGCTGAAAAAAAAGCCCACCTGACACCCGTCTGTTTGTGTTTCCCAACAAACAGCGGCTCCTGGAATCGCATTAAGTGGCTGAACAACAATATTCAGTCAAACAAAACCGGTTTCAGTGAACAAGCCGATGCAAATCATCCAATTTTGTGCAACAGCGCTTAAAGCCGAAAGGTCCCTGAGGGAGAGGCGGACTGCTTTAGGAGACGGCCCCTGAGACGGCCCCTGAGACGGCCCCACGCCGAGCGGCCAGTCGTAATCTCGCGTGCTGCAGAAAATGATGACGCAATCGTCTTGGCCCTGGTCCGGCCGCTGTCATCTCAACAAACACCATGTGACGTGACCTCATCGGCTGAGAGGACACCCTGCGGATCGGCCCCGAGACGTCGATGACACGCCGCGACTGCACGACCTCCGACCTCAGGCCACAATGGAGGAGGTGGCGGACGAGACGCAGCCACGAATGACACAGTCTTATGTTGTTATTGACACGAAAACAGTCACTGAGCTGCTTTGAAATGCAGCCGTTGAGCAGAGCGGGGGTGTGGACGGATGAGGTCCAGGACCAGAGATTACAGGAGGGTCAGGGGCCCCCGAGGCTTTGCCTGCTCCGACACTGGTGAGGTTCGAGCTGCACATTTTAACCCTTAAGGACCCAGACCCTCCTCTATCTTTCAATGACCATTATGGTGGGATACAACACCGACTAAGAGACCCAAAAGAAGACATTTCTGACTCTTACGTTTCTGGGCCTAAAATCACTGCAAGTTGCTTTTATTTTGAAGAATAACTTTTAGAAGCTCTTCTGTTGTTAAATTGTTTC
>JASSRZ010000051.1:3133943-3151039 GCA_032164315.1 Malacoctenus gilli | reverse complement strand
CACACACACACACACACACACACACACACACACACACACACACACACACACACACACACACACACACACACAAGCCTGCTGTTTACGTGCTAATCCGCAGAGTACGCTGCAGGACCTCCCTCACGTTTGAGAGCAAATTAGCTCCTTTTCAGCGATTAAATACGACACCAGGACAGCAAGACGTTTCACTGTGGCGAGCGACCAGCAGAGGTGGCAAAGAAACTTGCACACTCGAAGTACTCACAATACAAATACTCATTTATATATGTAGAAGAGATATACTTTTGTAGAGAAAACACTATGGTATTTTACTTAAGTTCAAGAAGTAAAGGTTTTAAAATGTACTTGATTAGAAAAGTACCATAAAACTTAATTCAACACTTGAATCTAAACTGACTGACTGACACTTTAAAATTGGCTTTGGTGAAAAACTGGACGTTTAAGTGATTAACAATCACTAATGTATGCTTATCTCATTTTTCCAACACTAGCCTCTTGAGAATACTCCACTGAAAGTACTTTTGAAATATTTCCCCAATGCATCAACCAAATATTTGTACTTTCACCTCCCAACTATGCAAATCAGTATTTCACCACTTTAAAGCCAACAGAAAGCTACGTGGAGGTGTTGTTACAGTCTGACATGAACGGCTGGACTAGAAGCACGTCGAGGGGGTTTGGACGTCTGCTGTCCTGGTTTCCCCTCGGACAGGAGAAGGAGCAGGAGGAGGGGGGGGGGGGACGGGAGGAGGAGGTTACATTCCACAGAGAGACCGCTCTGATGCCAGGAAGCGCCCATCTGGGAAGCATCAGCTGCTCCTCCTTTCGACTCCACAACCAACTCAAACAGGTAAACAACCTCCCACAAGTTGCACGTCGGACCCAACGAGCCTCAGTTGGCAGCAAACGAAGCGTCTGCATGTCGAAGCCGCCTCCCGGTGTGCCGCGGCTCACCTGCTTGTTCTTGTACTTCTTCAGGTAGCGCGGCGACACCAGGCACTCGGGGTTGATGTCGGTGCTGATGGGCTCGATGAACTGGGGGTCCGGGTTCATGTGCTGCATCTTGAGGAAGGACAGGATGTTCTGGACCTCCAGGTTGTACGAGCTGTCGGCCATCGTCTTCCCTTTGGAGGCCAGGCGACACGCCGCCATCCAGTGCGCGTACTGCTTCTCCTGGGGGGGGGGGGCGTTAGAGGACATCCACATAGAGGACGGGTCCGGGTGAAGACCCTGCCGACGTTTGTCTCACCATGTCACACCGCAGCCAGATCTCATTCATGCCATCGGCCACGGGGATTAGCAGCTTGATGTTGAATTTCTGACCCGAGATGTTCACATCTGGTGTGACCTCACAGCCTGCACGGAGGGGACGCACACAGGAAGCAGAGGTCAAAGGTCAACGCGCATTCTTCAGAAGCACATAACTGCGATAACATACGAGCAGCACGCTGGCATCTCTCGTGCGATTCTACGCGGATGAACTTGTTCTCTTCACCTCTGAGATTCATTTGGTGCGCAGGTGTCCCGTGCGACTCCTCTTTACTCTTGTAACAGGAAATTGTAATGTCCTTGAACGTGCACCAGTACTGCTTATAGCCCTTCAGCGTCAGTTTCTTTGGCCTGGAATAAATGTAGGAGATAGAAAACGTGTCAACCACAGGCAGGAAAAATGTCTTTATAGAGGCTTTAAAAGGGAAAAGCGTCTGAAGTGCATAGTCAGCAGGGAGGGGGGGGAAGGAGCCAGCACTGTGGAGGAAGTGCCCCCTGATACTAGACCCCTCCCCAGCTGATACACTTTATGAGACAGTCATCCTCAGGGGGCCACCTGACTGTCAACGGAGGCTTCACGCCAGGAAATGATTCAAAACCCGCCCGCTCCAACTGCAATCACTCAAGAGCTGAAGAGGAAGACGAGCCAGCGAACGTTCCTTTGGCGAATAATTCGAGCTTTCATCCCGACGCAAAGCAGGTCGATTTTCACTTGGTTTCGCCGCAGAAAAATCAGCGTTTCATGGAGTGACGGACGGGAACTTACTTGAAGACTTTGACGTAGTCTGCGAGCTCCGGGATGGACGTGATGTCACCCTGGAAGGACACAGGAGAGGTCACGTCTGGGTCACTTCAATACACGATGGAAAAAAACACTGTTGATACAATAAAACTCAACAGTTCAGCTGGCTTCATTGAGCTCTTTATGGTCGTTCTGAGTGCTGCCGCGTTTCCCTCTGGAGTCCCACGTGCTGTAATTTCATCTTTCCCCGACATGTTTTGCAACGGACCGCAGCGTCTCACCGGCCACATTAGTAAGATGACGCTTCGCCGCGTAAACACATTTGCGTTGCGTTTGGCTCGCCGAAGTGTTGCTGTGGCTCGGAAAGGAGTTGGACGCATCGAAAGTAACGACCTCGCCTTCAACTCGGTACGTTTCCAATGCCATTGCTCAGCAGAGAAAGGTAAAGACAACACTTGTTATGTAACCTCTCATAGCTAAGTTTCCCCCTGATAAGCTGCAAAAACTCCACAACCTCTCAAGATACGGCGGCTGCAAGAGTGCAGCTGAAATACGGCCACTTGTGGTGTCGGCTAATCTTACAATCGCAGCTCTTTGTCCGAACCAGGCCTCAAAAATAACTGCGGGAAACTTCACACTTCCAGTAAAGCACGAGCACATTGTGTGTGTGTAGATTTAACATGACTGATGAAAGGACACTTCATCACAAACGGCCAAAAAAACGAGTCACATCATGGTGCTATTCTGGTGGAAAACACTCGCGCCAGCAGCACAAACGGCAGTGATGGTCGTGGTGGAGTTGAAGGTGGTGTTGGTGGTGTCGTACCAGCGTGTTGGAGGTCTTCCCTCCCTCCAGAGTGATCTCCAGGTCCGACAGCGCCGCGTCCACCTCGTCCACCTCCTTCTCACTGTTGTTCATGTGGTTGTCTGATGACATGATGGACAGCTTGTTGATGTGGTACTGCGAGAAAGAGAGAGCGAAGGAGACACAGTTGGGTTGCTTATTGTCAAAATTTACCTTGAAAGTCATTACATATTTACCCTTTTTTCTGACTCGAGTGTTGTAACTTTGTGTCACTGTCAGATCTAACAAAATTCGTGGTTCTGGTCAATCATTTCAGCACTGTTGCACCCGATGGACGTTAACCAGCAAATGTTTGTCCCCATGAAACCATTCGCACTGCAGTAGACTTAACAGGCCTGTTTTGATGTTCGTTCACTCGAAGCAGCACATTTTTCCAGCTCCTGATTTGCCAGAGCTGATTGAAAAAAAACAAAAGCAAACTTTGTTGATCTCACAAGTGAACCACAAAAAGCTTCCAGGTGAAGAACAAATCCGTCGGTCTGAGAAGCTGAAGAGTTTTCCTGCAATGTGCTATCGAAGCTGAAACCTCTTCCTATAAAAAAGGGTTTGGTCTGCGATAATAGTCACATAAATTATTTAAGATCTGGCAGCAGCAGCAGCGTTGGAAAGTGCTGCCAGAACGCAACCAAGAAGTGACCAGCCAGGTTTCATGGAGGCGGAGACAGACAGACGCTTTGAGGTGATTAAGATGAAGTGAAAACATTTTGTGAGATCTCGACAACGTGTTCGTCTCCCGTCTTTAAATAGCTGCATGCCATAAAACGGCGTTCATTGGACGCACGTGTGCTGCTCCAACAATGGAAACGCCAAATCATCAGGACGGAGGCCATTAGCCAAAACCCAACAGTGAGTCACCGACACTAAATACAGCTTGTTGACAAATGGTATCCGTAACGTCAACCCATCGCAGCCCCCCCACAGATGTATGAATGAACAGCTGTCGGGACAGCAAGAGACACATGTTTGAGACATGTGAAGCTCCTGAAAGTGGGACAAAGGGCTCAGCCGGGACGCTCTGTCCTCCGTCCGTCCACACCGAGGGACGTCTCTTCAAACACGACGACGCTTCCGCGTCTCATCCGTGTGCAACTCAGACCCAGAAGTCCGACTGGATTCCTGCTTCCGTGATCGTTTCTGTCCGTTCCCGCTCTGATGAGCTCATTTCTGCGAAACATCCAGGTGACGTTACGCCTGCAACATGCCGAACCCGGACAATCACCGCTCTTTATTTAGACGCCGCGGATCCCTGCGCAGTGAAACCGTAGCCGACACACCCGCCGGGCTCACACGACCCAGCTGAAACGTAGAAGCCGCCAGCGGGGCGCTAACAGACAGGTAGCGACAGAGGAGCCGGCGGTCCCAACACGCTGCCTGGATCAACGTTTCTCCCGGGAAGGTGTAACGGGAAACCCGTTAAGGGTAATTATAACCGCTCTGATAAAACACAGACACCTCCGACGGTAACGGAGCTTCGGCAGGAATGCCAGTGGGTTTCTTCTGGCCGTGTCCCGCTGGGGTGGGTGGTCCGGGCCCGAGCGCGGGGTCCCGTGGCCTGAGATGCACTATAATTACCATGGGGGTGAGGACAGGGTGGCGTCCGCAGGTCTTGGCGCCCGCAGTTTATGAGGGTCAGAAATAGCAGCCCTCCCCGCACCCCCTGCTATGACTACACATGGGACCCTGAGGGAGGAAGCGGCGTTTACATCTGTATGTCACTTCCCTCCTTTTGTACCCGCTGGATCGGAATCGGAACGAGATCTCGGAGCAAAGAGGGAACGGTGCTAACCACCACTGCACCGTGTCGACACCTGGTCTGAGGAGCTGCTTCTGAAATGTTATAAAAGAGGGGCGGTGGTCTCCCGATCCCTCTGCGGATCTTGTTTTTAGTTTATTTAGAGGCTTAGTGGACTCGACTTCTTCCACTGGAGCTCTAAATGAACACAGCTTTCCTCGCTTCTCTCATATCACGCTCACAAGCGAAGCTCCTCTTTATGTCCATTAATGTCCTTGGAATTAATTGTCACTGATTATTGACAGAGAACATTTTGTTCCAAAGCCTAATGGCAGATTTATCATGTTAATATCTCGTATATCGATACACTGACTCAGGGATAAAGCGGGCTGATTAATATTAAAGCAAAGAGGGTCCATCAGCAGTAATGCCCCCATTAACTCCTTCTGCAAACAGCCCACCACGGCCAAGTTTCAGCGTGCGCGGCGCAGCAGAACTGGCGGCCATGTGGCTCAGCACCAAGCTGCAGGCTGGTCCAATTCATTAGCTGGTGGCTGCGAAGGCAGCGCGCCTGCGGCCCCCCAATGAAAGAGGGGGAAAACTGCAGATCTTCACATTTCCGAGCCTGTTTGAAATGCTGCCGAAAGAGGAAAACTGGAGGACAGCCCCACACACACACACACGTGTAAACACACGCTCTTTACCTGCAGGGCAGCAAACATCATCATTTCCTCCTCCGTGCACTCAATTTCCTCCAGCAGGATGGCCCACTTGGCCTGTTCGTAGAGCTGGTTCACTCGGATGGCGTCATACTGTGGACACAAGCAAGCACACGGCTAAGCACACAGAGCAACGCTGCGGTGAAACACGGCGATAAGACCGCCGACATCCTGCCGCATCAGCAATTATAAAGTCAGCTGAACATATCACATTTCCCTGTGATGCTCACTCTGAAAAGGCACAGAGAAGAATCACAAACATGCTAAAAATGTCTTTTTAAAAGAGCTTCTATGAGCTCATTTTCCCCCCCGATTTCAGCGTAACGCTTCGTGGCATCTTGCAGTGACACCTTGTCGCTACATCTTCGTGTGTTTGTGAGACGTACCTTTGGGTTGAGGTCAAAGAAGCTGTGGTATTTGAACCTCAGCAGCAGCACCTCGTTCTCCTTCACGTCCTGCTCCATGAGGGACCTGGAGGAGTCCAACCACCTGCGCACATGGCGAGCGAGACGGGGGTTACGGAGACACAACGCAAGTGCGGGTCGAGATGGCGGCGAAGCCCGGTGCGTCTCACCCCTGGTTGATTTTGGCCTTGTCCAGCAGAGACTGCGGCTTGTAGAGTTTGACCAGGATGTCAGGGGAGGAGATGGGCTGGCTGACGGCGAGGATGCTGGGATTGCCCTCCGACAGGGGGCTGTCGCCGAACCAGGCGGTGGTGGGCGACAGCGGGCTGCCGTCCCGGGAGTCGTAGGTGGGGGTCATGGTCTTACTGTACAGGCCGGGACTGGAGTAGATGCTCCCTGCCAAACGACAGCTCCGCAGTTAGTCAAAGAACGCATTGATACAGAAGATACGAAAGAATCTGCTGCCTCATGTCGACCCTCCAGCTTCATTTAGGTGCACGATCACACAAAACACAAGAACAACATCAGCGTTAAAGAGTTTCAAAATAAATCAAATGGTGACAGCACTTCTCAAAAAGCAAAAGCACACACTCGCAGCCTCGCCAGATCAGCCAGCGGTCAACGCGGTCATGTGACGACCAGCCTGAACTCCGCACATGAGTGTGTTTAATAGTTTCCTGCTGACGGCGGGACTGATGTGGATCAGCATGCAGATGATGCACAACACGACCAGGAACACCGACTGACTGACTGACGGAAAGCCTGCAGGACAGCACGTCACACAGCAAATGGCACGCCGCGGGAGGAAGCAGGGAGAGGAGGGAAGGACGGTGCGAGGCATCGTCGATACGAATCTTCGATAACTCGGGAGGTTTACATGTGTTCAGGCTTCAAACACCAGCCTTCAAAGTGGAGCCGTTTGCATTTCCTGTTGCCTGGCAGAGTATTTTTGGCCCGCCTTTCCCTCTCTCCCTCCGCCCGGCCGGGGTCAAGTAGCAACACTCGCTGAACCGTCGAAGCCCCTCAGAAATCAGGAAGTGGTTTGTGTTGGTGTGTGTGTGTTGTGAGCCGAGGTCATGAGAACGGGGTGCGGGGCTGCGGCCGCCTGTCCCCGAAGTGGAGGGGGGAGGGAGGGTGTTATGGAGAGGTTCCTGAGACCCTTCTCCTGGGGGAGGTCCGGGTGAGCGCTCCCATCTTCCAAAAGAGTCTCATGAGGAATCTCAGATATCCAGAGGAACCACCAGAGTGAAAGCAGGCGGTCCGCCAACGACACAACAAGGCTGCTCCATCCTGTTTACCGACTCTCCAGAAAGCATGAAGACCGTTAGTGTGACCTTACACCCCTCTGGGGGGGTCGGACCCCCGCCGAGGTGAAGCGTGAGGGAGCTGTCGATACGTTAAAGCGTCTCACAGAAAACTGCTGTGTGGCCAGTTAGTGGAAGCATGTAGGCAACAACTACAAGCATGTGATTCTCAACACAAGTCGCCCAGTATCAAACCCGCCCACTCCGACCTCGTTGCAGACCAGCCATGCCCCCCCACCCCCGAGCAAAAGCTCGGTGTGGCGGTCCGTTCTGCACTGGCAGGCAGAGCGGGCTCAAAAGTGGGTTTCTCAGCTTCACAGTCTTTAGTCATGAGACCACCCGAATCAGCTGACTTGCTCGGGAGGAGCAGTCAGGTGACTCGGCAAAGGTTACAGACGTCATGTGACCTCACACACAAAAAAACAAAAAAAAAAAACAAGGGGAGGGGAGGAGGGAGGTCATGGGTGAGGAAGCAGTGCTGAAGAGAGAAGGACAGAGGAAGAGGGAAGCTTACCTTTGACAGGTCCGATGTAAATTATCTCAGAGGCTAGGATGAAAAGAGACAGAGTGAGAAAAAAAAGGGAAGGCAGGAAAACAGCGGAGGGAAAGAGCGAACCCAGCGGACAGATTCAGGGCTGAAAACGGCACACAGAAGGGAGGGAAACGGGGAGGACAAACGTTGAGGAGATCCGCCGCCTTTCCACGTGCGCTGCCAGCTGCTCGCCTCGCGGCGGCGGGTGAGTCACTTCACCCTCAACCAACGAGGCCCGCCCGCCCGCTCCCATCCATCCACCGCAATCAACGTGACGGACAGAGCTAAAACAAGGCGCCGGTGACCCCGCCCCCCTCGCGTCTCAGCACAAACAGCTGTCCGAGGACACGGCGACGATCGCTTGCGACGGGGGAGACGCCAACATGTGGCGGTGCTGGCATCGTCAACGCCGCTGCGGCGGCCCGTCTGAGTCACAGCAGCTGAGAGATGGTGACCATTTTGGTACCAAAACGGCAAATTCAGCGGGACATCTGACATGAGACGGAGGATAAATAGGAGGTTTCCTCCATGTGGGACATTTAAAGATACAGAAGGAGGTTTCTTAGGCAAATAACTGCTCGTCTGTCATTGGAAATAAACACAGAGGCTCGCTGCACAAGATGAACATGATTCTCAATTTGTTACATAATTAGGTACATTTTTTCCAAATGACTGATTAGCATCCTTTGGAATAAAGTAAACATGACTGAAAACTAATGTAACAAACGGAATTTTTGTTGGAAACTGATCCTAAATAATCGCCAGCTGAAATGAAGTTTTTCTACTGTACAAACCGACAATAAACCTACAAACTGTTGATGAAAGGAGACAAATGTTTGCATTGAAAAGGCAAGTGAAGGATGCGATGTGACGACAGGAAGAGAGAGTTGTTTGTGTGTGAATTTGATGTTAGTTTATGAAGGACTCCCTGCAGCAGTAAGAGTCCGATTGCATCTGAGCGCAGCCTCGTGATTTCCATCAGGAGACCTGAGCTCAGAGGCCGACTCGTCCCCACCGGGACACAAGAACGTCTTAAAACTTGGCCACGAAACAGGCTCCGACTGTAGCATGTGACCCCTCCAGCAGGAAACACTTGTGTGTTGTGTGTGAGCACGCGCACACACACACGCACTAACGCACATTGGCGCAGGGGAACTGGTGACAGTAAACAGATTCTGCACATTCCTGGTGAAACTGGGTTTCCCTGCGCGGCCCAACAGCGTGACCACGTTCACCCACAGGGAACAAAATGTATCGGGACGGGCCACGTCGCCACGGCACGCCCTCCGAATGCCGTGATGCAACTCTGGGCGTGACGATGTTGCAAATTGGCTCCAACTTTTTGGTGCACACGCACTTTCGTACGTCATTCCAAACATGTGTGATATTAAAATCTCTTTTTTTCCACTCAAGGTTCTGGTTTGAGCTCAGAACGGGAACCGTCTGTCCAACGGAGGCGATGTTTGAGCATGTCGGGCGACCCGCCCCGCATCGTCCTGCTCGTATGTTTCCGAGTCCCTCGCTGGCGGAGGGAGCGCCGCCTTTGGAACTGCACTTGCGCAGCCTGGTTTGGGTTTTAAAATGGCAGCGTGACCAACTATGCGTGGAATCTCAACCATTCTTCGAGCTCCCTGCCAAGGAGCTGCGAGCCGGTGCCGTCGATCCCGAGCGGGCCTCAGACTCGCACATTCATATTTGGTCACTCGACGCAGCAATCTGGAGTTATCGCGGCGGTTCTGAGAACCGCAGGAAAAAGGAGGAAAAGAAAAGAAAGGAGGATGCTCGCTGGGAGTTACGGGAACCTGCTATTTGACCTGCTGCTTGAGGGAAAACACAAAGTATCACTTGTCGCACCAAAGTGCAAAAAATAAAACCCAAGACTGCACGATTATGTAAACGAGCAGCTGAGGAACTGAGCTTGACGGCTGGAAAAACTTTCCACAGTCGTTTAATAACCTGGAAATTTGAGCCTTTGAGTCTTCGGAGCGAACAGCGGTGAAGATCTTGCGGACGTGGCTCACCTGATCCCGGAGTTAAGAGCGGCCCCTCCAGCTCCAGGTCGTCCTCCTCGGCCTCCTCCAGCTTTTTCTTCTTCTTCTTGGGATCGCGGGGCTTACGCAGCAGAGATAACTCTTCTGGGTGGCGGATATCTGGACGGGGAGACGGTCAGAGTTCAGTCGACCTCACAGAGACAGAAAGGATGCAGCCAAACCGGAACGTTTCGGTGCTGCACTCTCTTCAAAAAACAAACAGCGATTTGTGTTTTTTCCACAGATGGCATTGCAAAAACTTTTTCTTAACACACACAAACAGAGAGAAGAAGTTCAACAGACAAATATACAGAAGTTTAATGTAACTTCTGTGAGCGGCAGGAGAGCAGACAGAGCATGAGAACGATGGAGGGAGTGGAGGGCTCGGCTCTGCAGACAGCTGTGTGCATGAGGGCTGGAAAATTGCAAATCCCTTTTCTCAGGGCCCCAACAAATCTCGCTTTAACTGTAATCCCACCCTGAGACAGGGCAGACACCCACCCTGCCCACCCCCTCCCTCCCACTACTCCTCTGCTTCTGGAGGTGAACTCCAACCACAACAGAAACGGACCAACACGGCGTACGCCGTGACCTGAGGAGGGATGGGACGGCGAGCGTGATGAGGAAAACAGAGCGGCGTCGGGCGCCCCCCCCCCCCCAGGCTGCTTTCTCCCAGTGGGCTTGGAGGCCAGGGAGTCGTCACTCAGTGACAGCAGCAGGGATGTTTTAGGATGTCCAAGAAGGGGGGGGTGGATGGGTGCTGGTCTATGAGCGAGCACATTTGGACCCCCGTCTGGATTTGGTTTTCTGAGCAACTTCAAATAAATCAGGGAGCGAGCTCGTACTTTAAAGAGCTTTATTAAACTTTCCTCACTTCGTTTTTCCAGGAATTCACTCTTGATTTCTCCGGTCGGTGTCGCAGACTGATTGAAGAGGCAGTGGGGGAGGGAGACAGTGGGGGGGGGGGGTTCAGAAGAAAGCACGAGCCCGACGCGCCGTGAAAGCGTCTTGGCTTGGTGAGAAAGCTTGTTTGGTTTGTGTAACTAAAGCAAAGGCATTCCAGGAGTTTTAAGAACTACCAGATGGGAGCTCGCCCTCCCTCCCTCCTCCCCCCTCCCTCGCTCGCAGCGGTGCGGCGAGTCCCTGTGCCCTTATACAGCCATGTGAGTTTGAGGCGTGCTGCTCGGCTTGAGCCCCGCTGAGCTATGCGAGCAGGCCGACACACACAGAGTCAAGTGCGTATCGAGCCGCGAGTACGCTGCTGCAGACGAGGTAGCGCCGAGGCTTGTTGTGGCATTTGACTACCATGTCCCTTCATCTCTTCAAGTGTTATGATCGATATGTTGATGCAAGGAATTTAGGACGAATATGCACCTCAGAAAGGACATTTGACGTCAGATATTAGTGGTCATGTTCTGACAGAACTGCTGTTTTCGCACAGATTCCAGCTCCTAATCTTGAATCTCACTTCAAAAAAATTTAAGCAAAGGTTTGAGGGTCTTTTAAGGGAGAAGTGAGAGCGTCTAAGTAATATTTTGAGCGGTCCTCCTCCTGTGCGCTCCAGTGGGCGGGGCCGGTCACTGACAGATGTGCTTTTTCCATCACTCCCACGAAGAGTCCGGCTGCAAAATCGATGTTAAAATGAGACACCTGGACGGTTCCAAGTCTCTCCGTCACCTGAGGTTTATTGCCTGGTCCAATCAGGAACGGAGGACACGGCAACGAGCGCGACCAAAGAAGGCTAAAAATGTTTCACTCATGTCTTCTCAAGTCTTCTGTCAAGAGTTGAAATGTATCGAAGTGACACTTGAGGACTCGTCTTCGCTGAAAAGGAGCGCTCGCCACGTAGCCACGGCCGGCGTGGGAGGACGGGTGAGTAATGGTCACAGTGCTGACGGAGAACTGGTGGAGTTCCAATAGTAGAAAATGACACCTAGACAATAAAGATTCAAAGCCTTCGTCATTCAGACTCGCGGCTGCAACCAGGCCGGCTGCCAGGAGGAACGAGAGGCCGGCCGGCCGGCCCGGCGGGGGGAACGGATGATTCACCGCAGCGAGTAAGGCCGGCGGAGGAGGAATGACAAACACGGTCAGCGTCCAAATCTGCAGCACCACAATGTAAACACATCGACACCTTACATGGACAGAAGAATCCAAGAGTTGCTGAGACAGCGGGCCGATCACTGCTGAATCCCCTGCAAACGTCACGCGTGGCGCTCGCGCTCGACCCTCCAATTCAACTATTGCCAATCGCAGCAAAAAAATGCTTCAACAAAAAATGGCCGTCCAGGGAATCAGTGAGCTGCAGCATCTCCGACGTGAGGACACATATCCGACGGGAGGTCAGTTTGAGTTTCCCCATTGTGGTAATAAGGGGATTTCATTACTAATCGTGCTCCGAAGTTCACTTTAATGAACAACAATAATAATCACCAGAGGAAAACGACGACAATAATCAGATGGTGGAGGTTTGTTTGACTTGGAAGGAAAAACCCAAAACACAACTGAGGTTCCACAGAATTGTTGACGGAGTTCAAAACGTTAACTAGGAAGTAAAAGTGGAAAATCCCAGACCCCCCCCCGGCCCCTCCTCCAATCGACGAAGCAGAGCAGCACAGGATGTGAAAGCAGCCAAATTGAATCAGAGGTCAAAACAGGAGTGGAACTAAGTGAATTTCAAGTATTACAGTACATCAACCTTTAGCCGAGCCCCCGTTTGGTCTGCAGCCGGTCCAGATGGACCGCGTCTGCGTCGGGACACGGCGGCAGCAGACGTGGGAGCGGCGGGGCGCGGAGAATTGGTTTTGCGCCCTTAACTCGGAGGGTTACGGCACGTCCATGCGCTCTGTCACTGATTCAGAGTTCACAGAATACAAACAGACTGAGAAGAGACGAGGGAAGGAGAGCGAATTTTGGTGAACGTTATAAATGAGGAGTGTGTTGACAGAGAGCCATCATCCATCAAAACAAAGCGGAGCGGCCAAATACTGCACAACAGTCCTACATTTGGAGGCTATTTTGGAGAGGAAAAAGCTTCTGCGAGCGGTAAACACGACCAGAGCGAAAAGCGGCTCCAAAGAAATTATTATGAGAAGCAGAAGCAGCAGCAGTGATGAGCTGCTCATAGCAGAAATATAAATATCCTCCCATCTATCTTCTCATAACTCGGCCCCTCCCATTCGCGCCGTCTGGGGCCTTGTCTCTTCCTGTCCCCTCCGATTCCCAAAGTCTCTGCAGCTCACGGGCAGAAATTATGCACAGGAAATTGTCAAAAGTTGCAGAAAAAACACACAAAACAACCTTCCAGGACGGAGCAGCTGCGAGTCGGCTCTGGTGAAAGCGTTCTCACTGTGCATGACTGATTAGCAGGCGCAGTCGGTACGTGCAGTACCTATAGTATCTCTCTATCGCTCCTTGCAACACTGTCCTGTGTAGCAGGTCAGCTGAAGGCCTTTTGTCCTGCAGGGAGACGGATTTAATCCAGACGCAGCGGCCGACACACGCTCCAAATTAGGCCCGAGCGGCAGAACGGCTGTTTTCTCTGCCGGCTCGCCGCCACCGGCTTCAAGAAACGGCCTCTTTGTGTATTTGAGCGTCATTAAAAGTGTGTTTTTCCACCTCGCAGAGCTGCTTGGTGGGCCCGAATGTGACAAACCGGGGCGAGAGCCCCAAGAGGGAAGCCGGTAAAAACCAGCAGACTGCCCGCCGGACCCAGCGACCCCGCTGGCTGACAAACAGTGTGGTGACAAAGACAGAACAGCTGTGCTGAGAGCAGTCTTATGAAGGGATTTTTATGGTGGTGGTGGTGGGGGGTGGTTCAGGCCTACATACACTATTAGGGTTAAGAGCTGAAGGGGCCAGGGCAAAAAGGGAGGGGGGGGGGCAAGTGGAGGAGAAGTGCAGGTCAGGGTTTGTTGGGGTCCAACATGTGACCTCAGGGGGACGGGACAGGACAGCATGGAGCCAGAGACGGACGACATCCAGTCTGTGACCCAGGGATGCTGCTTACACTTAAACTTTGATGCGATACGAGTCAAAGAGAAACAAGCCAGGGAGTTATTTACAGGAAGTGTGTGTGTTTTAGGCACGAGTCTGATTACTAATCTCTGTTTACCAAACACAACCGCCAGACCGACGGAGCCCTGTTTCAAGGACGACGTCTCACGCTGGACGAGCGGCCAGGAGACGCGACTTCGGCACGCAGAACTCGGAGCGCGTTTGATAAACACGACCGATCACCGGGGATGAAATCAGCACGAAGGGAAGGATGCCGTCACAGCACGGCCTCATCGGAAACGCCGGCGGACCAAAAGGCTCCACCGATCGTACCCTTGCGAGTCGCAGCGTCCACTCACTGAAGGTTTTGCAGATGTCGGACACGGCCTTGAAGACGCGGTCCGAGAAGTTGACCTTGACCTTCATGTGCTTCATGTTGGGCAGCTGGAGGCGCAGCAGTTTGTGCTGCGGCGTGAAGAGCAGCCTGGCGTCCGCCTGGATGCCGTACTTGTCCAGCGTCCAGTGGGTCTTCAGCAGCCACGTCTTCTTCTTCTCCCACCACAGAGCGTGGTCCGACCAGTCCTTCTTCACGTCTGGAGGACAGAAGAGGAGAGAGAGAGCTGAGTGAGACACTTATGCAAGAACGGGACGCTGGAAGGGGGAAAAAAAACTGTAACAACGGGAACCTTTGTCTGATTTCCTTTCCCACCAAAAAGGGAACCACAGGAGGGTTCACCTGCAAGCAAATCTCAACTTTAAAGCAGACCAGAGTTCACTAATTTCTCCTCAAGTAAACAAACTCTAGTCTTTCTGAGGGAAAAAGGGAAAGTGTAGGAACAGTCCTCAGTCCATGTTCCCCTCAATGCAGTGACCTGAGCTCTCTGCTCCAGGGCAAAGGTCACGCTCGGGGTGAAGCGGCACTCCAAAAAAAGGTTTGCAGGAGGGATGGGGGGGGGGTGGGCGGTCGAGGTGAGAGCGAGGAGGGGGCGGAGTGTGTGAACGGCGCGGCTGTTTGCGCGACACGGTGGGACTATCAGGTTCGTACCTCCCTCTTTGTTCAAAGCCGCGCCGGGATCCCGTTAAGCAGAAGCAAGGCGCTCGAAAAGCCCCCGTAGCTCCCAGGCTTTCTGCTTCATGGGGGCCCCGCACAATGGGGACAAACCTGTGGGCTCAGGAGTGAGTGAGTGTATGCGTGTGTGTGTGTGTGTGTGGTGGGGGGGGGGGGTCTGACTTCAAGGAGAAGGTGGACGCCGCGGGGATTTGCGCGAACTCGAGAGCATCTGTTTTGCAGATCGTCTTGTTGTTTCAGTTTTATACGAGTTCCCTTTTAAAGGGTTGTGATTATTTTCTGATGTCTTTCACAGTGAAGTTTTACAAGACAACAGCCCCCAAAACTAACATTTCCTTCCCATCTTTTTTGGGGCGGAAAACAGCTCAGAAATCGCAGAACAAACATACAGAATGTCATCGATTAACTTCCAGGCTGTTCTTGTTTTTGCGACCTCATGCTGAGGTGGAAAATCTCGCCGCCTTGTTAGCAAACTGACAGTCTGATGGCCACAACAGGGCCCTCCGTCCTGATCCTATTGTGTAGCGCCGAGTTGTCCCCCGAGCAGTGATGTCATTACTCGGGCATTAGTCCAGGGAGGCACTTCCCATTGCGGTGTCTCATTTCCTCCGCCCACGCGGCCCCTTCGCAGCACCCCCCCCCCCCGCCGCTCAGCATCTCTGACTGAGTCACCGCGTCCAGACTGAGACGCCGGTTCGCTCAGTCATCCTTCGACGGGAGCCTTCAGAATGAGCCGTCTCAACCTGGGGACGCAGCGGCGTCGGATGGGAACACAAACAAAGACCGTTTCCTGTACAGTCACGCCTCCTCCACGCCGGCAAGCTCGACATCGCGAGGCCACCTGAAACTCCCGTGACGTCGCTGACGGTGGACTTGCTGCTCGCTCCGTCACGGTGATAATTTAGCTGTTTGGCCTCGTTCGGAGATCAGACAAACAGATGACGGTTTAAAAGTGGCCAGTTTCACTCTTGTGAATGAGTTACTGTCCTCACTCAATGACGTCGCTGCTCGGCCAATCAGTGGCCTATCTCCTCAGTGTCCCCCACCTGAGGAGGTAGTTAAACAATATCTGGCATCGTTTGATGGAAATCCCTTTAACCTGAGCAGCAAATGAAGAGTTAATGAAGAATCCTCTTCAGGTAACTCTTGTGAAGTTGATGCACATCACTCACACCAACAGTGGATGACAGCAACTCCAGTGTAAACATGTTTTTTTGGGTCGTTTCCATGAAACTGCTGAGGCTCATTACTCATTGGCTATAATTGGAGTTTCAACCAAACGTTACATGATCACAAATCTCCACGCCGACTTCCTCTATCTGTCAGACAAACAGCCCGGCGCCATGGCAACCGAAACCTCCACCGTTGCATTGACCTTTACTTTGCGTGGCGGCAGCAGCGCGCATTATTGACTTCCCTCCCGCTGACCCCGACCAAGAGCTGAATGAGCGGGATTAGCGGGTGAGGAGGTGAGACAACGGACGGACAGCCGCCAAGGTCCGAGTGAAGCAAACGGGGGGGGGATGAGGAAGAGAGCACAATGAGGATGAGGAGGAGGCTCGGGGGGCTTTGTGAATTGTCTCGGTGCGGAGGTTGTTTGTCAAGCTGTTGGGTTGGACCCCGTTTGCTCCGCCAGGCAAACACTTGGTACTTGAGGGAAAACATTCCAGGCTCTGCGAGGCGGTGGGTGAGTTACTGGGGCAGCAGGGGGGCTAGCTGTCAACGCCGCTCTCTGATGCCGCAGCTGTGCGTGGCACAACTTCATTGCCGCCATCACGGGGGGAAAACTGCTCGCTGAGGTTTTCTGAGGCAGAAGCCTGAAAATAATCCCCGCGTGTATTTTCATAACTGCTCACAGATTTTCCTCCTACAACCTTGTAATTTCTGGCGTCTGGGAGCCACGTTCGACAGCCAGTATGAAGATTTGGCGCTCCTGCTCTCGCCACAGACCGCGTTCGATCGGAGCGTCCTCGCGCTCGCCGTGCACGACCACCATCCGTGGACGGGCACCGACGTGGGTCTTGGCGGCTTTCGGTTCCCTCTCGCCGTGCCCGCGTTTTCCTTGACGTTGAACGCCGCCAAAGCCTGGCTGGACGCGGCCGCCCTCTGCTTTCTGCTCGCTCGTGTCATTACGCGGTGGTTCGATGCATTGTGATTGGATGAGGGCGGCCCTGGGAGGCCTCCATTGGGCAATTTCAACGTTGAGGTGGTAACTCAATCCACAGTGAGGGAGGGAGGAAGGGGGGGCCAATGGCCTCTACTGGCTAAAAATACAGCCTGCCAAGCCTGACGTAATGCAGCAGCAGCAGCCAGAGGAGTGCAGGGACTAAGTAATTGGGTGCATTAAATGTGGACCCACAGCCTGTGTGTGTGTGTGTGTGTGTGTGTGTGTGTGTGTGTGTGTGTGTGTGTGTGTGTGTGTGTGTGTGTGTGT
>JASSRZ010000051.1:3114127-3126071 GCA_032164315.1 Malacoctenus gilli | reverse complement strand
ACCCGCCTTTCTTCCAGTGACGTGCGCGGCCCGACGTGGACACGACCACCAGAGAACAAAGACCCCAATCATGCCGAGGCTGCAACAGGACAGCTAAAAACAGGACCAGGGCCGGTGGAGTGAAACCTCGGAGCGCAGCAGGAATCCTGAGCATCCGGGGCAGCGTCAGCGCGCAACAAACCGGCACTCCCTCCCCAGTGGCCGCACCGCCGCCACCACCACCGCCGCCGCCGCTGCCTCCACTGCTGACCTTCTCCCCTTTGGAGTCCATGAAACAGGGCAGTGTTCACGCCGCTGGAACAGAGGACGCCTGTACTGACTCGCACCCAAACTTGTCAAGTGCAAGACTGCAGTTACAGAATAGTGTGTGATAGAGTTCGTGTATGTGTGTGTGTGTGAGTGAGTGGTTCCTTTATGTACCTTTGAGATACTGACCCATATATTCAGCAGGGCTACTAAGAAGAATAGGCAGCTCTGTTTGAGCAGCACAAGTTCATTTTTTAGCCTCCAGTGCCAACAAAAACATTTAATAACTCGTCACCAAGCAGAACCTTCAAATTCGACCCGTTGTTACAGAAAACGGCGAGCCGAACTCGGAGCGAGGCGTGCGCGGGCGTACCGAGTTTCTCCACCAGCTTGAGCATGACGCCGCCGATGTGGATCTCCCCGGTGACCCTCAGCGACACGTCGCGGTGGAGGTCGGTGACGTGCATCTTCAGCTCCCACGTCCCGTCGGCGTAACAGCCGTCGGGCATCCGGATCCCGTCCAGCGCCATCCTGCCAAAGTAAAAGCCAAAGTCAGGGGGTACAAGGAGGGGGGGCGCATCCAAAGAAAGTGCCTGATCCCTTAAAAAGCTTTGAAGTGATGAGAAGCATTCGAGTCCTGCAGGAGTTTCAAATAATCTGAAAGAAACTTAATGTTTTGCTCTTTTATACACTTGCAAAATGGTTCAGACTCTGCATCCCATGATAGAGTTTGTTTATCATCGGAGATTTTCTTTACGGCTTGCAACTCGTTTGCAACGTCATGCATCTGCTTCCACTGGGCCCAAGGATCGCCATGCATGATGTCCTGCAGCAGCAGCACGAAAAAATGCAAGAAAGCAGCGGCGTTACGTCACTGTTGCTTCGTGGTTTGGGGACACGTGAAGATGCATGTCTTCCACGCTGGAGGACAAGTGCTCACATGGACACAGGGAGTCCTCACAGTCATATGCAAAGAAGCCTTTTCAGTGGTTGGAGTGATTGTTGGGACCTCAAGTGGACCAGGAAGCTAATGTGAAGCCTGAATAAGCCACTGAAGACAAAGTTAGTCCCAGTGCAAGCAACCAGTGTCGCCACCTCACGGTTCAGGACTAATGTGACTAAAATCTGAATAATCACTTACAAACCCACAAATGACCTTTAATTTCCAAATCACGGCTCGTCTTAAAATGTGCCACCATTCAACAGCTTTCAGCTGTGGATTCAGCACAAGAAATCAGAATTAAACAGCATTTTTTCCATTCTTCTACTCTGCGTTTGGCCCCGGTTCAGATGAGACGCCGTTTCATTGTCGTGGCTCTGAGAGACGATTCATCAGCGGTGGATGTGAACAGAAAACCAACTGTGCAGCTTCGGGAAAACCGGAGACGCGCTGCGTCGTGTCAGATAAGTTACATTGTAGCCTGTCCAGTAAAGAAGGTTCAATAAACACAGTTTCTAATGATTCACAACGTTGGCCGAGCGTCCAGTTCACTCGGGACCTTGGGGAGCTTTAAGTCGGTCAGCGCTTCACCTGTTAAAAATAACGGGAAAGGCTCTCTTACAAATAGGCGGAGGGCTTCATTATGTAAGCGGAGCCGTGCAGCGCCTCCCCGGCTGCGGGCGCGCGCTCTCTCTCGCTCCCTCGCTCCGTCCACTCATTTTAAGGAGAAAGTTCAACCACAAAGTCGGTCCCGACAAAAAAATACAACTCCAAAACAACAAAAACAGCAAGTCGAGGAAGCAAAAAGTTCCCGACGGGCTGAAGTTTGCGGGCTGAAAGCGGTGCGGGGGACGGCGGGGTCCGCGAAGCGACGTTTTCATATTTCATAGCGGCGGCGGAGGAGGACGAAGGTTTAAATCAGCGCACTCACCTTCACAAAGACGGAAAAAACACACGGAAAGAGTCGAGTACGCGGTGCAGAACAAGTCCCCCGTCCTCAATTCATGTAGAAAGTCCCGTTGTGGCGGACAGAAAGCGAGAAAAATCCCCCAAGAAGTCGCAGAAGAAGTGAAGTATCCCAAACAGTTTTCCCCCCACAGGCTTGGGCTTAATGGAGTCCAGCCGTCCCCTTTTTTTCCTCCCTCCCTCTTTCCAGCAGCGGCGGATCACGTCACTGCTCCAGTCCCACTTTTCCTTTCATACTGGGAGGCTCTCTGCTCGCCCACTGGTCCCCTGTCACCGCGCACACGCGCCCGTGCGCGCCCAGACCCTTTCTGTGGCGGAGGAGCGCTGCTTCACCACGCGCAATTCCTCCAAATTAAAAGCCGCTTTGCAGCAATAAATCCATTTTTTTCTTTCCTATCAGACTGAAAGTCATGTTTTTATTAAAATACTTCAATTGGAGACAAAAAACAACGATTGGAACCTCACAGAGTGACAGTCCCATCCTGTTTCTATCCGGAGAAAGTATTTAAGTAACCAAATACTATGAAATAAATACTCAAGATCAAAGTAATCGCTGCTTTGAGAGACATTTGTGAGGATTTCCTAGCATCAGTTTTCAGAAGATGGTGAAGGTCTCCTCCGGGGGCGCCAGAGAGGTTCAGGGAGACTGTCAGGGTCAAAGGGAGCCTTTTACTAATCAATGAGTGGGACTTCTAACCACTGAATGTATGAGCCAAACCAGAGTTTCACAGCCGTGATAGTTGCAGACAGTATATAGCGACTCAACAGATATTTCAAAGTAAAAGTGTTTTTTTTTATATGTAACAAAAAATATAATCTGGAAAAGAAAAGCTTTGAAAAACCTTTTCAGATACATTAGAATAGAATAGAATAGAATAGAGAAATACTTTATTTATCCCAGTCTGGGAAATTAATCCTTTAACATGAGAAAATGAGAAAAGTTAAAACTGTCAATATAAACGTTAGACTCGTACTTTCAAATTGGAATTTTTCCAATTATAAAGAAAACACAAATATTTGGTTGCATTTTTTGTATTTTTCTATGTAGCGACCCCACTTTGCCAAAGGGTTAATGAGCCAAGATCTTAAACTGCCTTTTATGGCAGTGATAGTGCTGCCAAGTCCTGCATCTTCATCATCATCATCATCATCATCATCATCATCATCATCATCATCATCTTAATCGGACCTTCAGCACTTTTTTCATCATTTTTGCAACTTTGATGATTAAAGATCCATGAAGTCTGTGTTTAATACTCACTGTAAATATGTGTGTTTCACGTATGTACTTTTTTACTGCTTTATTAGGCTCCACCCACATATGACATACAGACACGTCAGAGGAGGTTCAGGTTGTTCAGTTGATGTCATCATGAAACAATGAATTTTCTGGGTGTGTCCAACATCCAGCATGTTGTGTTCATCACAAATATGATGGAAAACCTTTGTGAATCACACTTTTACACATCACTTCACCTTTTTCTCTTGGATGTCTCAGAGATGGAAGAAGTCCAAGACCAGACCAGAAACCAGACCGAAACGACCCATCGTCTGACGAACCTTCAGCCTCCCAGTGAATCACGGGAGGAAAACGAGGACGACTCCGTCTGCTTCAGGAAGGATTCGGCCAGCGTTCACACACGGATGACGAGTTTGCAAGAGAGAGAGAGAGAAGCAGACACACAATGGAGACTCCAACACAAACACTCACACATACACAGATCTGCAGCGGAGGCCCATGAATCACCCGCCGTTCTGGCTCAGTGTGCCGGTGAACTCGCTCCACTGAGGAATCTGGGCCTTCGGTCTACGCTCGGCATCGAGGCGATTTATAGCCCCCCCTTCTTTCTTTCTCCCCCTGCGAGCTTTTGACCCCCTCGTCAGTGTCTGGCAGCCGACCCATTGCCTTTTAAAGGCTCTGTTTTAATTACAGCGTAAACAGAGTTGGTCAGATGCAGCAGGGAGGGAGCGGAGAGGAGGACTGGGGGAGGGGGGAGGGAGGGAGGCTGGCCTGGACCTCCGCTGCTGATGTGGAGGAGGACGGAGAGAAGGTGGAGGTTATCTGGAGCTGTGACTCAACACAGTCACACTGTATTGATGGATAAACAGCAAGAAAACGGAGTGAAAGGTCACTGGACGGAGGGATCGCTTGAGCTCCGGAGACCAGGAGATGGCTGCCCTCTTGTGGCCACACAAAGAACTGCAGCCGTGTATTATTTATGACGCCCCCTCTGATCACGGCAGGCCCATCTGTGAGCCTCGCCTCTGCAGATGTTTCTGAGCTGCATTAACGACCCGGGGAACTCATGTGGACGCCACGACTGCGCCCGGATCACAATGCACCCTATTCAGCCCCAATGACTCGGCTTTGTTATACACTTCAGGGGAGGGGGAAGGGGTGGTGGGGTGGGGTAGGGTGGGGGGTGTCGAGGAAAGAATCTGATCTGTAGCTCCACATGAACAAGCAGATTCATTGTGCAGCTCTTGGAAAAGGTGGAGTCAGAGCATCTTCCTCCGAGACTAAAAGGGGCAGCGCGACAGATCATAGAAAAAGAGTTTGTATCCAAAAAAGAAATGCTTTAATAAAAGGAAATAAATACAGTGCTTTGGATGGCAGTTAGAATCCATTACAGGCATGGGTTATTGCACAGCTCGAGGGACTGACATTAGAAACATTGGACTTTTTAATCCAGTTATCCATTCAAAGTTAGAGCAACATTTAAAGACATTTCATTCAGCACCCCCCACCCCACCTAGCAGGGGCCTGCGCGTGTCTTTGTTTCACCACATGAAGCTACAGGTGCGTCTCGAACCAGCTGAACACCCGTGGAAAAACTGTCGAGTCTGAAGTTGAACGCAAACTTCAAGAGCCGTGTGAATAATTGCGATTAACTAGTTTTTGTCTCCAACTTCAGTGGCTTTTTAGGGGCCAAATTGCAATTTGATAACTTGCACATGTTGAGCAAAAATTATAAATCAGAAGACAGTTTTCCTGTGTCATTTGTGATTTCACAAGTTAATTACAAGTTCCCAAAATGTTTAAATAACTGACTATATTTGCAATTAATTAGTTATTTTTTTCAACTGATTGGCCTGTAAAAAAATCAAAAAGTCTGTTCCTGATTTTTTTTTAGATCAGGAAAAACTTATGTCTGAAAGACCTTTTCAAATGTAAAACTTTAAAACATTTTTTGGTATATTTGACTCAGAATCTCCACAGTCTGTGGAATGAACTTTTCCACTGTGTTCAGATGCTTTGAGGTTCCCCGATCAAGCCGTCCGCGGCGCCCTTCTCAGCTTGTGAAGGGTTTAGAGTGCGACAACACGTCTGTGCTGAATCAATTCACTCATCGATGGCTTCAATCAGGTGTCGACGGGACTGTTGGATCTACAAAACGTGGAACAGCAGAAGTTTCCCTGATGCTCGACGAGAAAAATACACTGTTGTCGTTCAAACTGCTGGTCGAGTCCAAATCGTATTGCATCGTCACAACTTCTTTTTTTCTCGGCTTTTGTTTCCCAGTTTGACAATTTTTTTTTTGTCTCCCCCGATATCTGTGCTTGAGTACGGAAGAATATGTGCAGATCCCCCACATATGTTGGCCGTTGTTGTCCCGGTGGTCCGTCCAGGGCTGTCTGAACCCACATTGTGATTTCAAGATGCAGTGGTATCAACAGACTGGCTTGCGTTGCGTATTGAGAAGCTCTCCAGAGGTTGTTTTTTTTTTTACTCGGCATGCCTGCGTGGGAAGATTCGCTCTCTGCGTCGATGCGATGGAACACATGCTCAGCGAGAAAAAAAAAATGCATTAATAAAACAGACGACGGGCCGTTTTTTTTTTCCTTCAGCATAACTTTGTGTGCAATTCACAGCTGATAAATGTGCAAGATCCACCAGATCAGATATAGCAACACTATCCTCTATTCCGCCCAGCGTCCACGTGGCGCCGCCGTCCTCCGGGCGGTCTGGTTGCGGTCAGTCGGGCTTGGCGCACGTGAACATGAAACGCCGATCAATCTGACTCCATTCAGCGGTGGACCGGTCAGCCCTTGTGTGGTACCGAGCAGCTGCGGCTCGTACCAGAACGACGCAAGAATAAGCTCCATGATCGGTTTGTTTTCCTAAACAAGCTGGACGAACATTTAGTTTGACACCGACAGTTAATCGAGTCCATCACGTGTGACTCAACATGAATGAAAAAAACAAAAAACAATTCCTTTCCTTCTCCTCTCCGGTAAAAGTACTCGAAAATGACTTGATTAGAAATCCATAAACAATCACGAGTGGTTTTGTGTGGTCATAGCAAAGTTTCTTCGACGTGTGTTGGCACTCTGCACTGTTTTCTAATCCCAGCAATCATTTATTAAGATTATTCTAACACCATGCAAAGTGAGCAAGCAATATCATTTTAAGTATTTTTTTTCCTGGGATTAGAAACTTCTGGAGTATTTTGTCGGACTTAAGTCAAAATTATGGTTTCTCTCCTTTTTCCTTAGTCTATTTTTTTTCTAAAATAAATCTTATATACTTTCAAATGAGCAATCTTCAAATGTACATACTAAAAAAAAAGAAATCCTTCTTTTTTATAGTTGACAAGACGAGCTGAAGTGTGAATTTTGCCCCGTAAAGGCCAACGAGTTCATTTTTTTATGTGCAATGTATGAAAATTGCCCCCCCTCCCAAAAAAATCTGCTTTTCTACACCTTTAATCAACTATTCTGTCTCCTCCAAGAACATTTTAGGCTTAAGGTCACTAAAGCTAAGCCAGAACATGGAAATGTTATTTGGCCACGAGGTTGCATCCCATTTTTTCTTCCTGAAATGAGATCCAGGTTTTTTTTTTTTGTTATATCCACAACAGCCTGAAAATCGCTAGGAAAAATATTCGTCTTTTTTTTTTTCTTTAAGAAAAAATACATCTCGTACCGCTGATTTTCATTTGGATTTCGATATATAAAGTCGCGAGGTGAGAGAAAAATCTCACCGCAGCTCCGCTGTGACGCAGAAGCGCGAACGTGGGTCGGATGAAGCTCGTTGGGGGTGACTCTGACATCATGAGGATCTTTTAGAGCAGGACTTGAACGTGTGAAGCGTAAGAAAATAACTTTACATTTCCTGTTTTTTGTACAGCAGCAAAGATGTGCCTGTGATCCTCACATGGACGTAAACCTCACGATGAACCTAAGAAGGGGACGGGTTTTTTTTTTACCGTCACCGTTTGTCGGCGACTTCTTGTCGTATGTCGGCGAAAAAGAACCGAAGCTTCACTGTTGGATTCCTGACAACTGAACCTAAGAGGGAATTAACTGTGGAGGATAAGAAACCGGCACTTCGCTCAGGTTTACTTGGTACATAAAAAAGAAATAAAATGAAAAATTTGGGAAAAAAACCAACCTAAAAACTTGCACGTCTGTTTAAATATTGCTGAAACGCTATTAAAGGGATAATGCCCCATGTGTGTATTTTTTCTTCTGAAATAACCTACTCAAGTTACATTGTTTGGCTGCTTTGAAAAGGCATTGCAATTATTGGTTTTAGACATGTAGACGATAAATGCTAACAGTAACAGAAGGAACAACAAACGTGTCCGACAGTTGGAATTCTCCCTCCGAAAACGTGAGCCACGGAGCGACGAGCATCGGTGACGGCGCGTCAGGCAAACGGGTCACAAGGCTGCGGGGACGAGTCCGACGGAAAGCAGCTGGACTGGAGTTTGGAGAGAGTGAGTTTAACAGGCTGCAGCCGTTTCACTTCCGGTTCATAAGGTCCAGAGGGAAAAAAGAAAAGTCTTCGATCGGTCGGTGGCAACAAGAGCCAAGCGTCGCGCTTGACAGACTCTCGTCCCGTGTTCACGAGCAGCTTGTTGTCATACTGGCAAAAAAAAAAAGGCGCACCTCCTTAGGGGTTCCTGTTCCAACCGTGTCACCCTTAGGGTGCGCAGCTGTGCACGAAATAAACAAAAAGGAGAACAGGGGGGGGAAAATGCACATTTTGGAATGAAGTTTTGAGTCAGTTTGTTAGTGATGGCGACGATGGTACGAAAAGTGTCGGTCACAAAAAAAAAACAAGGAGTATTTGTGGAGATTTGAGCAGTTTGTGTCCATGAAAAAATTCATGAACAAAGTCACTTTCAGAGTTATAAGACACCGCTCGAGTGTGTGTGTGTGTGTGTGTACGTGCATGTGTGTGTGTCAGTGCTGAAACAAATGTGCCGCCTCAGTCTGGCATCGGAGTTTCTTCTTCCGGGTCAGACGGCGTCGTCTTCTGCTTGTATATGAAGGTTAACAGGAAGAGAGCGATGTCATGTGAGCACCAGTAACCTGTGTGTGAGGTCACTGCCGACCAGTAGCGACTCTCCACCAGACCCTCTCGCAGCTCGAAGTCGATTCGTCGCTCCAGCTCCACTGCAAGACACAAAAATGAGTCAGTCCCGGATATCGCCTCCCTTTGGGGGGGGGGGGGGTCCGTTCTTGGGGAGGGGACTCACATGACGTGTCCACGGTGGGGGAGGTGGGCCGGATCATGGAGGAGAGGCCGTACGCCGACTGGCTTTCTGTGCGCTTCTGCTCCTCTTCGTCGGGGTTCGGCGTTCCGTCCAGAGACACCGACGGCTGACTGTTGGAGCGGGAGAAACGGGAGAAGAGGATCCCGCCGATGCCTTTGCCGATGCTCGCAGCTCCTGCAGGTCGGAGGGAAACATCAGAGTTTGAGAAAACGAACGAGAAAAAGTCAAACTGTAAAAACACAGACATCAGAAAAACAGAACTAGAACATAGTCCTCATGCTGCCACAAGATGGCAGTGTTGACAATATACAGAGAACAAAAAAATCAAGTGTTTAAAGGCATTTTTTCCACGTTTCCCTGAGCAGCATCAATTTTTTTCCCGGTGAACACCAAGTTGCTGTTTGCATTATGATCTTGATGCCAGCAGTGCCTCACCGAGGATGCTGGCCTTGCCCAGACTGGTGATGGACTCCCCGTAGTGCCGGCGGGGGAGGACGGGGGAGGTACTGGGACTGGGAATGCTCTCCGTGTCGGATGTGGGCTCTTTGACGGGGTTGAGGAATGTCGGTCGGATCTCGTCGTAGGGCGTCGGGTTTGTGGCGCTGCACCTGATCAAAGAACACGCCCCGCCCCCCAAATTCAGGTCACCAATGAAATGCTGAGAAACGTGACCAACAAAGGAGCTGCTGACCCTTTGCATTCTTACCAGTGGATCTGAACAGGTGAGATGTTACTGTAATGTTTGAGGATGAGGGGTTCCAGTCTGTAGGCCTACATAAAGCAGAAGCAAAGAAAAAAGTTACAAAGAAGTTACAGATTGACCCTTTAAATAAACTGTCAATTCAGGTTTCCAAAACATATTCTTGCTTCTGGACTCGTCCCTAGTGAAAACAGCGACTGCGTGAGCGACTGACCACTGGGTCGGTGGGATGGAAGACGTTGAAGAGCCTGCTGCAGATGGAGGTGGGTAGGATGTGGTCCTGGTGGCAGCTGGAACCGGGTCGGATCCCTCTCAGCGCCAGAAACACCGCCAGGGGGGAACCCATGCAGAAGAAGTTCTCCACCTGAGAGACGTAGAAGACAAAGACGACAGAACGTCACAAATGCCATCCAGGGTGTTGAAAATACTGCATGGTATTTGTGTACAGCTGGGAGCAACAAAGTTACCACATAAATGTGACTTTTGTGTTATTATTGTAGCATCAGTGTCTTGTCGCAGTAAACATGAGTTGGGAACAAAAGCCAAGCGTCTTACCTTGAATTTGAGGGCAGGGGGCGCCGACGGCCGTGAAGCCTCCAGTGTCATGAGTTGATTTTCCAGCTCACGCAACCTGTCAGCAACACAACGTATCGCAAACAACAGCAAAAGAAAATCGTTATCTACATTACATAGACAAACACAGGGAGCCATTACAAAGAGGGATTTCGCCTTGTTCCAGTCAGTCATTACTAACTCCTGGAGATCAATAACCTTCTTTCTGCTGTCTCACAGTCAATAAATGATGTAACACGCATTGTGTAGTCGGTGCTACACAGCAGCAGATGTATTATGAACCATTTGATGTATCAGAATAGCTGCTAAATGTCATATAAAAAGCTGCAGCGTTGAAGAAACTACTGAATTTATGAGGAAACTGTTTAGAACGCGGCTGCTCAGAGACACACAGGCGGATAGTCGGTCCATAGATAGAAACCGGTGGTCTCTGCAGGCGACCTCACCTGCTCCTCGTGTGCCTCAGCTGCTCCAGGAGGTGCCTCTCCTCGTAGGACATCCAGCGCAGGTCCAGCTCCTCCTCCACGGCGTGATGCTCCTGCAGGCAGAAGCGCACGGGGTCCCAGCCCGTCATGATGTCGTACGTGATGACGCAGCCCAGGGAGTGGGACACGATGGACACTTTGCCCCCCCTCTCCTCGAAATCCGGGTTGCGGGCACAGAACAACATGTAGAGTCTGTTCAGCTCCTGCGTGAGGCCCTTGGTGATCTGCAGAGGGACAGCGGGTCAGTTTGGAAGGAGACACTGAGGCCGCCGGACACGTCTAACAGCTTCTGGATGTGTGTGACTCACTTCGTCCCGGTAAAGGGGGCTGTTGTAGTACATTATGTCCATGGCACTGCTGTTGAGGAGGTCTCGGAGTCCTCGCACTTTGTCTGGCGTGATCGAATCCACCGTATCTACCAAAACACACCAAACCTTCATTTAGGACCTGAAACCACCTCTTAAAGTCTGCGGACACAAACAGTCCATCCACACTTCTGGACTGAAGTTAGAGCCTTCTGTCTTCTTCCCTGTTTTGGTGCCTTGTTAGAGCTCCACCTACAGGCCTGGCAGGTAAACACCAGTATTTCAATGCTCTTAGAATTATGTCGTACATGCTGAAAAATGACTAAGTTGTCGTCTTTGTGTGGACGGGGGCTTTAAGGACTTGTTTTACATGGAACTGCTTCAGGCCCTCAGCTGAATGACAATCACGAGGTTGTGGTCACCTGCTGTAAGCGCTCATTTATATACAGTAAACTGCAATGAATGGAAACAGTCATGTGCTGGATTGCAGCACTCACACGTACACGGTTTGGTACGAATGATACACGGGTAGTGCTAATGTTAAGATTTACCAGGACTATTCGTGACTTCTTTATGCAGTTTCAGCTAAAATGAATGAGAGTAAATGTTGTAAAAAGCTAAATTTGACAACTTCCTGTTTCTATTTTGAAAAACAGAAGCTCTCAGATTCTGACTGAGTTCCAATTTGACCTGATGCACTTTCTAAACGAGTCAAAGGGTCATATTTTAGGGATGGCCTGCAGAATTGTCCACTCACTTCATGACGCAAAAAGCCTGATATGATCAGGGCAGCGCACGTTGCGCCATGCCCACAGAAAGCCGAGAATGATAACAAGCATTTTTGTTGTCACCGTGCACATACCTCCGTCCAGCGCCAGTTTGGAGCGCCACTCGACAGGCAGGAACTCCACGTGTTCCACGTTGTGCTCAGAGAAGTGCTTCTCCTCCATCTTCCTCACGCCTTCCCTCAGCCTGAGAAGAAAGAGAGGAAAGACGCGCCGCAGGACGACGTCGTTACGCACCGACGAGTGAATCACTCCGGTGGCTATTCGGGTTTTTCTTAGCTTGATTTAGAAACACCATCATTGTGTTCTCGTGGAGGTAAAATGCCATAATGACATGTTTTCGAGTGGATAAGTAACATCCTGTGTGAGAGGGTGTGTGTGTGTGTGTGTGTGTGTGTGTGTGTGTGTGTGTGTGTGTGTGTGTGTGTGTGTGTGTGT
>JASSRZ010000051.1:3099096-3113386 GCA_032164315.1 Malacoctenus gilli | reverse complement strand
TGTGTGAGAGGGTGTGTGTGTGTGTGTGTGTGTGTGTGTGTGTGTGTGTGTGTGTGTGTGTGTGTGTGTGTGTGTGTTTGGCTCTGCTGCAGACTGAAGAGGAACTGTGAGTGCGTGTGTGTTTGCACTCTTTGACTCTCAGACTTGAATGACTGTCGGGAAGAGAAGAGAGACGTCCATTTTGCTGCTCGGCGATGCAGCAGCCTCCCTCGTGCGGCACATTCTCAGTGGCTGCGCTGCTAGTTACCCTTTATGAGGCAGCGTTTGCTTGCAGGATACACAGAACACACAATGGGGGAGCGGAAGAGGGAGAGGTAGCTGTTGACACGAGGTAAATGGAGGACGAGGGAGGCTTTTAGGTGGCTGCTGAACAATAAATCTAATGCAGGATTTCACCAGGAAAGTAGTGCAGATTGTCTGTAGATCCTCTCTGAATCAGAAGCCAATATTTATACAGGGAGTTCTGGCACTTTGATCTAGCTGAATACATTTAGAAGTCAGTCATTTTTTTGTCCATTTTGCAACAAAAAAATACCCTTAACTTACTCAGTCGTCTCTCTCAACACCGACTTTAACATTCAGAGAGACGCAAAGCTTAAAATCCATCAGATTTTACCAGAAATACAGACAGACAAGGAGCAGGTCAGACATGCCAGTCTGATCGATCCTCCTGGCATAGAAAAAGTGTTTGGTTGTGTGTGTGTGTGTGTGTGTGTGTGTGTGTGTGTGTGTGTGTGTACTGTAATCCACTGGGAGCTGGGAGTAAGGCTTAAAGTGCTCTGCAGCTTGACTTGGTCTACTTTACCTGCTTATTTGGCCTAAGCCGGGCCGCGATCCACATTAACTTAGTGACACAGAGACACACATGGCTCTGGTCTGTACAGTCTGTACTATTACTGGAGTGTTGCTGGAAGGTGTGAGGGCCAAGGCCACTTTAGTGCACCGCAGTGGCTCATACTGAAGACACAAAGATTTTCCAGCTTTCTTTCCTCAACAACAGGAATTACAACAACTCGCCAAACAGGTTGTTGTCTGCAAACGCCCCCTCAGAAACATGTGATTTAGGCTCAGTAAGGAGACAAACTGTGGAAAATTCACCTTGTAAAGCAGCGAGTCGTTTTCATGCTTTGTGCTTGTGACATTGAGCGGTTTTTCTTTGAAAGGAGTGAGTTGTGTTCAGAAACGCGACAGAAAGCCAGACTGTGGCTGCTGAGCAGCAGAGAAAATGGTTCGATCGGCCGAGACGGATTTTGCGAACACAAATCCAAACCGAATCTGTTTATTTATTCATGGATGAGAAATGAGGTGGAGGAGGTGGATTTATAGCAGCAATAGCGTGGATTGAGATGAAAATGCAATAAGAATCTGAACGTTCACACTCACATTCCAGTGTTTTTGATAATACGCCCCTGATCCATCTTCTGGCCGATCCCGTGAACCACAAAGACAACATGCGTGGTCTGCGGGGGTCTGTCCTCGGGCGAGGCCTCTTCCACGAAGCCCCGGTGGAGCCGCGTGCCACTGCTGGAGGCTGAAAATGAGAGACTGAGGTTTTCATTCTGCGGCTATCAAGCGTTTACCTTTGTTACCCTACCATCTAAGTCAAAGGAGGAATCATAAGTCCCAAAACTGGACAGCAGGTGGCAGCAAACAGAAGATGAGTTCAAGCTAGCTACCTTACTGTGAGCTAAAACAAGTCAGGCTGTTTAAAGACGGGTCCAAAGAGGTCAGTAGGTGAGACGGGGAGTCCTGCAGGGAGACTGTGACAACACTTACGACTGTGTGTCCCTACTTAGAACGTATAATCCAGTCTAGTCATGTGTGATACAACAACGTGGTAAGCACCAAGGGGGGTGTGCTGCTGTCAGGATAACACTAAAGAGATATCCCTTCACTGAGCATTTGTTTGTTGGAGGAGACTGAGAGAACCATGGCCAGCCAGCTCCTCCTCCTCCTCCTCCTCTAATCTCCATGGAGGAGCTGACAATGCAGCGCAGAGCGTGGAGATTGTGGATCAGATTAGAGTCAGTCATCCACAGAGATCAGGAGTCACACTCGGGGTCAAAATCCAGGCGTTATGTCACAAGTTACACTTGGGACTTGCTGTCAAATTTGGTCCCCATCAAGATGGCAGATGGACGTTGCGTGAATTTCCTCACTAATCTGGTTAAAGGCCTGAACAGTACGCAGTCGTGTTTAAGTGTTAGCGCATGGTGGCTAATTGTAGCAAATAAATGCCCTCCTAATTTTATACATTCATGATAAACACACAAAGTGAATAAAGGAAACATTGAACAGGTTAGTACATTTTATTCAAGATTTTCAGGCTTCTTTAGTGTTGGTGGAAACATAAACATGATTAGAACTGAGTGTTACAAACCTTTGGAGAAGCCAAGCTTCTGAGTGACGGTGCGAGCGATCTTGGAGGTGGTGGCGTCGCTGTAGAGGTAGACTTCGTCCACGCTGTGCCAGTCCACATGTGTGCGGCTCAGCTTTAGACTGTGGATGGCTGTGGGGGGGGAAGGGGGCGGAAGAGGGGAGGGGGGCGAGAGAGGAGCGAGTGAGCAAATGAATGGACAGAGGACCAGAGACGACGAGGGAGGGCATTGGCAGATGGCGCGGGAAAATTGGCAGAGAGACGGGAAAAATCAGGGAACAGGGATACAAAGCGATGTGATTGCAGATTTCCAGGGTTGTTGGGGAAAATTGAGGACATACGAAAAGACACCCAGTTAAGATTAACTTGATTGTAGAACAAAAACAGCAAGGAGCTTAGGGTCAGTCTAGCCAAACAGCTCAATCAAATGCAGTCTAGAGCATTGATCTGCAAGAAAAGAACACATCCAACTATCACACGCCATGATTGCATATTTCAGCTCTTGCTTGTCGTCCTGCTTCACACAACATCAGACCGATTTCTACTCAAACCGCTTTCGTTTACTCGCCCATCGTTGTTGCTCTAAAGTCTGATGGACGCAGCGACGGGTGCAAGTAAGAGCAGAGGTATGACCCGATGACTGGCTGCAGAAGATAAGAGAAGCAACCCAAACTGCAGGAGTTCAGAGGGAGTTTATTTATGTCTCTGCCGCGTATCCTTTGAATCAGCCAGGTTCACTCGGATGAGGGCGGTGAAAGACTTTGGCAGCGCTCCAGTGCACAGTCATGGCTCTTTGTGTTGCACTGAACCAAACACGAGGATTAAAGCCCTTAAAAAAAAGGGTAAAGTACTTGGAGAATTGCAGTGTTGCAGATTATGTTTGTTATTTGTGAAAAAATCTAATAATAAAGTCCCATTAAAAAAGCAAATCGACGGTTTGGAGAGAAACGTTATAAACGCCACTGAAAGCTCATTTCTCAATTCAGTTTTTTACCTTCAGCAGAACTGTGGATGAATATGCAGGAAACGGTTTGTTCTACTCGCCTGCATTTTTACGAAAATCAGATAGAAACATTGAAAAATTTGGCATTTATGCTCGATCGGGAGAGGTAAGCCGGCCCCGAACGCATGACTGGTTGAGCATTACTCCTGGGTCATGCGCTTATTGCATCTAAGGTTGAGAGCAGCCAGTGCGAATTAGACGAGGACAAGTGGACGGTCAGAAAGATGCTGCGGCTACGTGTGAAGATTTGGAATCAAACATTTCAAGGTGAAAAGGTTGATCCCTTAAAAAAACTGCCTGTGTTTGAATAAGCTGAACAGGTAAAATTATTCAGTGAATTAATAATAAGTCATCATTGAAACCACTCAGCACCAGAGGAAATCTATGCACATCCTGCACCAACACATGAAACAACTGAACCGCTCTCGGCAGCAGCAGCAGCAGCTCGGCAGCCGAGAGGAACAGAGGAGCAGCTCTGGACGGCTCGGGCCAGCGTCATCTCAAACAGCGTGAGGTGCCATGTTTCCTCGCTCGAGATGAAGGACAGAAAGATGGCATCTTTGAGACTGTTGAGATTCCCCTGCTGAGCCCACTGTAAAACAGGAGGAGCGACTCCACCTGCAGCACAACGCCGGCGGGCTCGGCCACGCTAAAATGCTGGAGCGGCCGCCCGAACCGAATGACTCTTGGAGGGGGGTGGTGGGAGAACCCTTCCTGTTTTACAATGAAGGGCAGTTGCTTTTTGAGAGGAAAGAAGAGGAGGAGGGAACCAGAACCAAAGCAGTCGGAGGAGCTGGCCGTCACCCAAGAACGAGAAGGAGCTCGGGAAACTCCAACACGGCAACGGAGAAACACTGACGGGGGAGTGTGAGAGAGGAAAGTACGAGGAGGGGAGACTGTGACAAAAATATAGAGGAAAAAAACGCGGGAAACTATCGAGTTGCAGAAAAACAAGTGATCACGTCGAGGGAAGCAGGGAGAGGAAAGGAGGGAGGGAGGAGTCTGTGGGGCCACTCGAGCTGAAGCAGTGGTTCCCAAACTTCTGTCCTGGGGATATGCTTCCTGATGCAAAACATCGTGACCCACTTCACGTTAAGCTTTATCTATAAATCATAGGAGCGAATGTGCATAAATTACCATCTCTGATCATTTGACTGTCATCTCAATGTCTGTGCAGAGAGAGGAGAAAAATTGGAGACAAAGTCTGCGCCAAATTCAGAGAGTGAACAGCGACACAAAAATTTGAACAGATGTTAGATTCTTAATTAATCAGCTTAGACGCAGTAATCAGTCTATTTGTTAATTATTTGACAACTTAAATCGAGCAGCTCAGTGGTGGGTCCTGACTCAGGAAACTAGTTACAGCTGTGATTTCCAACCTGGGGTCCGACAAAGTAGGAAACTCTTTGAAAGGTAGAGCGGACCTCCATGACAGCATGGTGGCTTCATTGTAATGTTTTGGCAAAGTAAAGGCAATCGGGGTCTCCATGAAGAAATTGTTAGGGAACACCAAGTTAATAGATGTGCCACCTAATAGTTATTAGGTGGCACAAAACAGATTCTCCGTGAAAGATTTCACTAAAAAGTGTTGACGTGATGCTTTGTAGACTCAGGTGGTGAAAGATGCATGGAAAACACACTGGGGGAGTCACATGACACCTGAGGTCGGGGGGTCAACGAGGGCCTGAACCGACGACAGATGAGGAAACTGACCATGAGGACACTTCCCTATTCAGTCCAGCCAGAAGTAGGACAGAGATGGACCCTCAAAGAGGTCCACTACACACAAAGTGTTAAAGGGCTATAACAGTAAAGGCCACAATGGCTCCTCTGTTTGGTTCATCAATTGTTGCTCGGCGCTCAACGGAGAGCTTTGTTCGTCGCTCTCTGATGGAGAGCGCCGGCGAGGGGGCTTCAATAATGATACAGTCGGAGAGGGAGAGAGAGAGAGAGAGCGGCAGGAGAGAAACGAGGCGACTGGGAACGAAGATAACAAAAAGAAAGAAAAAAACAAACAAAACAGGAGCGGTTAGAGCAGGGTGACTACTTTGACGGCCAGCTCGTTAAGTCCAGATCAAATGATTGATGAGGTCTTCCCTTGGGGTTGAGAGAACCATGCCGTCTACTCGCTATTCCAGCAAGGGGAGAGAGACAGACACACAGGATTCCTCAAAAAGCAGCGACAGTGACAGCAGAAGTGCTAGTCTGGGTCACAGCACACAGGGGGAAGTGTTTCTAGCCTCTAGGCCCAGTTAAGGTCCTCACGGGACAGCTGAGAGAGGAGCCTGGATCCCTTCCAATACAACCACACCCAACTGAGCCTAGGTCTAGCTCTGAGTTATTAGAGTGTCAGAGTTCAAACGACAAAAAAAGAGGAAAATCTAGCTCCACAGAAACCAGGGGTCTACCAGGAAGGGAGGACAAGCTAGAAAGTCTAAGACAACAGAAGTTTTTAAAAAAACAAAGACTTGGTATTTTACAGTACCTTGGCAGCGTTTGCGCTTGTGACCTGCAGTTTTAGCACTCGTCTGATATCCACTCCATTTGAACAGAAAGGGGAGGTAGAAAGGGGGCAGATGGGAGAGAACTAACAACCAACAGAGAGTGAGTCATGGCCGTTACCCCGGTGTCAGTCACAAACAGACTACCGCTGTCATCACTCTGGAGCAGGTCAATCTATCAAGCAGCGCTGCAGTCGGGCCACAACTCTGCAGTGACCAGGACGAGGACGGGGGAGTGTCCTGGTTAGTGCAGGCGCCTCGTGGCGCCTCGTGGGTCCAACCCAAAGTCGCACTTTGTATCAGACCGCAGTCAAAGTCAGGATGAACCCACAGCTCAAACAGCAGCACTCTTTGACAGCCGCCTCTGATGACGGAGGTCGCGTCTGCTTAACACTCATTACACAAAACCACACTGTTAAGTCATCACTGTGACTACAAAGGTCCTAAAGCTCATTGCTACCCCTTCTGTTTGCGTGTGCATGATACATTGGTACATTTCAGACTGCATTTAGTATTAAGCCGTGTTTTCATTGCATTGTGAATTATTTAAACCTGACATTTGCATTGTTTCAAGGCTGTACCGCCATTTATAATGAATGTAAAACATACCGATTACAATCATGGTCAGAGAATATTGAAATCTGGGAGACAATCAGTTACAGTTAAACAAAAAACACAATTATTTTTGTTAGTTGATTTCTTTTTATAGCAATTGTAAAATACTGCAACATGGATCAATCTTTCTGCAACCTAAACTTACCGACATCTCACAACACTGTTAAAGAAAACAGAATCAAAAAGAGCTTCACACGGATTCAATCACTGAATCTGTTGCAGCGACATACGTCGTGACATTTACAAAAAGGCTTCCTCAGAGCTTGTTAATCAAATCACAGAGTCGCACGAGCCTCTGATCGGACTAAATCATCCAATCCGAGACACGACAGACATCAGACTTGCAAATGTCAGCAGTGTTTCCCTCAGCAGAGGTGAAAGGCTGCAGAGGAGGAAGGGGGGGGGAGGGGGGAGTGCTGAGTGTACAGGAGGTTTGTCTGCAGTAAAAGCTATCAGCTAAGTCCATTTGGGCATTACAGCACTGATGGATCCATTCATAAAGAAAAGCTCTCTAATGACCGAACGAGATCTCGTCTGCGGCGTCGCACTGAACTGAGAAGTTGCGTTTGTGTGGCGTCTTCTAACCATCAGGGTTTGGATGGAAATGTATCCGACCAATAACAGCGTCACTACCAATAAATTCTCACTTTGAGCAGTAAATTTAGACGTCGTAATACCGACTGAGACACCAGGACTCCTGCCAGCCAATCGCTTCAGATATATTTAACATTTGGACTATTTTTAGAAATACTGAAAACTTTGAACGGCTCTGCGCAGTCATGTGGCGCCTGCATGAGTCTGCTGCTATTTTCTGTTTCCACTTTGAGGAACTAATTTGATTTGAATCCAGTTATCAGAGTTTCTTACAATACAAGACATAGCCTGAATATTGAGGTGCCTTTCTATTCTGAGAAACAACTGATCCAGTTCGGAGGCGCCTGTCTTACTCATCAGTTGTGTCATGTCTTCGCAGTCGCATGTGCAGCTTGAAAAGATCTGTGACTGAATATACAGCACACAGCAGAGGCCGTGCCTGCCTCAAAAAGCTGGCAGAAGAAGCCGTGCCCAGCCCACGGCCTGAGATTTCCCTGACGTCTTTCAGGCCTGGCAGACGCAGACACACCCTGTAGTTTCCACCACTGACTCGTAGCTCCTTAAACCCAAAGTATGAAGTCCTGCAGGGAGTGGGGCAGACGTGTTTTCTAATTAAAGGCTCTCTTTTTTTTGTTCTTTCGAAGCCCGCCGGGCTGAAAATTTCAAATATTTACAACGATAAAGCCGCAAAAGGAGAGATTTTCAGAGCGCCGAGCTCTATTTAGGTGAAACAGCCGGGAATGAACGATTCATTTCAGTTTTTAAATCGGAGCAATCAGGGTTATTTATCCACTCAGACCGTGAAAGAGCTGCTTAGGAAGCCGTCACTGAAATCCTGACGATATCAGAAAGCGTGACAATTGATCTTATTCCTCTGTGAAATGTGCTACACACGCACATTAGTGGCGTTTCAGGCTTTACGACCATTATGTTTATCGTCAACAAAGAATTGGTTCAAGCGGTGCATCCTTGAACGCTGCGTACCTAAGGGTAGTCCCACATTATGATGGTGAGCCTGCATAGCACACTGTTACGCCTACCATGTCTTCTGCTTCACTAACCTTTAGTCTCAGCTGGCTACTGCAGCAGCACAAGAAAAGAGAGACGAGTGGTAGGTAGTGGAGACACGAAGAGACGGCGTGGAGGAGTGTATGTCCTGCAACACCATGGCGCTGTCGCTTTAACATCCTTTTATCAGTCAGAATGCAGTTCAGGGGAGCCTCCTTATGGCTCTGTGTTCCAAACGATTATTTCCAAGATAAAATACTCTCCTCTAAGAAGGTCGCCGGGAACAGCAGCCCAAACAGAGTGAATTAAAAAGGATCCATCACTCACTTCCTGCGAGTGCGCAGCTAAACATAGAAGTGCGAATGCAATCTTATGACAGAGGCGGCGGGATTTATCAGAACCTCAATGTTCCCCCCTCCAACAATACGTATGGATGTGTAAAAGCAACACACACCATAGGTTTACATAACACGCTCGTTATCGGCGCCCTGCGCAAGGAGCGACCCCGTGTTATATCTGGTGTTCGCCGGGATAAGCAGAAGTTGCGAGTGACCTTCCTCATGATAACACAGGTGCAGAAGATGAATGGATGGACGGACCTTGCCTTTGTCATAAACACCCCTACCTACAACTGCCCTACCAGGCGTGTTAAGGTCGAATGATCTGTGTTGTACGATGGAGGAGCTCCAAGCATCTGAATCCAGGATGTGAGTCACTGTACTAAACTTCACACATCTTGCAGACGATCCAACATACCTCCTGCCGTCCTCTCACATGCCGGCATCTAAATATAACGAGATCTATTCCTGTCGTTTGTACGCTAACGTTCAGAGATCACAGCTGAATTTGCACATTTTTTTTTAACACCTCTATGACTCAATCTGAACAGAGCTACAGTACAACTACGTTACAAACAATTATGATGCCTTGAAACCCACTGAAAGGTAGAGAAATCACTTCTCGGTCGATGACTTTGTTTATGGGACTTAAACTTGAGAAAGACGTGCCGTCTCTGCATGTCAAAGCTCGTGACGTGTACTTGTGATAGGCAAGTAAAAACAATGATGAAAGCAGATTTGCAGCATGTCATTGTTTACAGTCTGTGTTAACATCACTGGGATTACATCTACTCAGTTAATTACAATGTAACTGCAAGGGGAAATTTACTTTTGAAGTTTCTGTGCTCCAGATTACCTTCCACATGTTTTCAGCCATGTTTTCATTAAATCTTCTCCACTTTTGTTAACAGTTGCTACATCTCTTTCCTCCCTGCTTTGCTCTATTTATCTGCTACGTTCACACACCCACACATTAATCACCAGCAAAGGTCCTGGAGAGCCGGCTGCCTTAAGGAGACTGCTGAATCAAAGAACTCCTTTCTCTCTCTCTCTCTTTTTTTTCCGCCTTTCGCAGCTTTAAAAAACAGGCACACTTTGCTTGAGCCAGACCCCCAGAGAGGGATGAGCCAGAACGTACGAGCTGCACCTGCTTTACACTGGAAGGATGACATGACAAAAACCTACACACACATGAATAGAAGCACCTGCTCCATTCATTTTTCTTGCTCACACGTCAATACCACAACGGGCAGAGCCGTCTCATAACTCACCGTTGATGACACGCAAAGCTTTTTTTCCCTCTGCTTTTATTGTGAAGACAGCGACTTTTTAACTCGCTCACTTTCTGATGGGATTCATGGCTGATAAAGCCTGTGAGAGCCTTTTCTCTCTTCACTGATTTTACACAGGTGTTTATATTATCAGAGCCGTTCAGTGGATCCAGCAGAAACATCATCATTGTTGGTTTGATGGTCCCTAAAAAAACATTTTAGCCTCTTTTTGCAACCCAAACCACATTCTGATTCACTTATGATCAGTTGTAGTTATTTATAGAGCTCAGTTCCAAGAATGGATGCGTCAGTGCTGTGTCATTCGAAAAAACACATCAATGAGACTGTCTAGAACGTCTTGTAAAAGCAAATCTTAAAGACTTCTTCCACCTCGGACCCTTTCGTTCCTGTCACTCACCATCTTTGCTGTCGACGGTCTTCACCACCAAATCGGTCTCAAAGGTGTCCTGCATCTGTTGCCCGCGGAAATGGTTCAGGTGCTCCTGCTCGATGAGGTCACCTTCATCCTCGTCCAACGGGATCCAGGTACCGTCGATAAACCACTGGCTCCGCATGACAGGAATATGGTCTTGCTCTGAAGGTGGTTGACAGCATAAATCACTCTCAAAACCAAAGACTGAAAAAATCACTTCAGCTTTTTGACCTTTTAAGGAATATGTCGTTCATAAAGCTTTATTTTCCTTGTGTTCTCCTTTGGGTTCAGTGTTCACCTGGAGAATGACTTGGCTGTTTTCTAGCATGCGTTTCAACTGGCTCAATTTCATTCAACTCAACAAGTCTCACAAATCCAGGTGGGCCGAGTCTCGGCGGTCCGAGGAGCGAGGTCAGATTTGATTACAGTCTCGTCTGACATCATTAACTGAGTCTCTGGTGGTGAATAAGAGTGTGGCAGCAGATCCCAAATCAGCAAAACGACAGGCCTGAGTGCAAAGTCATGCTAATGTAGGAAGTAAATAAAATTCAACGTTTTGCCGAGGTGGTTTGTGTCTGATCAGCAGAGATGCGTAAGAAAATTTACTTTACTATTTTGTTTGCAAACAAGCCAGGTAAAAGTCACAACTATTTTCTACCAATACCAAAATCTAAACAAGACATGACATGGTTATGATTGAAGTTGGGTCTTAAAGATCAAAACAAGTCTGGATTAGCTACCAAGAAACTGTCAGACACATGGCAGCTTCAGTGGATGTCACTGGGCATTGACCTTCAAACAGACCAGCTTTCCACGGACCCCCTCTCATTGGGGTCAGGCTTTATTTCTGAGGCTCTACAGTGATCCCGCCTCCATTTGTTCTGGACCTTTTCCGGGAAATAGCCATGAATTAGTTAGTGCAGATCAGCTGAGTCCAACAGACTCTGTTCCCAAAAGACCAGATGGGGTAATTAGTTTGCAAGTATTTAAAAAAAAAAAAAGAGCCTGCAAATCACTAAAGTAAATGCACATTTAGCTGACAGGGCCAGAATTTGAGTGTTTGGGGTCTCTTTTCTATACACTGACAAGCATGATAATGCAACTTTGGGGGGCTGCAAAAAGCAAGACGAGGAAATAGTTTGTATTTTAGGTTGCAAAACACATTTTGGGGGTGTTTTTGGTGGTTTGGATGTGTGACGACACTCACGCTTCCAGTAGACAGGGTAGCACTCCCTCTCTTTCACGTCCACCTCATACAACCCCCCTCGGACACAGACGGGCTCCACATTGATTTCTATGCTGTAGGGGTCCCTTTCCTCGGTGGACACGGTGGACGTGTCAAGGGACCCCCGGCCTCCGTGCACGCTGCTTGTCCTCGTCTCCACCGGCACTGCACCGTTCAGTCCCCTGCTCTCCACACAGGTATTGCCGCACTCCTCCTCCTCCTGCTGCTGTTCCTTCTCATCTTCCTCCTCCTGCTCCTTCTCCTCCTCGGCATCTCCGCTACTGACCTGGGCTCCCGCCGCACCGGGGTTCAGCTCGCAGTATTTCCGGAACATCAGCTCGATCTTGAGCGAGTCGTGTCCGAGAAAGGGCTTCCAGGTCTTTTTGTCCTCCTTGAAGAACCACCGCACCTCCTCGGGACCGAGCTCCGTCACCACCTCATTGAATCGGTGCCTGGAGCTGTTGGACCGGGACCTCTTCCTCCTCTCGAACAGCGGCCCCGCGCTAGTCCCGTCGTTGTCGCTGTACTCCAGGGAGCCGCTGTCGATGAAGCCTCCCGGGGAGTCCAGGTCCAGCAGCAGCCCGTCCTGGGCGCCGTGATGGCCGGCGTGTATCAGCGGCAGGTGGCCGTCCAGTCCCGGCTGCACCGAGGACATCCCCGCCTGCATCGACTCGTCTATGAGACTCATCTCGTGACAGTACGAATACACATCCCACTCCTTGTTGTTGTTGTTGGCGGCGTCCACGCTTATGGTAGGTGAGTCGGCGGCTAGAGAAGAGCTAAATGTGGCTGTTTGGGTTGAAATATTGAAACTGCTCATAACTACCGACGGCAGCCCCCCGACCCAGCCGTTACCTCCGTGAATGGCGCCTTCACCGTTGCGGTATCTCCGATTCTTTACAGGAGCTATCGCCGGAAATCATTCTGCTTCGCGCTCGGATGAAATAATTCAGATCTAAACACCTCCAGGGGAGCTCCCACCTCATTTCCTTAAGCGCACCGCAGCTGTCGCTACATCAGCTCGTTAGCCTGCTAAGCTAAGCTAACCAAGCCGGGTTGAGAGAAGTCACGGAGGGAGATGATAAAGGAAACGCTCTCTTCTCTCTCCGGCTCCGAGTCACGAGTCGAAAAACTTTCCCGTCACGGGGAAGCTCCGGTCCGACATGGAGGCGGGGATGCGACGGACACCACAGTTTCAGTGTCCTGGGTCTTCAAGGGGTTCCAGACCCATTCGTTGTCCAAACAAATCTTGCATAGAGACAGCAGGCAGCGGCGTACCGTGCGTGACTACGACCTGACAGCTGACGCGCTCGCCGCCGCGACTCACACCCCGAACGCGCACGTAGAATCTACGCGATACACGGCGACAGAGATGCATTTCTACCACTGGTCGCTAGATGGAGACAAAAACCTCCCCTTGGATTTCCGCAATCAAACTGTAATGCCTTCTTTTACCGTCAGATGGCAGAAAAGACCCGTTGAATTGAAACTGGGCGTCCCAGATGAACTGCTTTGCAAGACTAAAGGACAAAATCCTTTCTAAAATCACACGGCAATTTCTGAGAGTGGACAAAAGAGATGTCGTGGTAAGCACTGTCACCTCACTGCAGGAAGGTCTCAGGTTCATGCCAGAATAGAAATTCTTTGCATGTTCTTCCTGTGCATAAGTTTGATTGAAAAAGCCATACAACAGCCATACAGCCATACAAGTTCAACAAGTGACTCTAAATTGTACAAAAACTTGCATCACATGAATGTTCAACACCTAAATTGTGTTATTTTTCCTACCAAACAGTTTGCTTCCACTGGTCCTGGGGGCATTTAACAGAAAACATAATTGAAAAAGGTCTGAAAAAACACTGATCCAGGTCAAAAAACAAGTTTCTTGCTTTAAGTGTTTGAGAAACCAGATTTTATATCTGATATCGCTGTTTAATGTTTGATCCTTAACTGCATTAAAACTTGGACTACCATAAAACCTTAGAGATCAAGCATGCAAGAAACAAAATCACAAAAGAAACCCATGTTAATGTGACTACATTGTCTTTTCAGAGTCACTGCACGATGACAAAAGATGGACTGCAAAAAGTTTGCTGGAGGTTAAAAGGTTGTTAATTACGTCCGACTCTCATGGCTCAACAATCTCAAATATGTCATCATTTTGGATTTTTTTCCCACCAAACATTTTTGCTCTGGTCAGGGAATACTTGGTTCGAAAATATATTCCAGAGGAGTGTAGATGCTGATAAAACACACTGATCTGCGCAGAACGCCTCAATTCCCCGTGAAAAAACAACAACAAAAAAAAACGCAGCGAGCAGCCGCAGAGAACTCGCCTGGTGTCACTGAACTCCACAATTTATCTGCCGTGTATCTGTTATGGTGTGTTTACACGACTGTGTGTGAGTGCATCAGTCCAGTGTGACTGTGTGTTTACATGTCTGAGTATGTATGCATGTGCCTGTTTGTTTGTTTATGCAAGTGCATGTGTTTGTGCAACGTGTGTTTTCTACACACAGGATCGTGTGTGTGTCTGTGTGTGTGTGCGCGTGTGTGTGTGTGTGTGTACTGCTGATCCAGGTGATCTCAGGGCCACGCTGCGGTCTGAGAGAGAAAGAGAGAGAGAGAGAGAGAGAGAGAGAGAGAGAGAGAGAGAGAGGCCCAGGCAGCTGTATTTGGAATAAACAGACATTACCCTGCTGTGTTCTAATTTACTGCAGAGTGGGAATTAAACTTTAAGCCCGTAACGCCCCTCTGCAGGCCAATACTCGGTGCTTCTGGCCATCAACGACTACTTGCACAATGTGTCTTATTAAAGCACTGCTCCACCCAAACTCTGTCGTTTTAGTATCAAATACACACACACACACACACACACACACACACACACACACACACACACACACACACACACACACACACACA
>JASSRZ010000051.1:3071565-3098996 GCA_032164315.1 Malacoctenus gilli | reverse complement strand
ACACACACACACACACACACACACACACACACACACACACACACACACACACACACACACACACACACACACTCCCTTCCTTTAAAAGCCGTCTTCCTTCTGCCTGCACAGCCTCCGGAAGTGCTTTGGATTGGTTGTTTGGAGGAAACAGGACAGAGCCGCATATATAACCAGAGTCAGACAATAACTGTAAAACTTTTGCGGTGTAATTTGAGAAGTTTACTGTTGTGCAGGTCTTTGTTTTCATGCCTCTGAAAAACCTGTGACCTTTGCGAGCCGTTGTGACGGACTGAATGGAGGACGGTGGTGAAATCCCGTCAGGGGACTCGTTATTCATGCGTATTCAAGGTTGAAGTGGTTAATGTTCATAACATAAATGCATGTGAACCGATCAGAGCAACGGACTGCTGCCTGCTGGAGTCCAGCACTCATTTCTGCCTGGGAAACTTTCCATTGTCTCCTTAATTCTGCTTATTTAATAGTTCCTAGATGGAAAAAACTTTCCTGCCAACTCAACATAAACTCTCTTGTCTTCGTATATTCCAGGTGCTAGCCATTAAAAAATGGCTCTGACGTCGCGTAATGAGTGCAAAAGGAGGAAGAAGGAATTCACGGCGTGGCGATATCTGAAGTGTACGACCAGAATAATTGTCGGGTTAAATATGCAATCGGATCCTGCCAGGAGTTTTCTTTCACTGCAGGTTTTCACCGGAGGATGACATGTGGCTTTCATATAAGAATTAGTCAAATTCCTTTTTTTTTTTTTTCCTTCTGGCAGTTGGACTCGAACAGGTTAGCCTCCCCCCCCCCCCTCTCTCTCTGATGTTTTGCAACCACCAGGCCCACCACCTGGATGAGTGGATGACAAACAAACTGCAAATTTTCCTTCCAGTAACTGACCAAATAGATATTTATAACCAGCTGGTCACCTCCCCTCCTGGCCTCCCCACCCTCCTCCCACCCACCCCACCCCACCCCACCCCTCCTCCGCCGTGGCTGTGAGAGCTCCCTTTAAAGACCAGTTGTGTCACTTCTGCCTTTGTTCTTAAACAAAGAGAACTGCCCCTCATCTGCCCGTAATTGGGCCGTCTCTTGGAATGTGCTTGATGTCTCCGTGCAGGCCTTTGCCGCTCCAGCAGACAGGCAAGTGTTGCGAGCCAGCGAGTTGAAAGACCCACCCGCCCGTCCCCGCCGTTGGTTCTCACACGGGTTTTCTCGCACTTTCCCTGATTCCTCCCGAGTCCTCGCCGCCTTCCGATTTTCCTCTTTGCCTCCGTTTCACCTCCGTCGCGTTGCGGCGGCACGAAGGATCCCGCCGGTGAAACAAAGAAACCGCACACTCGCTGTGGACGCAACAGTCCGCAGATGGCCCCCGCCGGGGCTGTTTGGTCCCTCTGCGCTGCACCACCTCGCCAAGGTGGGGCGGTTGGATGCACTACAAGGCCGATCGGCGGCACATGTCACTAGCAGTTACCGAGGTGATGTTGACCATGCGCAGACGCTCAAGAGGGGATTGGAGGGTGTTTACGGCATTGTTACTAAAGGGAAGCAATTTAGAGAGCTCAAATTCCACTTGCGAGAGAGGCAGAAAAATGTTGAAACAGTAGTTGGCAGCCCACCAAAAAAGTCGGAGCCCCTAATTGTTGTCATTAATAGCAAATAATCTCAAAGCGCTTGCTCTGCATTCTGGGAAACATTATGGTGTTATGTTCAAGACGCGGACATCTGGGAAGTCTCGGAGGATTACTCTGGAAATCTGTCGGCTGCAACCGCGCCAACCTCAGGTGAAGCGTTGTGGGACGTTCGCGCCGAGACCGCGGAGAAGTTGGTGTCTTTTGTGGGGGTGTTGTGCACCTTTTGGTGTTCAAGCAGGCTTGTCCCCCGCCCTGAATACGATCCTTTGCTTTTTGGTCATGACTCATTTACTCCTGAATCCTTCACCTTTCACCTCCTGCTCCACTCTCCGTGTCACTCACTGGCTACCCTGGATAAGTAAATACATGATGTAATGTGTGGGTTTCTGCCTTCCACCGCCACCCTCCTCCACCCACATCCAGAGGTGATTAAAGTCAAGCCCAGCAGTTTAGGTAGGGACCGGCGGGTGTGGTCGGCAGGGTCCCGAAGAGGCGGAGCTCGCGGAGGAGGAAAATGGAGGTCAGGAAAAGGAATAGAGGGGGGAGGTTTTCAGGCAGACACGTCGGATCCAGGGGAGGGGGGGGGGCAAGACTGTCCCCCAGGGTCTGTCGGACCGGCGTCTCCACCTGCAGTCTGCGCTTCACAGCTCAGATCAGAGACTGGATCTGCTGATTCCTGCATACAGGATCCCACTGCCTCCTGCAGGGAGGGCAGACTCATTGTCATGCAGACTCCCTCACCAGCAGTTCACAGGTCTGACCCCCCCCCCCCCAACCACCACGCTGGAGCCCGGCTGCTGTCACCCGGCTGCTGTCACCGCGTTTGTTTCTGAGCGAATGTGAGCTCGTAGGGGAACAAAAAAGTCTTTATTATGTGTGACTGTTTGATTACAATGCGTCTCTACAGGAGAGAGATCTTGAACTAATCAGGTCTATTGTTTGCACTCATGTCTGTGCTGGTGTCTCTGACGCTGTCAGACTTCAAAAAAAACAAAAGACTCAAAGCCTTTGAGGAGTTTCATACACGAAAGGTTCAAGACGCTGTGTGATCTTTGTGGCTTTGTGGGAATACGCTCATTACATATCGAGCCGGGGTTTATGTGATCGATTCCACTTACCCAAGGTTCAAACTGCCTGCTATCGCCGCCCAAACAGCCCAATTAAGACGCTCAATAATGTGTGTTCGATCTATTAAAAATAATGTGTAAAAATTACAAGCTGCGGTTTCAGATGACTTATGTGCCAGACTATTTATTTGCCAGAAACAGTGAATCGCCTGCGGTCTCCACAGGCTCCCTTTCAAAACCTCCTTTTATTGATAACAGTAAATGTGACGTTCTCACAAAGGACGCAAGTACGCAGATTCTCTCAAATGTCAAACGACTTCTGGAGCTCTGACCACTGCTTTTATTTACCCCAACTAAACAAAAACATGCCCACGGCGGCCGAGCCTGCCTGGTTTGTGTCAGGACACACAGGCCTTCCCACTAACTCGGTGCGAGTGAGTCAGTCCAAGTGCAGGAAGGAAGCGGGACTCTTGTCAGGGAAACATCACACGTGTTGGCCTCGGCGTGCCATGAAGCCCAAACAGCTCCTCTCTCCTCTGTGCCAGCAGCAGAGTCGAAACCAAGTGTCCAAACCGACGAGGGACGCGAGGACACACACGGCCTGCAAATGTGCCCATCGGTGAATTACAAACTGTGTGAATTATTAGTTGTGGGCTGACGTTGAACAGTCGAAGGCCGTCGAAGGCCTCGGTGTCACTTTCACCTCCACCTTAAAGTAAACTGGCTGGTGGAACGGACAGCCGCGGAGAGGAGAGCGCCGGGAAGATTAACGAGGTGTGCCGTATTTCTCGTTCACACCATCCTTCTCCGGATCCCCCTGTTTGACTCTGCAGGCCGTGAGTGTGGGTGGGGGGGGCCGAAGTAAACCAGCGGAGGACACAGCAGGGTGATGTTTCTCTCACTCCGCCTCGGGTCAGTCGTGTTAAGATGTTTAGACAAACACCTTCCTGCTGTAACTTCCTCACACTTCTTCCAGCTGCATCACTGAGACACGTTTACGGTTTAGGATTTGTATCAGTGCAAAGACTGGAGGTAGAAACATCAGGAAGGTCCAGCAATGTCCCCACAACCACAACACCAACTTTTGCATCATTTTTAAGGAACAATGCCATTTTTTGTATTGTGAAAAAAAACAACATAAAAATGTACTTTAGGAGATCTGAACACTTCACAGAAGTTTTTTCTTCTTCTTTTTTTAAGCGAATCACACGTACTTCTTCTTCCAAGAAAACCGGAAGTTAATTTTGGAGCGACACCCCCACATGTGAGAGGCTGGAAGCTCAAAGATAGATTGAGGATGTATTTTCCTGCACGCTTTCCCGACAACGTCCTAAAACACCTGAATTATACTCATTTCCGACCTCCAACGAGAGCTTCATCGTCTGATATCAAAAACGGAGCCGTGAACTTTTTCCACCTCCTAAGCTTTGAATTTAGTTTTTTGCGTGTTTGTGGAGGAATGAATACTCTCATTACCCTCTTACACTGTAAGAGTCTTAGACATGCATTACCTGTCTGAGCTCTTTTACGGGCATTACTGCGCCGTTCCAACGTAAGCTCCCACCGCAAATCAACTTCCCAAGCCATCAGGACGGAGTCAGAAGATTCAAGAGAGGGTGCCATTAGCGAGGTGAATAAGTACGCCCTTTCTAGACGAGATCCCGTCAGGTTTTTCTCTCCTGGAAACATCCAGCGGGCATCCGATTGAATTTCCAGGTGCTCGAATAGAAAAGAGGAACCGTTTCACCTCCCCACCGCCACATGGCCTCAAATCCTCTTGATCAAGTAGATTTCAGAGACCAAGTTCCCAGTTAGTCGCCGTCCGAGCCGCGAGGCCTGACACTTTCCCCGGCTGTCAGTTTACAAGGTGAGTGCTCTGCCCTCAGGACCTCTGCGAGCCTGCGCAGAGACCTACATGTGTTTGGCCGCTCCGCTGTGTTTTTAGATGATGTTTCACACTGTCAGGGTTGACTTATCTGAGTGGGGAAAACTACCCAGGGAATAGACAGATCCCACAGACGGCTCTGGAATGTTTTCACAGAACGGCCTGCGGACTCACCGACACGGTTACCGTTTGGCGAGTGCAAACTGTCGCCGCGGCGGTGACCGGGGGAACTTCTTCTCTCTAATCTTTTCAATCCAATCGAGAGTAATTGCAGTGGTCCAATAATTTGCTGGTCCAATAATGCCGATTTCTGTTTGAAAATCTGAGCCCGTCTTTGGACGGCAAGCGACGAGCAAAATGATTTTACCACATAAGTGTGTTTACGCCCCATCCCGCGGCCCGGAGACTTGGCTCCGTATCGTTAAACATCTTTTGAGAAATAGAGAGTAGAAATCTTTCTGGAAGTGAAAAATGTCAAAAATGTGCTCGCGGTGAGAGTTTTTTATTTTCTTTTCTTCAAAATGTCCAGATTGTGCAGACTCTGCTGCATGAGCTCCCGCTAAAAATATATGCACATGTTGAAGCGGTTGGGTTTCCATCCAGAGGAGAAAAACATGCATTGTGCTCCAAGTTTGGAGCAGTTTCTAGATGTCAGAAATATCCCCTTCTTTCAACCTCTTTCATTCCCCCCCTCCCCAGTTTCCTTTCTTTACTTTTCTGCACGAGGAGCTGAGAGATGGGACCACAAGTCCCCGCAGAGGCTCGGTCCTCCATCGGTATCCTTAATGGATGTCAGATGTGTGTGAGAGGAGGCCGTAGCGTGAGTGTGTTTCATGTTAGTTCTCAGCATGATGAGCAGAGAAGCAGCTGGAGATGAACAGAAACCGCCTCTCAGCCCCCCGTGCCCCCCCCTCCTCTTTTTTTAGCCTCCATTTTTTATCCCCACTTGTGTCCTTCCAAGTACTGCTCTCCCCCTGCTTTTCACTGTGTAATATATTGGTATTAATAAAGGCAAACAAAGGCAAACATTCAGTAATGGGAGCGGAAGATTTTTTGGTTTCCTGGAGAACCAGACGGCAGCTTCTCTCCTTCTTCTCACTATAAATCTTCCAGCGGTCTCGATGGCCGGATCGCTCTGCTCCGTCTCAGCGTTCCTGGGCTGATTGCAGCGAAGCGCCACGATACTGGAGGCCGCAGTTAAGCTCTGTCATACAGTATTAATTGGGACCGCCGAAGGAATATGCTGTTAACCAATAGCAGGATGCTTCTTTCCTGTAAGTAGCGTCCAAGTCAACGCAACTGAAGGCTTTTCCTCCTTCTGGCGTCGCAGCTCACGTCCTCATTGCTTAATAGGAATTCAAGCTTCCCCTTTGTTGGAACAGCAGCCTGTTACCACAAGCATTAAACACTCCGGATCACATTTCTTCTCAGCAACATTTTATTTCCAGCACTCACTATTGTTCCTCGGGGAGCACTTGGACGAGGACAGTGCCTGCTTGTTGACCCTAATGAGTGAATAATACATTCTGGTTACACTTAGGATGTCGTTGACTTGCGTTTTATAAGGTGACTGAGGCCAGGTGGTTCGTATAGGACGTCCAATCTAAAACATGAGTCACTATGAGTGTTTCCCATTCGTCAACAAACAGAAGTGCTTACAGTGAGTAAGAGGGGGGGTGGGGGGTGGGGGGTATGGCAGGGGGGTGGTGCTGTGTGGGCCAAACCACCAAGTGGAGCGAAGGGAGAGCAAAATGTTTTCTGTGTGCGAGTATACGGTTACATCTGCACGGGCGAGACGATGTAAGAAAACGACGTTTGTGTACAAGGGCGATCAACAACATCCGTCAGTGCGTTTACACGCACGCAGCCGCCCGGCGAGGATCGACAAATCAGTCACGCACGACGTCTCGTCTCGCCGGAGTGTAAACGCAGAAAGGGAAAATCGAGTTTCTGACCGACCACGTCCGAGTCCGCAGACAGATGTTTCCGTCGGGGGCATGACTACAGTTCCCTCATCGGTCCCGAAGCCTCCTCTGCTTCTCAGTCACCATGGCGATTGTTTGTTTGTTTTGCCCGAAAGTTTACTGCGCCGCTGTCGGCCGAACTGCCGATGTGTCGCCACCTCCTTCTGCGATGTAAGAGGAAAAAAAATAGCGCAGAATGCCGAGTCCGATTCTAGCCCAGCTAAGTGGATACATGCAGGACAATCAGTCAACTCCGCTCACAATAAGATTTCCTCAAGCTGACTTTGGATCTAGTCAATGTTTTGGATGTTATGAGTCAATAAACTGTCTTAAAAAGCTATTTTACAGCAATTCTTTTCAAGCTCAGTCGTCTTTTTGCGAGCTTATTTTCCCGAACATACAGACGTGACCGCGAGCAGTCGCACACTTGGAACAGTGGAAAAAAGCAATGGGGCGATTGTGAGGAAGGTGACGGCGGCGGGGGTTGAAGCAGGTTGACTGGTCATCGAGGGGATTCAAACGGGCAGCCAGTTGGTGGGCTTCCCTGTGCCTGCCCGGACAGGGGCGGAGGGCCTCATTATATCTCTCTCCATGTCGGGCCCTTAAGTCCGTCTCCTCAGCGCCTGTTCTGTTTGTTTAGAGAGCCGGAGCCTTTTAAAGCTACGTTTGGCCTAATGAGCCCATTATCTGCCAATGATCCACAAAGAGGCCCTGCCCCTCGCTCCCTCTCCCGCCCGCTCGCTGTCCTCTCACCCTATTTTTCTGCCACTTATCCCCCCCCCCCTTTTTTTTTCTTTCCCCCGGTCGCACAAAGTCGACCCCCGTTTTTTTCTCCTCTCTCCTCGTTTAGCTCATTTTCTCCTCCCTGCTGTCTCGCTCTTTTCCCAAACCTGCCGCACACTGTGATCATTTAATTTCCTCGGGACGGCGGCGTAACCTCCTTCCTTTTGAAAACACCCGCCTCCGTCTCCCTCCGTTTGAGGCTCGGCGCTCCGTGCCGCCGCCGGTCTGGTTTTAACTGCCTCGCACCTGCAGACGTTGTTGACTCTCTCCATCACAGCTGACAGTATAAGTTTACAATAGAACAACAGAGAGTAATTGTCTGCTTGAGAGTGTGCATGGAAGATTTGCAGGGATCCCGTTGGAGGCACGATAACCGCCAAAGTGCTGACCTTTCAGTTTTATGTCTCGGAGCGTTTGTTAACCAACGCAGGCTCATATATCTGCGCGAACTGTTACAGGTGTGCCAGAGGCAGGAGGTCCCGTGCTCAGCATATGTGTCTCCCTTTGGACTTCTGGCAGTAGCCACAGGAAGCGGGCGCGGATCAGCTTTCTGTTTGGGCCTGGTTGCCCCCTTTAACACTGAAGACTTAATTATGGTGATCTGGTAATAGCGGAGAAAATGGGAGGAATGCTGTCCTCATGGCCGCGCTCACAGCAGGATTAACTGCACGAGCTGCACTCTCCAACCTCCACAAGCTTCACGGCCCCTCTCACAGCTGCTTTTGTCCTGCTCTCCGAGGAGGGAGGGTGTGAGGAGGAGGTGGAGGAGAAGGAGGTGGAGGAGGAGGAGGAGGAGGAGGAGGGAGAGAGGAAGAAAGGAGACGAAAAAGACAAAGAAAATTAATCTGCTGGGTGCAGGATCTTAATTCGATTTAATGAAGGGAGCTTGAGGTCTGAGAGGCTTTGCGCTCACACACCTCCGTGAGACACATACACACACACGCACACGCACACACACACTCACACACACTCAGCGCTTGCTCGCTCGCGTAGGTCCTATTGATCTGTTGGAACAAACCCTATTATGGGCAATTATGGTATTCACCAGCCATGGCAAATCCATTCCTTGCAAATACAGGGAAAGGAAATCTATTAAGCTTGAGCGTGATGCTTCCTGTTCGTGCTGGGTGTGAGATCGGAAATCTGTGTTTCCGACTCGCAGTAATGCTTTTGTCTCACGTCGCTTTGAACCCCGATCTCAAGGCAGAAGGGGGAAAAAAACATCAAAAGAAAAAATGGCTCAGCATTCGCTCTTGTTTTCCTCGCCTCTCGCCGACTCAGACTGGATGTGATTAAAACTAATTTGTTCGCTTCCACACCCAAAGTCGAGTTTCACCGAGTTCACTTGGGTCCTGCCTGTGTTCGCAGCAGCTCAGGTTGAACCCGGCGGGTCCGAGGATCCCGCGGCACAGGCGGACCTGGCCGGGAAGCAAAACAATCACAGGAGAAGGCCTCTCTTCGCGGCCCCTTATTGGCCCTCTCCCCTCCCTTAAAAAGAACAAGCAAAAACCAGCCTTTCCATCTCGTCCACCAATGCGGGAGAAGCCCATTACTATGTTCATCTTCTCAACATTTGACAGGTGGAAGTAGAACTTTGGGGTTTATGTTTTAATTATAAAGAATTCCAGATGTGGAGGGGGGCTCATAAATTAGAAGCAGAGCTACTCAAATGTCTTTTTTCAAAGGGACCAAGCGGGTCAGCATCTGCTTCTCATTGAAGCCAATGTTATTAAGGGCCCTGACTACAGAAAGGCCCGAGTCCCCTGTCTGGCCCCACAATAATTGACACTATTAAATGTGCCTAAACAGATTTAGAGCGTCCAGAAAAGTTACATTTGTCTCGCGGAATGACTCTAATCATCTATTTTAGAGCGAAGGGACCCGAAGAGGAGGAAGCAGCCACCCAATCTGCAGCGTCAAAGGAGAGAAGCGGCGACACAAAGAGGGAGGGGGGAGGTGGGGGCAAAAAATGCACAAATACAAACAAATTAGGCCTGAATGGACGTGTGTAGGAATGTCAGCGAGGGTGGGAGGGACTGATGGAAAAGGCGGGGGGGGGGCAGAGATACAGAGAACTGTATCACGCTGCACCGGCTGCAGCCCAACGCACATGGATGGCTTCACAAAAGCAGCAGTCATGAGCGACCATCTGCTCCGCTCCTCCTGTGATCTCGAAAAACCCACATTAACGTCTCCCTTTTTGGCAGCGACGCCTCAATCGGCAATTTCTCCTTTTTCACGGGGCTGGCTGAAGTCTGCCAGAGGACGCTTTCAACTCAGGATACGCTCGATTTCTCCCATGTGACATTTGAAGGTCTGTGGTTGCGGCAGGTAGAAGGAAGTCCTGCAAGAAAAATGCCGTCATGGCAGTGATGCTCCACATGTGGTTTGAGGAAGAGGGGCTATCATTTCAGTGTATCTTTTATACACAGGAGGTGTGTTTGGAGATTCGTTCACTTGCAGTTTTCAGTGACATAAACACCTGAAGTTGCTCATGGAGGCAGGAACGCCAGCGCCACGAGGTGCAACCGCGAGAACGAGACGGGATGCAGAAGTTCAGCTTGGATCGGTGTGAGGGTGCGATGGTTCTCTTCAGTTCACGACCAGCAGAAAAAAAAAGGGGGGTCCGAAAAGCAACAACTCCATCCAAAGAGTGGAGCCAGATCGGCAGAAGTAAAGTGGGGCAGGAACTCTCTGGGGTGTGATTGAAAGGGTGAGAAGTTAATTTGGCAGCTTTTCCTCCTCGCTTTGCTAATGTTTCCTCTCAGGACTAAACACCCTCAGCACCCCCCCCCCAACACACACACACGCACACACACGCACGCACGCACACATGCACGAACGCATGCACGCACGCACGCACGCACGCACACACACCACTTCAGCCCTCCACAGCCTCCTGTAGCCCCCAGATGCCCCGTTACTCCGTCCTACACTCACCTAGCTTCCACTTCAAGACCCCTCTACACACACACACACACACACACACACACACATACGCACTCATCTGCCATCCTACCGATGCCATACTTCGCTTCTCCCACCGTGTGCACACGCTTTGTTTCCATTTCTCACTTCCCCTCCTCTTCTTTCATTTTCCCTCTCACCTCTTCACCCCCCCCCCCCCCCCAACCCCCCCCCCCCCCAACACGCTCGTGAAAAAGCACCCTCCATCACAGCAGTGCACACTGACCCGAGACGAAACCTTTTCTCCCCAGGAAACATCCTGCTCTGAAACACTTTGGCTCAAGTGTGTTTTCTCCTGGGACATGAAGAGGAGGACGGGTGGGGGTGTCTGAGGTGATGGCGGTGTGGTACTTGAGCTAAATGGAGGCTGTGTTGGTGTATCTTCACGGCCTGTCAATCAGAAGCTCGCTGATGTGTAGGGGGGCTCTGCTACAGCTCAGGAGAGGATGAAGGGTCAGATGGAGCAGTTGTGGAGGTGGTGGGTAATGGGGTCGGTGTGTGCGCACAAACGTGTGTGTGTGTGTGTGTGTGTGCGCGCGCGCACGCACGGCATGCCTGTTGCACAGTAGAGAACCACATGGTGTCCTTGCTCTCCTCACTCACCACATGCAGGATCGCTCCCATCAACAGCAGAGTGTTGCTGCGAGGGGAGCGTAGCCGCTCGCTCGCAGGAGGTGATGAAGTAGGAACGAGGAGTCGGACGGCGCTTAAAACGTCCATTTTTCACTTCATTTCAGGTTGTTCTTCTTCTTGCAATGTTTGACGAGTCGACAGTTGATTCATTCACACTGTTGCCCTTGTTCAAGCCAATATTCATGATGATTTGAAGACTTGTTTAGCTGTTCATCTATGCAACAAAACGACACATTTCACCATATAAAAAAGGTGATTTTTTTCATGAAAACTTGCAGAAAACACTGCAAGTGTCTTCTATTTTTAACCTGGATCTTTGCACCGACTGGTTCTCTGACTCCTTTCGCCCTCATTCAGCTGGAATCGGTTTCAGCGCCTCCGACCCAACACCGGTTACAAAAAAGAAGATGGATGGGCGTTAAATGCCTTAACTCCAGCGCCACCGAGTCCAAAACATAACAAACACTGTGCCTAAAACCGCACCTGTGTGGCCCGAGAACGCCAGCAAACGCTGCCGATTTGTCTCAGCGTGAACACGAGCCTCCGACTCGGAGCAAAGAGCAGCAATCCTAAACAGACTTCTACATCCCCTCTTAGCCGAGGCCACACACTGCTGCTCCAAACACGCAGCTGAATAGCTGCAGGCTAAGCCAAACATCTTCAATCATGAGACAGAGGGAGAGAGAGAGGGCTTATTGAGTGGGAAGATAAACGGCGATATTTTAAAGTCATAAATGTTACCACGATGAGCGCGTAATGAACATAAACTATGAGTCATCCCTCGGCATAAAACTTTGCATTGAGGAATGCGCCGTCGCACGGCGAGGTTTCTAAAACAGCTCAGCGCGTGATAAATCCTCCCAAAGATAAGAGTGGCGGTCGTTGCCTGTATATCAGCGAGGCCAAATCAGACGCTCGGCGTCCGCGTATCTGCGGCGATCGAGGATGTTGAGAAGTCTGCGCGATGGAAATTTCAAGATCCACCCACATCCCAGGTGGATTCCTCCGAGCGCAGCCTCCGATCTCCGCAAATTGGGCCGTGCGTCCTCAAGCAAAACAAAGTGGAGGCTTGTTTTGGAGCGAGTTTGTCGGGAAATTTGCACGAACGGAAAACTTCGTGATGCATTTAAAAAAAAAAATAACAAGAGATCCAATCGGTGCACCCAGGGGGAGGAAATCGAAATGCTTGCATGCAGACGACTCAAGTCAGGCCTCCGTGTTCACTCTGAACGACCATTAGAGGCCGTTTGAAAACATATTCAAAGACATTTCGCACCTATTTAGGAGCAAAATGCACTTTGTGAGTTACTTCCTGGTTCATCATCCTGAACTTTAGTTCGATTCAACTGTATCGGACAAACATCTGTGTCGAACAGAGGAGGTTTGGAGTAGAAACCGTGGTGGTCGCCTCGTGCACGGGCTCCAAACCTGCAACTCGCAGGGCGGGGACGTCCCTTTGGGTTCAAACGGCACTGACATCACTTTGGAGCTGCAACTCATTTTGACCCTGTTGCCTGTAAGGAGGCACTAATCAAACATGCTCGCTGGCGGAGCCGAGCGGCTCCGCGCACACGCCCATGATCTCAGACGTGCACCTATTCACATGTGCACGCTTCACACACCGCGGCGTACGGCGAGAAACCATGACCTCACGCGTGTATGTACACACGCACGCACGCACGCACACGTGTTCGCAGGCAGCTTTTCCGAACACTTGCAGTCGCCTCCGTGCCCGTAAGTACCACTGGGGTCCCCATGGCGTGAGCAGTCCTTTTTAGCCGTATTACATCTCGACATTCCCAGACAATGTCTTCGGAGGAATAGCAGGAATCTCGCAATGATGTAATCAGTTGTGACACGCTAGCTGCAAGCGTGAAGAGGGTTGTTATCCTCGTATCACGTTGAGACGAATAACAGAGAAATAGCGAGCGTGCGTGTTTCTCTGAAACGAAGTGTCATTCGTTAGGCTGTGTACGTATATATTGTACCAGCAGTGATTCTAAAACATTCCTCATCCTGTGTTTTTTGGCTTAAATTTAGGATTTTTTGTTCTTAATTGGAGTGCCAAACCAAATAAAAGCTGCTAGATGAATTTCGTTTGTAAATTTTGAATTTTTTTGTCTCTTTTTCAAACCTTTTTTGAAAAAAATCTCACTGATCGAGAGGAAACTAATAATCTGGGGTTTATCTCCACTCAAACGGCTTCTATCCTCTCAGATACAATGACATGCTTGTCTCGCACGTTACCGCGCGCACAAGTCGGCCGGTGCTTGCGCGCGCGCATGATGCGATATTCCCGCCGCGGGCCGGCCGCGGGCGCTGGCGAGAAGCACACGGCGGCTAATACGCTGCAGGTTTGCGGTGCGAGACAGGCCAGGTCGGCTGGTGACAGTGTGCAGCCCCTCTCCTGCCTCATTTATCTGCTATGGCAGCGGACAGAATGCAATTTCCTGCGAGGGGGAGGCCGGGGGGGATGTAGCGGTTAGGGGGCTGGGGGATGCAAAGAACATCAAAGGACCCTGAAAGCTATCAGGAACTTGAGTACTGCCAGCGCTGCGTGCCAACTCACCAGTCCCCCGCTCACCCTGTGGCGCACCCGGACGTCAGCTCGGCCTATACACACCATTTGCAGTGTTTGTTCATATGTGAGTGTGTGTGTGTGTGTGTGTGTCTGTGAGGGGGATAAAAATACCCCTCCATTTAGAGGCTCAGACACCTTGAGCTGGAGCACTCAGAGCAGCCATTAGACACGCTGCAGTATGAGGAGAAGGTCACAGTTTATCACCCCTGCCACCCTACCTCTCCAACACAGACACCCTCTTGCTCCCTTTTCCGCTCCGTCCCTCCTCCTCCTCCTCCTCCTCCTCCTCCTCCTCCTCCCTCCGCCCTCGCCAGCGGCCCTGCCTGTCGGCCAAGCGCAGCCCCACTTGCTATCAGTTAGCTGGTGGTGCGGGGGGGGGGCAGGAGGTTCGATTAGGACCATTTGGCGGCGTACATGTGTGAGTGCTCTGTAATGGAACCTCTAAATTAGGATCAGGTTGGCTCCTCGCGCTCGGCCTGTGTGTGTTTGTGCGCATTAGCGTACATGTGTTCAGCTTCTGTGCGCGCGCACGCCGGAGACTCACTGCGCCTCCCTTTGACTCGCTTACTCCGTGTTCGCGGCGTTGGCAGGAACATCGCGACGTCCCCGCTCGCAACCTCTTACAGTTTGCCATCGGAGGCTCGGCGAGTAAACGTATCGCAGTGCAGACTTGTTTATGTTTGAACGTGTTCCTGTCAAAGCATTTGTAAGCGCCAGGAGATGATAAGATAAGTGACAGGAAGCAATGAGGCGGCTGGATCTCACATGGAGACAACACAGAGACGCCGATTCAGCTCATTTGCATGTTTTCGGATAATCGAAGGGGAACCTGCGTGTGTTTTCTGTTCTTGTGACGCAGCAGCAAGTCATCACAACTCGCTACCAGGACTTGGCGAGTTTCTATACCGGCTGCTTTTCCTGGCATAACCGGAGAAAAACCAAGATACACTCGAGCTGCGATCTCACTTTCAGCGTTTCTATAAAAAAGGCACGTTGATACAGTGTGATGGCAGCTCACAGCTGGTTAAACAGTCAACTGCAGCGACCTCAGAGCGACGTATGCATCCATACGGCCGTGGCGGGGCCTCAGACAAACATAACATTCTCTGCATACACAAGCTCCAGCTGCATAAAGTAGAGGCAGCCTATCTAGAGCCTATCACTAACAGGATGACTGGTGTAGCCCATGGAATGCTTTTGTCCTGCTCGGTGCATTACTGTGTGTGGGGGGTCATATTAGTGACCCCCGCTCAGCGCCTTCCGCTTTCACTCAGCCGGCTACATTCGGGCATTTCAGCGCGGGGCCACCTTACTTCGTCTTTCACTACCGGCTCCCGCACCAGCAGTTAACCTGGTCACTTGAAAGGCCGGGGCCGGGGGTCTGGTCAGGGCCGTCGGGGGCAGCGCACCGGGGGTGGGGTATCTTATCATGGCCATCAGAAATGCCTTGTCAGCAGCCATTCATTGGGTTTGGGGAAAATAAACCAAGCTACAGCCCCCCCCCACCCCCTCCCCTCACCTCCATCCCCTCCAAATGGCTGAGTTAGACAGATAACAGCAGACCACGGGGGTCCCCTCTCCCCTTTCCCCAGCCGTCTATCACTCTTGCTCCTCTCTCGCCCGCTCTCTCTCTCTCTCTCTCTCTCCCTCGCCTCTTTCTCTGTGGCGGGTTTTATTGGAGAGGAAACAGAAAACAGAAAGCCTCAGTGTGGGAAGCTACTTGTTATCCGAGAGTCTTGGGAATCGAGGCCTCAGCAGAGGCTTCACTCAGCGCACTAATGAAAGCGGGACAATTTAGCCGCTTTCGTTCCCAACATAGTTAGACCCCCCAACCCAATTTCAGAGCAGGTACTCCCCGCGTCCACTCGCCTCCCGTCCATCCTCCTCCCTTACTGCCGCACAGCTGCTTCACACCTTGACCTCTGATACTCGTCTGGAACACCGCAAACTGAATTCGTCTGGAATGAGTCATCGAACCGCAGCGTTTACGTCCGTGAATTCTACCTTCGTGCAACGACAGGTCGCGCCCGGCAAAGGTGGACCCGCCGCTGAAAATTGAATCAGCTGTTTCAGAACGGGACCTCGCCAGTAATTGTGCGGGGGCTGTTTGTAAGGCCTATAGAAAGCATGATGGACAGGTTTTTAAAAGTCACACATGGCCCCTTGAACTGAAGAAAATCCTCCCTATTGAGCGCTTCATTAAGGCTGGAAGATTTAAGTTTCCACAACGAAACAATGCAGCAAAGATCCACTAAGTTCACCTTTGTTTGCCACATAGCTGAGGTTTACCATCCCCAGGTGAGCGGCTGAGAGCTCCCCTCTGTTCCGACGACTCCCTCCACGCCGCCGCTCTCCCAGCGGAGGCCGGGCAGGGAGGCAGCGAGGCCATGTGAATGCCGTGTCGTAAGGTAAGACGTGGCCGCCGGGCATCCGGAGCGAGGGCTCAGCTCCCTTTGTGGTGGATCCCTGACAGGTTGGGGCGATGCACAGGCCGGCCCCTCCCATCCACTTTCACCTGTGATATTGTCCCAGGTGGAGGGCTCGCAGAGGAGGCACTGAGATGTCCCCATAGGGCACGGCTCCTGTGTAGCTCGATATCCCAGTGGGCTTTGCCGACCTCCAGAGAGAGGTTAAATGAAGCCAGGGCTGTCTGACGGACAAAGGCCGCAGGTCAGCACCCGGTCCTTTGATCCGTCCCTGCCCTCCTCAGACCACAGAGCCAGACCTTTTTGTTTCACCTTGCTTTTCTATCCCTGGGGCTCGTCCCCCTTTTTTCCTCTCAATCTGCCCCCGACAATGGAGTCACTTACAAAGCTCTGCGCGCTGTATGGTCTGCCAGTCACCAGAGGGGAGAGGTTTCAAAGGGAAGCGAGCGAGGCTCAGTGTCTCCCAGGTCCCCGGTGAGGAGATGGATACTGACTCTTTCAGTCCCCAGCACTGGGCCGCAACCCCACAGCTGCACCCAGCGCTTCGGAGACCACCGCTCGCAGGGGGACATGGTCATTTATGGGGGCGGACGGGGGATTAAAATAAAGGCAGGGGGAATTCTGCGACGTTTGCACCTCACTGAGAAAGGGTCCGTGCTTTCTTTCCGCGTCTGAAAACTTCACTTGGAAGCATAAAGTAATGACAAGCAGACCCGGGGCAAATACACACAAAAGTATTTAGAGGGGTTGTAACTTTGCAGCGTCCGAGCCAAAAACAGCGAGCTGAATTATGACTTTCAGTTTTGTGATTTTTTTTTCCTCCCCCCACTTCGCTCTCTAATGGTCAGAAAGGGTGAGGGAGAGGATTTATTTTGGAGCTGCCTCTGCTCCTCAGCAGATGGAGAAAGACACTTAAAGAGCTAACATGTTTTTAGTTCGTCTCCAGCCAAGACTCACAGGTGTAACCCCGCTGCGAGACCACTGTTGTCGCCCCCCCGCGCTCCCCTCGTGGGGCCTAAACACCTTGAAGTGTCTGGACATCACCTGACGCATGAGGAAACCAACTTTTTACCACCAAAGTTAAGAAGCAGTTTATTTCAAGATAAAATTTGTGGAAGCATTTTTTTTTGTCAGCTTGAAATACTACAACTTTTACTTAACTTTATTCCTACTTTTCCATCACTCCCTTGTTGAAATTGAGCTTAAATTTAGACCTCCGCAAAATAAGAATGTAACTTTATCTCGACTGCAAAAAAAAACAAGGAAAACTTCACAATAAATGAAACTGAAAAGTATTCACAAATAAGATTATCATCCATCTAACGCGATTTGTTTTTGTCCAAGATCTTAATCGAGGATTGTGTCGGGTTTTTTTTGTGCGTGTGTGTAAAGATGTTGCCTTTTTTTGTTGTTTTCAGTCTTTAAAAAAACACAGCGGTGTGTGTTTGTGTGTGGCGGGGGCCCCGAGTGAGGGCCACAGGGACAGGAATGCAAAGGCTACACTGGGGGCCTCTGTGGTGCTAATGGATTAACAGGCCGGCTTGGCATGCTAATGGAGATTGTCTGTGATGTAATGAGCTTCTAATTAGGTCACCTCTGAGCTTGACCCCCTTGTAATGAGGGGGGGCAGAAGGGAGAGGAGGGCCCGGGGCTGGTGATAGCACCCTGACCTGCAGGTGTGAACCGGCCCGGGCTGTAAACAGGGCTGGACATTCCTGGCATTCTCCGCTCAGCATCCCCTCCCGAAACTCCCCTCCTCCTGCCTGCCAATAACCCTTCACCAGCGCTATGGGTGGATACACACACAGAGAAACAATTGGAGCCACATTTCATGCTCCAAGGTGCTTCCCGGTCCGGCTGAAAGAGGCCCAAATAAAAAAAAAAAGGTGGGAATCTGCTATTCTTTCGTTCTCGGACACCACTTTTCTTTATGATCTCCCCCCCTCCGCAGTGGGGTACCGCAGCGCTAGGCTTCAACGCAGATTCAAATGCTAAAGAGGTCTGCGGGAGGGGAGCTATCTAATTAAAGGGGGTAAAAGGCGTTTCTCTGGCGGTCCGGCCCTACCTGGCTGGCCTCTGTGCTCGCGGCACCCACATTAATCCCCCCTCGCTCCTCTCCCGGTTCCTCCTTTTCCAAACCGTCTCACTTTGCTTTTTCTCTCGCCTGGCACAAAGTGGCGCAATGATACCGCGGCAGAGCCACGCTGCGACCGAACAAAACACCTCTTTATTTGCGAGGAAAAAGGCCTAACACCCAGCGTGCCACCGAGCGAGCGAGCGAGCGGGGAGGTGGAGGCCCATCCATCTGCTCTCATTACAAGAACCCTGTGAAAAGATTCCAGGACTACTGCCAGCAATTTTATTGCACTATTTATGGGCATTGCATTATTATAAGTATTTCATGATTAGTGTTACTGGGATTTTTACAATGTGGTTTTTGAAGGAAGTAGTTGGAGAAAGTGTAAATGAAGAAGTCCTCAGTGAGTATTTCTGCTCCTCCAACTTCAATTTGAATTCATTTCTACGGAAAGCATTTGGTTGTAATTAAGTAAATTATAGCAGTCTGTGGTTTGTGACTTTGTGTGTTTGTGCATCTAAATACTCGCATAATTACTACAGGTGGGTATGCATGAGTGTGCTCATGCATGCGTTTAAGGAGGGGCTGATGGGGAGGGGGGGAGGGGGGCTGACTAGAAAAGAGCTGGTGTCAAGATGTAGCGTTTGTTGTTCTCACGGGGACAGATAGGATCACGGCGGGTTATCAGTGACGGAGGGCGGCGACCAGGATGCATGAGGCCAGTGTGGGAGTGGTATGATGAATGGCCTATAGGAGCTTATCGCTCTGTTTGTACTGTAGGACTTATCAGATCCCGAGGGCCCATCGAGTTACTTGGTTGGAGTTTAGTACTTTTTTTGTTTTGGCCTCTCAGGCTGAAAAAGTGACTCGTGTCCACTCTTCCTAGAATGATTAATCAAAATCAATACGAGGCGGCTTAAAGCGGCAAACGTTTTGGGATTCGTTGACGTAAATCTATTCAAAAACAGCGTTTTTAGATCCTCAGTGGAGCGATTTCTAATGTGACTCCTTTATTTCTTTGTTTCCATCTTCCCAAGAGCATTTTGGTGTTTCAATGCTGTGAGATATTGATGCCAAACGTTGGCAATCACCAGTAAGAAGCAGAACTGACCAGCAGGTGGCAGTCACACCGTGAAGCGACGAAGCTAGCCAAGCCACCGCTAGCACAGAAGTATCTGGCCGGCGTTTTATGGACGTAATCGTCCTTTTTTTTTGGCTCCTAATGGCTGCGTGTTATGATCCGTTCCACAGCCCTCGGAGGGCAGGGAGGTGTAGAGACAGGAACCACACAGCAGTAAGTGGACACTCTCTTTATCAGTCCCTCATTCCCTCTATTCTTTTAGTGGCCTAGACTCATTAAGCCATCTATAAATGGTCCGGTCTTAATGAGGAGGCTTTTATTGGGCTCTTTCTGGGCCTCCAGGGGATAATCAGACTGCAGTAGTGGTAGGAAGTCGTCTGTCTTGATAGTCTGCCCCCTTTTTCTCAGCGGTGGTCCACTCGGGCCTCGGCCCACTTTAGGGTAAAGTCACAACACCCTGCTATCAACTGTACCTCCATTTTTGATCCCCCCCCCTCCCTCTCTCTCTCTCCGCCCTGCGTTTCCGTCACCGCTGCATCTCCCTCTTTCACAACATGAGGAGAGTCAGCTGGTGCCCAGCACTCGGGCCACTTGCAGGTCTTTTTAATTGCCTCCTTCCTCCCCCCTGGCCTGGCTGGCTGGCTGCAGCTCTGCTTTACGAGCTCCAGACCCCGGACCCACCGGCTGCTGCCCGCCCTTACGGGGGTCTTCCTTCTCCCCCAAGGTGCGTCTCCGACAAGTGTCCTCGCTTCGAGCCTCAGATGGTAAAAGGCCTGAAGCCCACCTGCGAACAACGCAGCTCGCTAGCGTTGTTCCGTGTTCTCGGCTTTTTTAACTCGGGCAGATAATGAAGATTTGTTTAATGTGTTACTTTCAGGTGATTAAAAGGGGATTCATCAATGTCGCGTCCGGCGGTGCTCCAGTGAGGGTGAAAGCCTCTCCTTGAGCAGATGTTTACCGCCGAGGTCAAAGAGCACGCTGTGTTTACATCAGCGGGCTCAGGACGGACATGTTTGGAGTTGGAAACGCAGCTGTAGGCAACAACTCTAATCGAGTTACTCCCCCCGCCCCCTCTCCCCTCGTCCTCTCTGCTCCTGCGCTGCGCCGCTCTCGCTGCCGTGGCACCAGATTTAAAACAACTGCCGCCGAGCGTCATGTACATGTCACTTCCTGCCTTCGGGTGACCGCGGCCTCTCCACTTCCTCCCTTATTCATTCCAGAGGTGGATTCAGAAAACGCTGCTCCATCCGAGCGAGCAGAGGGGCCTCGGGGCTCTCTGGGAGGCATGCACTTTGTGATTCGCAGTAAGATATGTAAATCTGGAAATGGCCCCTTTTTGGTGTGTTTCAGAGAGGAAAGTTACTCGGCAGCTGCTTTTTGTAACTGTGTCTAAAGTCATGCCTTTTAATTCTTGGCAGGAGATACAAAGAGGGGCTGAGAGAAGAGAAGGGAGAGGCACGGCTTATGGGAAATGGAATGATAGCTCAGACCAAAACAAATTGTTTCTGGTTTCACTTGGGCCCGACCCTATTATCAGGCTGTGTCAGATCAGACAACTGCTGGAGCAGAGACACTGCAGATGGAGGAGTGAAGCGAGAGAGAGAGCGAGAAAGAGAGTGAGAGAGAGAGAGAGAGAGAGAAAGAGAAAAGTGACCACGATGGAACGGTTTTGCACTCTTGTAAAAAGGCATTTATAAACATCCGAATGCAGGAATCAGCGGGCCGGGCGTGTTTGTGTGTCACGGAGGGCCAGCGGGTTGAAGGTCAGGTCCGAGGTCGCCGGGGTCGCTCGTTACCTTGGAGTTGCGGACGTGAGGGAAAAGTGAAATATACTCTCGGATCCTAATGATGTTTTTCTTTCGCAGCGAAACATCTAAACATGCCGGCCGCTCGGTAATGTGACCCGACGTGGGGGTCACCGTCTGGTCACCGCGGCAGAGGGCTTGCGTTTCACTTACGGGCGCTTGGAACAACAGCGTCTGCCCGAGACGGAGCGCGCACCAGCGTGTGCGTCAGCGGAGAGGTGAGACCGTCCCGCCGACGTGCCGACCGCAGCATAAAACCATTAGGAAAAAAAAGGGGGGCGGGGCTTGTAGGAACAAAGGAGCGGAGCGCGCGTCCCGCTTTAGCGTCCGACGTTCAGCTCCAGTGTGCGAAGATGAAAAAGAAAAGTTGTCATTACTGAGATGGGTGGGGCCAGCGAGCAATAAGTCATGTCAGATACCAGCCAATGGAGGTAATTTATAGCCTCTTCGTTGAGGGGGGTGAGAGGGTGTGTGGGATCCGTCTCCAAAAAGCCCCTGTGGTTGTAATTAAGTGATGGTTAAGCAAGAGAAGAACCACTTGAGATGCTTTTTTTTTGTTTTTTTTCCTCCCCTTCCTCTGTTCCTCCCCTCGCCTGTCGTCCTCCTGTAATTGCATCATCACGCCGCGTCCTCGCGTCCCTCTGGAGTGACACCTCCGCCTGACTCACGTGGCGTTATTATGGCTACCGAGCGCGGCGTTTGGGTGAGGCCCTCTCTTTGTTGTTGACAGGATAGCGGTGATTAACGTGCCTTCTCCTGACCCCAGCTGCAGCCCCAGCCCCCCCCCCCCGTCCCCCCCCCTCCCGGGGCTCCAACCCGACAGCCCCCTGAGATGTCCTCTCGCAGCCTGCACCGCCGGTGCTCGCGTGCACGGTGCTCTGGAAGATCGGGAGGCGGTAATGATGTGTGGGAACGGTGGGGGTTTGTTTAGGTCGCCTAATTATCGGCTAATCGCTTCCTATAACTTTATAGTATTTCCACTGCTTTACGGCAAACCGCTTCTGCCGTTTCTTCTTCTCTTTCATATGGAATTTGCCTAAACGGCGTGATGTCATCCCTCCCCGCCCTCGTCCAACCTGGCTCGAGGGCACTGCAGACAAGGAAAATTAGAGGGGAACTTTCACATAAAAGACGAAGGCTTGGCTGGCTTCTTCTTCTTCTTTTTTTTTTCTTTTTTTAACGGCGTCACGTGATGCAGAGGAAAACAGGTATTCACAGGCCAGGCTCATTTTTGTTGTTCACTGGTGACAAATTCATTTTTAATTACAGAAAGAAAGAGGGAAAAAACATCCTGGGAAGGCTTTTCATTTTCCACACAGACACCAATTTCTGTGCGTTCGATTGGCACCTGACCGCAGCGCGTACTCGCTGGCTAACCACATTTAATTTGTTCTGTTGAGAGATGCTGCATGAAAAGAAAAAGGCCCCGAGGGAGCTCCGCGCGCTCTCCTCAAAAACACCCTGCGTCGCTCCCGTGCTTCGCCTGCATGTGGGTGGAGGTGCTGCATGCGAGGTGTGTGTGTTTGTCAGCATGGACGCCGACGTGTCTTGACACTCAACTTCGACTCAGTTGTGCAAGCGCCCGAGCCAAGAGGGCCGCTGCCCTCGAACTCGCCACGACAGGCCGCGCGCTGACTCCGCTTTCCATCACCCACATCTCCTTCTCCTTCTGTTGTTTGCCTAAACACAAGCAGAGCTCCATTCACGACAGAAAACACATATTAAGTGCGCAGCTCTCGGCTCTCCCTCTGCCACTGCGTATCTGCCCGCTTCTCGCTCGCTTCTGTTCCCTCACGTCCCCGATATAATTATAGCTGTCCGAGGGATGATTATATGTTTACTCTGGAAGCTGGCCGACTGCCTGTCCCCAGTCCCTGAGGAGCTGCCTCTCAAAGGGGTTCCTCTTGAAAAGCACCACAAAAAGTGGCTTCAGCAGTGCTCCAACACATAATGAAGCAGATAGAACGAGTCGAGGCTGAGGAGGGAGGAAAGAGAGAGAGAGAGAGAAGGGGGGGCAGCGCCTTTATGTTACATCTATTTATACGTGTCTGTCCACCACACCAGCTCCTTGGCTTCATCTCTTGAGGGGGCTGGTTTGCAGAGTCTGGCCCACAAGCAGCAGACGAGGGGTGGAAGGGAGGTTTTGGGAAATGAGTGCCCTCGGAGCGCGACAATGCATTTATATTTATTCAGACATCAATTTGTCTCAAGTGGCTTCTGCTAACATGTTATTGTTGGCGTGTCGCTGAGAGAGAGAGGGAGAGAGAGAGAGAGAGAGAGAGAGAGAGAGACAGAGAGAGAGACAGAGAGAGAGAGAGAGAGAACAATGCACAACAAACGCTTCAACGATTCATTTTGCGTCCGAAAACAACAAGCTTTCATCATCTTTCCTCGGTCTCCGACGAGTTCACGTCGGTAACTTGAGCTAATTTATCGGGGGTTAAATCTTAACCTCACGCGCGATATCCGTAGATTAAGTGGCGTTCACTTGGCCAAATGAAGCGTTTCCAAATGACTCGAGACTGAATTTTCACTCCCTGCATTGGCGTTGCCTGGCAATACCTATTAATCTCTCCCATAGCTGCAATGCACAAGGGTCCCTTCAGGCCAGACAAAGGTCACCATTCCACACCTAATTAACACTCCCCACTCTCCACGCGTTGGCACACATCCACACCTCGTTTGCACTATTTGAAATCGTCCCGAAATTTTTTTAAAAAAAAAAGCGGCGGCACGGTGGTCCAGCGCTTTCCGTGGCGTAAAAAGCCGCGGACTGCGAGCTCCTCTTATGTCATGCTTTGACTTGTTTACAGTCCGGTATTCCTTCTTGCTGACCTGTAACCGTTAGTTACTGGTAATCCTTGGGAATTTGCTACAGCTAATCACCTCGGCTCCCGTACGTGCTCGGAGCTGCGGGCCGGCCTGACAGGAATGGGAGCGCTCAAAGAAGCCAAAGCAGGAAACTCAGCGTCTGCTATCGAATCTGCTCCGACACTGTATAAACAAACGGATAGTTTGTTGCCGGGCACGGAGGGGGGACGGGGGGACGGGGGGACGGGGGGACGGAAGGACGAGCCAGTGGCTGACTTAGCAACATTATTTTTGTTGAGCTGTGATCGTCAACACGGTGTTTGCCTGAGGGGGTCCACGGAGTGCACGTTGGCCCCCAGTAAGGTGAAGAGTTGGATGTGCGCAGCTTGTATATTTGTGGATGTTTGGTTGTAAACTGCTCTCGGTTTCCAGTTACCTCATTTCCTGAAGGAGAACAAATAAATAAATACGCACTTACATAAAGAGACTTTAGACGGCGGAGCACACTCCGGTTTTATCGGCATAATTTTCCTTCCCCTCCGTCCTTTTTTTAGTGAACGCACATCAGCTCACGGACCGGCCACTCTCTCACACACACACACACAAAGACGCACACACTCACACACAGATACTCCTTTTAGCTGCAGACATGCTGAAGCCCACACATCCCGGCTCGCCTTCAGTGCTGTCCTTGTAATGGGCGGTATCAGCGCTCCCTGAGCCCAGGAAAGACGATAAAAGCCAGGGTAGCCGGGTTTTATCTGCTCTGCTGAAAGTCAGCCATTGACACCATGCACTTTGGAGGAAGTATCACTCAGTAGGAGGAGCGATCCATCCTCTCATCTCCTCAGTGACACTTCGTTCCACCTTCCTGGAGCCACATCACAGCTCCCTTCGGATTGAAGTGCAAACGGGATTAATCGGCTTATTGAATTCATCGCAAACTTGTTGAATTCTCGAGGAAAAAGTTGGAGAAGAAGCAACAAAAATGACACCGTTTGTGCAGCTCGAAATGAATGTGTGAAATCGGAGAGACCGATCTTATCTGCGGTGTCCACACGGGCTCACTTTTAGCCCTCAGTGACTCAGTGTCTCTCTTTCAGGCCCTTTATCCAGCCAAACTAGTTGTTTTGTGTTGGCATTGTAGTGAACCTAATTCTTCTGCAGTCGCCCACTTCACCAACGGCAACCCCGACAAAAAAGTCAATCACGGACAGCGTCTATTTTTACTGACGGACAAAAGGAACAAAACCGACCTCGGTGGGTTTGTCCGCCATAATTTGATTGCTGACAAGTGAGGGGAAAAAGGTCTGTCAGCTTAGCGACCATACCCGACAAAGGCCGACCTCATTGTAAACGTTGTAGCACTCAATTGCTGGATGATGGGGCGCGGGGACAATGGCCCAGCAGGTGGCGCTGGACACGGCCGGGACCCTCCCCGTGGCTCTCTCCAGCAGTAATGACAGCCTAAGTGCCAACAGCAGGTGTCTCCCATTCAGGACTCGGCAGGTTAATAAAGTTCCCCCCCGAAAGTCAATAAACAAGAGCATGTTCACACACTGGCTAATTGTACTCTCTCTCTCTCTCTCTCTCTCTCTCTCTCTCTCTCTCTCTCTCTCTCTCTCTCTCTCTCTCTCTCGTACCACTTTCAGTTTATTTGTTGTCGTCTTCCTGCACTTTTGAGGGGAGGAACGACGAAGAACCAACCCAACGTGATCTTTTTTATCCGAACAACACTTGGGAATCCGGCACACCTGCGAGATGACCACGCTCAACAACATGTTGTGTCGTTTGCTTCATTTGTCTAGACATTATTATTGTCTAGACATAATATTGTAGATGTGTAATAGCAGCCTGCGAGGAGCATCGTTTCCCACAAGCCAAACACGGTCACGGGTTAAACACTCAGCTCGGTCACTCTGTTTTGCATTTTTGCGTTGGACATCAGCGCGACTGTGGACGGGACGCTCTGCGGACGGCGGGGGACAGATGGTGTCGGTTTTGGGGCAGTCTCGTCCTGAGGCCGCGGAGGAGGCACAGCTGTCCGATGCCCGTCTGTCTGACGCACCGCTGCCAACTGGAACGATGCTTGTGTTGGACCAATCTCCAAATCGCGATTTGCATCAGTTTACAAGCCGCTGTCTCCTTTTACACTCTTTTACGGCTTCACGGCTCCCAGACAAATTCATTGTGTGGGAGAACTTACCAGCTAATAAATTTCCATTTGGACCAACTTGCTGCCAATGTGCAGCTATTTGCACTATGGAGAGGTGTTCCTAATATTCCGCTTCCCACAGGTTCAACACAGCAACACATGCACTGACCAGTGCATCACTGTGCAATCAAGGCTGATTATCACGAATCATGTCAAGTTTGTTCTTTTCACCTTTTCACAGGTCTCGTTTTGTTTTCGTGACATTTTTGATGTTTCAACACATAATGATTCACAGTTTTAACATTATATTCACAAAAAAGTCTCTATGTTCTTATAAATCTGAACAAGGGACACAGACTCATATCTGATTTTGCTTATGAGGAGCAGAACATTAGGAACACCTTCCATTGAGACACACTGCGACGCCGCATCACTTGCCTGCTTTCGAGTTTAATTCTTGGCGTAGCTTTTTGTGTCACACTATATTAGCTTGTATAAGCTTACAGAAGAAGTTGTTGGTGCTCAAAGTGCTCTGAAAGCTGGGGGCAGATGGTGGCAACAGATGTGTCAATCTGGCACAGACATACGTCTCTCGGCACTGGCACCAAATATTGGCACCGGCTATGGGACGAAGAGGAGAAAGCAGGAGCGGATTACCTTTGGCTGGAGCTGAGCTGTTTCTTATGAGGTGTTTCTAACAGATATTCGCATCCCAAAGCCCATTTAAAAAGAGCATCCAAGTAAGATGCGAAAACGAGTCAAAAGGAATTTCAGGAACATGTTTTCTGTGAATTCGCTGCAGCTCCTTCTGACAGGAAAACCCGTCAAACCCCCAAATCTGCCCTCCGTTCGCCGTTCTTCCTCCTCTGTCGCGCATGTTTACGCCGTTATTTTTCCCTGCGTCACTGTAACAAGTTTCTGAGGCCGGCGTGCAACATCGGAGAAGTAAACAACTCCTTAAGTTAAGGTTAAAATAAACTGGGTAGACGTGCAACGCCATGACCACGAGGCCAAGCCTGCAGATGTTCAGCGCGAGTGGCCCTGCGCTCAATGTTTGGGCAGGCAGTAAGTAAACGGAGGGGTTGTGGGGGGGATGGGGGGGGCATGAAATGATATCTCAGCGCATTTATCTCGATAAGGGCAGAGGATGTTGAGGCGTAATAGGAACAACATGGCTGGTAATGAGAGGAACGCGGCTTGACGGAGGAGTAGACATGGATTACCAGCATTCCTCTTGATGGGGTTTTATGGAGGAAAAAAGGAACGAAAGAAAGAGAAAGAAAGAAAGAAAGGAAAAAAAAGAATAGCGCTCCCTCGTTTATTTGATTTTAGGAGCTGTGGTTGGAGAGGAGGGGAAAAAAAGCCAAGATAAATGCATGTTTCATCAGGGCTAAATATTTCCACCCTGTGAAAAAATGCCGGAAAGCAAACACAAGCCAGATTGTGGACTAGTGGTAGGACGACTGTGGGTATTTGTTTACATGTTGCGCTCTGTGTGTGTGTGTGTGTGTGTGTGTGTGTGTGTGTGTGTGTGTGTGTGTGTGTGTGTGTGTGTGTGTGTG
>JASSRZ010000051.1:3042956-3057058 GCA_032164315.1 Malacoctenus gilli | reverse complement strand
ACACACACACACACACACACACACACACACACACACACACACACACACACACACACACACACACACACACAGCTGCATAACAAACACCACTCCCATGACTCCACATGCAGCCTGATTGTAAACTAATTACAGGTATTTAAATGATAAAAATCAGGCCGGTGCATCTGTTCCTGTGGTAACCTGTTGTCCTCCCTCCCTCCCTTCCTCGGTTTTCATCCTCCCTCCCGCTACCACTGTCAAATTCCTCAGGAAACACATCTGAAGAGCCATGTGCAGAGTCTGATCACATTATCTCTGGTCAGTGAGAGACAGAAACAGAAAGAGAGAGAGAGAGCGAGGGAGAGAAAAGAGGCCAAGGGGGATCGAGCACAGCCAGGGGAAAATGACTACTGCGGCCTAATTGCAGCCTTGTTGCTGCAAAAAAGCTTTTTCTTGCTCACTTTAGATGTTTTTTTTTTCGGGGCTTCAATGTCTCAAAACCCCTTTTTACAATCTGGAGGATTTTCTTTGTTTACTAACAAAAAAAGCAAGTCTGAATTTCAAATAATTGTGCAAGAAAACTGTTGAAATGCCAGACAGCATTTATAGTTTTTGATCAGAACTGGGGGGGGGAAGAGTCACTTGACTGTAACTTTTTTTTCCAGGGTTGTAAGTTACTCCCTGCCCGCATTGCATCTTCTTTCATCATCATCATCATCATCATCACGCCACTCTGAGTGTGTGTCTGTTTTAGCCTGCAGCTTTGTCAGTGGCTGGTTACAGTTACAAGATGTTCTGTATGGTCAGTGTTTTTGAGTGCTATGAATCCCTGTAATCATGGGAGAGGCCCTCTCTGTACAATGAACGTTTGTTGTCAGAGATGTGCACACACACACACTCACACATTCGCACGCGCGCGCGCGCACACACACACACACACACACACATATACACACACATACACACGTTTATCCCCCTCCTCCACCCCATGGGTAATAGAGCTGATCATGTTCTGAACCCTCCTCTCTTTGCCACAGTTCTCACGAACATGCGAGCGGTGGCACACGGGCACGCACGCTGACGCATGCTCACGCACACACACGCCACACACGGCCCTTTCCTCACACACACACACTTGCACACACACTGGATCCAGTGTCATGACCGAGAAAAGAGGGTCAATGAGAGGTCAAAGCCTAATGCTGTTAGGAAAGAGATCCTTGATTGCACATACAGCAAGCCATGCAGAGGCCGAGATAATCGTAGCGATACGAGGCCTGGCGTGTTCACACACTGAAAAACACACAACCTCTATATCACACAGAGGCACACACACGCACACACACACACACACGTATGCACGCTGCTGTAATGCTTGGTGGCTCTCCAGACGAGCGCGCTCCAAATGATGACCGGAGTCACTCTGGGCCTGAAACGTTGCGGTGACTCAAAAATAAAGTCACTGTTATTAATGTGATCCAGCAGCATTAAACACTTCCAATGAGGGATAAAAAAGTGAATGATTGAAGTCACGCTGCTGTGCTTCCTCAGCCCAACAGAGGACCGTAAAAATCTGCGATTAAACTCTCCGATTTTCAGAGCAGCAGCTTAAAGCTTCTATGTGTTAAAGAAGCTTCTAAAACATTCAACGTTTATAAGAACAATCCTTAAAAAAATGTATTTCTGGTGCTGTTTTTTTTTATCACGTGTGTTGGATGTTTAATCAGCATCTGTGTGACCTCTGAAGAAGGAAAAATTTCGGATCTGTTTAAATTCTGTGATGAATTAACAAATTACGTTTTTTTTGATAGGTTGATTAAATTCACCTCGTATCTAAGGGATTCCAGATATAAAGATATTACTCTGGATTAAAGTAACTTTATCTGTCTGGTTGTGTGTTTTTTCTTCAAAGCTATGTGATTTTTTCAGCATCTCTGTGATGCAAATGATGGGAAAAATGTGCCTTTCACAGCAGGTTTTAGGTTTTAGGTTTTTTCATCTGATTTGATCGTTGAGTTGTTCTCTGAGAAGCATTGGGAGCTGCTGTCTGTGTTGTGGCACATACCTCCTTACATTCCAGTTACAGCAAATAGCTGGCTTACCCACCAGCCCAAATGATAAGCCTTAAAGAGACACGGGGGTCGCTCTCCGGCTCACTCGGAGCTGACACACATCGACGTGCAATCACCTCTCAGTAAAAAAAACCCTCGCGGCTGCGCTTCGTTCATAGTTTTTACCGCTTTTTTTGTTCTGTTCTCTGTGTCTCTCAGGAACAGGGTCACTCCAACGTTCGCCTGCAGCCGCCCAACACCACCTAAAATTTCCTGGAAGAACGTGTCCATCGCCTGCTCCCAACAAACATGGACTGTTTTCCCATGCTTTATTTTCTGTCGGTGAGTAAGCGGACCGTCGCAGGCGTGGGATGTGTCACCTCGTTTCCTCTCCTCCCCCCCTTTTTAATCTCTTTAATTCCGTGTTTTCCAACCTGTGGTCCGGAACCCTCTTTAGGGGGCGCATGAAATCCCCGAAGGAAAGTGAGGCTTTGAATTTTTTTGCAAAATCCAGAGAAGACCTGGAAAACTTTCTGGTGCTTTTATTTTGATGGTGAGAGCTGGAGGTTTTTTTTCCTGCAGCCGCCACCACCTCTAAATTCACGTTTTATTACAAGTTGACCAGAATGAGGTATAAAGTGTTTAAAGAAGAAACACGCACAAGACTTTTTCTTTCCGACCTCGCGTCCTCGGCCTGTTTGTCCCGCGGCAGACCGCGAGGGACCGAGGCTCCTTATCGAGTTAAGAATTTCGACCTCGGGGCGGCCGCTTTTATTTGTTTAATCACAGTGGAGGACGCAGGGGGAGGTGGGGGGAGGTTGGTGTGGAGGAATGGCCCTCGGATTCCTCAAAAAAAGAGAGAGAGCGGGACAGACGAGTTTGGTTCTTGAACCAGCTGTTTACCTTTGGAGGATGTCACCAAAGATAAACCGCCAGCAGCCGATCTGATCTGGAGCTGCTTTACCATAAACAAGGCGGACTGGGCTGTTGAGACTCATTAGTTTGTTGTTGGAGGCAGCAGGAGAATGAAGACACTTTCTTAAACGAATGAGAAATGAACAAAGATGTCCAATTTCCTGCCCCTCTTTTCTTCCTTTGCTAATCATTCCTCCCTCTGCTCCCACCAGAGACATCATGATTCCTGGTAATCGAATGCTGATGGTCATTTTAATATGCCAAGTCCTGCTGGGAGAGAGCAACCATGCCAGTCTGATACCTGAAGAAGGGAAAAAGAAAGTACCTGGCCTGCAGGGTCGTTCGGCCGCTCAGAGCCATGAACTGTTGCGGGACTTTGAGGCCACGCTGCTGCACATGTTCGGCCTCAAACGGCGGCCGCGGCCCAGCCGCTCGGCCACCGTGCCGCGCTACCTGCTGGACCTCTATCGGCTGCAGTCTGGGGAGGCCGAGGAGGTCGGAGCGCACGACATCGCCTTCGAGTACCCGGAGAGGTCGGCGAGCCGAGCCAACACTGTGAGGGGCTTCCACCATGAAGGTAAGACGGGCGGCGAGGACGCAGAAAAAAGATGCTGTCATCAGCGGGAGGAGGGGCCATAAAGCCAGATGTCAGCGCGAGAGCATTACGCCATGCCGAAGGTTGCCAGACAATCCCATAATTTTGGTAGTAGTGTCATGCGTTAGCGAGGGCGAGGGTGAAAGGCGCCTTTCCTACATCCCTTGAAACAGGCTCTCTGGAGCGCTCCACCCATCGCACCCCGACCGAGGAATCCGAGGATGTGGTCACCGCGCCGTGTCGGCAGAGGGACCGAAAAATTCTGCTAGACAAGCTCTCAGGAGCCTAATTTGACAAAGCTCTGCGTGTTTGGTTAGCAGCCGAAGGGAAAGCATACCTCCATATTACTGACTTTACACTTCTCACCCCACCCAGCCGGACGGAGCTTAAAAAAGCGCCGGACTCGGCCCTGGACTGCCGAGTGCTCTCGTCTCTCATGTCTGCAGTTTATATGGAGGGCTCTTCTCGAAGGACCTTCCTCAACGTGCAATTATCTTTAATGCTACTCTGCAGCCTTCTAAATAAAGACCCTTCTGCCAACAATGTGGGTGCTGGGAGCAGACGCTGCAGCTCTCCCCAGAGATGGAAAAACAGTCTCAGATGCCGGTGTGATAGAGGGACTGGAACGTTTCTGTTTATTGTGACTGCTTCGTTTTAGCAACAAATGCAGGGGTTTCAATTAGGCCTGGAGACCATCCAGGTCGACCGATCTGTTGAGTGTAAGTCGAGTTCGGAAACTTGTCTCCTGGATGTCGAAAAAAAGGAAAAGAAAAATTGCTGGTGGTGAGAGACGAGGGGGGATAACGTGCCAGGGTCGGCCAGCGAGGGGCCGATTGTGCGTACGGAGAGAAAAAACTTTTGGGGCTCCAAAACATGTCCGCCCAGAGGGGGAGGAGGGGAGCGATGAGTCAGCCGTAATGGGGCCTGTCAAACACACTGCTAGTGTTAGCATACCCCCGATAGCAACACCCTGATAGCCCCCCCGACACACACCAGCGTGGCGGCATACCGAGGCTCACCAGGAAGAAAGAACACCGCTGGAGGAGTAACTTCTCCCTGTGATGCAATGCGCGCGCGCGTGTGTGTGTGTGTGTGTTTGCACTCCTCTGTGCTGAGCCTTTTGCCCTCCTTCTCCTTCGCTAAACTATGTTAATAACACGCTTTGAAGCCCTTTGAGTGGGAGCGCTTGCTGGCGTTTTCATGGAAGTGCCGTTGTGCGACGGTGTGACTCAGTTGGCCGATGGCTCCAAAACACGGGATGGGGGGGGGGGGGGGCAGATGGCCGGCGAGGTGAGGAGACGTGTTTGCGGGCGAGGTGAACCACAGACGCAGTTTGAAAAGACGGCTGCGGTCGCCATTGACTGGATGTGACAGGTGGCGTCTCGTCACTTCTGAGATCAGATTGGGCGAAAGTGTTTAAGGTTAGCGGGTTCGAGTTAGCGGGTTCGAGTTAGCGGGTTCGAGTTCGCGGGTTTAAGTTCGCGTCCCGTTTCGGATCATCTCGAGTTGAGGGGTCCCAATTCTGCACTTCCCCTCGACTCTGGAAGGGGCTGAGATTCTCGCCCGTTGTCTGACTCCTTAATGATTATTCATGATGAAAATGATGAATGTCTTAAGTGAACAAACTGCAGAGCTAATCAGAAACACAGCAGGTTTTAATAATGAGAACCAGCTGGGTAAGATTAGGGCCTGGGTGTGAAATAACAGGGGCGGATTGAGCAGGAAAATAGTAGACACAACATTCCTTTCCCCAACAATGGTGATCTTGCCAGAAATCTGCAGACTGTGCGTGGAACAGGGAGCCTCCACTGTGTTTATACTGTAGCTGTGGTACGTTAATCACCACCCTCCTTGTAATGCGTGTTTCAGCAAAGTGCTCGGAGAAAGGCATCGAGAGAAGGGCAGGATAATCCTTAAAGAGAGATAAGGAAGCGTGGACGATATGTATTTATATTCCCGAGTACCCCAGAGGCCTCCGAAAGCGTGCGTGCACATTCCTCCGCGTCAATTAAGGCTTGTCAAGATCGGGGAGGTGTGAGGTTGGCAGCGTCCAGCGGTGTCCTCAACCAGACTTCCTATCAGAATGTTTGGTGGGGGTTTTGTTTCCTTTCTACAATTTGCGTGAATTGATTTCACACATTCTGCGGTTGATTGATTTATTTGTTTCGACAAAGATCGCTAACGCTTCCCCTCCCGCTTGTTTTCAGAGCACATGGAGAGGGTGCACGAGGTGGCCAACGGGGAACCGGCGCCCCTTCGCTTCCTGTTCAACCTCAGCAGCATCCCCGAGGACGAGCTGCTGTCGTCGGCCGAGCTGAGGCTCTACCGCCACCAGATCGACGAGGCCGTCGCCGACGCCCTCTCGGACGACCAGCGGCTCCACCGGATAAACGTGTACGAGGTGCTGAAGCCGCCGCGGCCCGGGCACCTGATCACGCAGCTGCTGGACACGCGGCTCGTGCACCACAACGCGTCGCGCTGGGAGAGCTTCGACGTCAGCCCCGCCGTGCTGCGCTGGACTCGGGAGCGCCTCCCTAATTATGGACTGGCCGTGGAGGTCCTGCACCTCAACCAGACGCCGCGCCACCAGGGCCGACACGTGCGCGTCAGCCGCTCGCTACACCAAACGTCCGGGGAGGACTGGGAGCAGCTACGCCCCCTCCTGGTCACCTTCGGTCACGACGGGAAGGGTCACCCGCTGACCCGCCGGACCAAGCGCAGCCCCAAACAGCGGGGACGGAAGCGCAACCGCAACTGCCGGCGCCACGCGTTGTACGTGGACTTCAGCGACGTGGGCTGGAACGACTGGATAGTGGCGCCCCCTGGCTACCAGGCCTATTACTGCCACGGGGAATGCCCCTTTCCCCTGGCGGACCACCTGAACTCCACCAACCACGCCATCGTGCAGACACTGGTGAACTCTGTGAACAACAACATTCCCAAGGCCTGCTGCGTGCCAACAGAGCTGAGCGCCATCTCCATGCTCTACCTGGACGAGCACGACAAGGTGGTCCTGAAAAACTACCAGGAAATGGTGGTGGAGGGCTGCGGCTGCCGCTAATGCGCCGCCAACACGCCGCCCACACGGACTCGGACTGGACGCTAAAGCAAATCCGAAGGTTCACTTCCAAAAAGTTTCACAAGGACCCTTATTTATAACGTTTATGAGGTGTATGTTTGTCTCACTTTTTTTTTGTTCCTTTGACAATATGATCATTTATTTTGACAAATATATATATTTATATCTACATATTAAAAAAATAAATTGAGTCCTTATTTTAAACATGAAAAAGCTGTACAACTTTTCATAATGTACATTAGATTGTATGTTTTTTATTGAGAAAATAGTAAAAAAAAAACACAACAAAAAAAACACTCTAAAAAAGTAAAGTTTATTTACTGGTAATATTTATTGCTTTCATATTATATACGGAAAATAAAAACATAAATTGCTTATAACAAATTCAATCACGTCACCAAATGCACCCTTTGTTTATTTGCATAAATTAGAGCACTGAGTGAATTTCACTGAAGAATCGGGTGAAGTAAATTGTGCAGCAGCTGTAATCAGACAGTTTATTAGTAATAATGTGATCATTTCAATAGGCCCCTTAGAGAAACATGTGTTATGGTCAAATATCTCAATAGCATCTTTACACAACACCAGGAGTTACAAAGAGGAACGGTGACAATCTCCAGGACGTTTTTTTTTTTTGGCAGGAATTTGGAGTCAAAGACGAGACTGAAATATTTACTGATGGCATTTTAATTGTTTTAAAATATACTAAAAGCAAGAGACAAGCAGAGCGATTCCTCTGATGTTGTGTCGTTCCCCAATAAACAGATGTTTGGTTTATAATCTCACCAGTTTGGATTGAATCACATTTGGGGAAAGAGGGAAGGCAGGAAAAAGCCGCCGCTCCTCATCGTTCTTTTCCAATAAAAGGGGGCCGGTATGCCATTTCAAAGGCCGTTTGCTCGGCGGCGTATTGTTCTCAGATTTCACTTTTACGTCAATTAGGCCAACTGGAGGTGGTTGGATCCTCGCTAATCCAACTGCAGCCGGGGCGGGCGGCGGAGGAGAGGGGGGCTCTATTGTTCCCGACGTCCCCATGTCGGGGGCATGATTGCGGCTGATGCGTCCTGCCCTCACACAAGGCGGCTGAGTCCTCAGAAGAATCAAAGGTTAGACGCTCTGTCTCCTGCCTTTGTCTCGGGCGGCTCATGCCGGCAGAGCAAAGACGCCTGTCTCCAACCTGTGCCCCATCACACAATGGGCTTCGACATCACTTATTTACAAGCTGACGGCTGGCCCAAATTATATGATAATGTTTAGAGAGAGCCACTCCTTTGAACTGCCGGCATGGGAGGAGGCAAGTGGGGGGGGGGCCGGGGGGGACGTTGGCTCTGCATTGTTTCCTAGTGAGTGCCATGTACATCACTGTGTCTGATTGGACTTCCGCTGGACACAAGAGACGAATAAAAGCATCACATTTGAAAGAATCCTTCAACACTTTAGTTGTTTTCTATCCACAAAGCAAAACTTTTTAACTAATTGGATTGCATGAATTTGCCGTCATTAGCCGAGGTATTGGCTGTTTTTTCTCCCGGGCGGAGCCCGCTCAGACCCTCGGGCCGCTCTGATAGCCGCTGGTCGTCCCTTTGATGGCTGCATATCAGCATCAAACGGGGGGTGGGAGAGGGTCCTGAAGGAGGGGAAGAATTTCATTTTGAAGTGGCTGAAGGCCGAGAAGACGAGGCTGTGAGGCGCATATACGTGCGCGTGTGTTTGTGTGTGAGTGTGTGTGTGCTCAAGAGGAAGGCGGTTGCCTTTTTTTGTCCAGGCGCTTTGACAGTGCAATTACAACATTTCAACCGATCTCCCCCTGAAGTTGAGATAACATCGGCCAGTTATGGTAATTGTCTCGCCTGTTCATTATCCCACTACTCTCCTTAAAGAGAGGATGCATGTTTATTAAAAGGTCCAGAGAGAGAGGGGGGGGGATGTTTATGCCCACTAACCTCCCCACGCTCTGAGACGAGAGTTTACGTTCGGCGGAGGAAACGCTCCAGCCTCCGGCGGCGTCCCGCCTCAGCGGCCCAGGACAAGCGGCTCCCTGGAAGAATTCAGTGGAAAATGATCGATGCGACAGCGGGCGTCAGCGCAAGGGGGGGTGGGGGGGGGTGTTACGGGGAGGGGGGGCCGGGAAGGTCAATTACAGAATGAGTCCTTGCAGGGTAGAGATGGAGGGCTTCGTCATGCCTGTGCGACGTGCCACTCAGTCTCCTGCGAACGCCCGTTCTCACGCAATTACAGGTGAGTCATTACGCAGCAGGTCTATTGACACTGTCGGACTAATTGAGCGGGCGAAGTCTTCAAAAAGCTTTTTACGTGGACGCTCCGCCGTAAAGTGAGCCGAGTGTTTACAGACAGTAAAGTAGGAACAAAGCGGGACGAGCCTGGCCTGGTTTTAGTGGGACTTCATCCCTGTGAAGGATGCACGAACCAGCTCGCGTTGTTCTGCCAGTCTGCAAAATGCACTTTTAACTAATATTTGGCGACAAAAACAAAGAAAACATCACCAAAAAAACTGGATCATATGTCACAGCTGTTAGTGTCTGTGAGTGAGATAAAAAGAAAAGTAAAAAAGCCAGCTGGGTCACTTTTTACTGTGATTTTTATTTAATATTCTTCTGCTATCTTCAGCTTTATTGGTATAACTTCTTCTGAACTCTTTGATTCACCAATTTTTACTCCCCCCATCTCCCCCTATCCCCCCCCCCCCATGTTCATTCACTCATTCACTTTCCCCTCCTCTAATCTCCTCTGGTTGGGAAAACTTTCACATAATCCAACATAATCTGTCTAACTCTGGCCTATAATGCTTCTGGATACTCTCTCAAGATCTTGTTTGTTTTGTAAGCAACAAAAGTAACAATGAAAAGCCGCAAATTCAGAGAGGAAACAACACAAAAACTGACAGGAAACAGTAAAGCTGCAATGAGGATTCTTCCTCTTCTTCTTCTTCCAGAAGAAACCAGCTGAATCCTCGATTTCATTGCTGTCAGCGAGCTGCCGTTCTTGCAAAACACGATCGCATCACGTGCGATGACGAAACAGTTTCGGTTACGGAGGAGCTGGCAGCAATAAAAGTGACATTTCCGGAAGGGATTATTTCCTAAAGGTGAACGCAAGCTCCAACAGGACGGAGCAGAAACGGGACAGACTGGCAGCAGTTCCAACCGATGGCTGTCCGCAGCTAATTACAACACAAACACGGGAACAATGAGGCCTTTTTGCTGTTTCTGTGTGGGGCAGCTTTTTTGTGCCGCCTCCATTCATTCTGAGCCTGCTGCACAACTTTGGTGTCAAACTGTGACGACTCTTAACACGGATTCACACCGCCAGACGTCTTCGCCCACTCACACACTTTAAGGTTCAGTGCCTTGCTCAAGCAGCTGCGCGATCAAACCGACAACTTCTGAACTGGGACCTCATATTTGTAACCACTGCATTCATCTGATGCTAAAATTTCAAATTAAGAGCTGCAAGTCCAACGTGTTTAAACTACTTTGTTGGTCGTGTTTAGCTGAAGCCTCCTCGTTATTGGATTCGAAACACACTCACTCACAAACAAGCAAAAGCTTCAAAATAAAAGCAGTTGTCTCCGGACTGGATTCTTGAAACATTTCGAAATCAAATCAAGAAGCGCTAAAATAGAGAGTTTAATGCGAGTCTGAAAGTGGAAGCTCGTAAATTCAATCAACATCATGAAAGATTGCAGCTGACTGGTCGAAAAAATTCCTCTGAAAAACAGAAAACACAAAGAGTTTCTTGTACTTTCAGTTAAATAAAGAGCAAAATAAATTGTCAGTGGAGACACGGAAGAGATTTAACATGTTGATGCTCAGTAAAGTCTTTAGTCTGGCTAGAGTCTGTTTGATCAGCGATCATCTCCAAACAAATGTATTCAGAGCACGCGGGAAGAGTTAAAATGAGTTTCATGTGACGTGAACTTCAAAACGTAGTAAAAACATCAGCGCCGCCGCGCGACACGAGTGCAGGTGCTCGCGCCTTCCTCCTGTTACTGCCGGTCTGAGTTCAAGTATCGTCTGCTCTGTTCTCGTGAATCAGGAGGGCCCGTCGCGATGAGAGCTCATGTCAGAGCTGCTCGAGGTCAGGGCCTCTTGTTTCACTCTCCCACTCATACTTACACACACACACACTCACACACGCACACACACACGTTTTTTCGCAGGGTATATCATTTTTACATGCACATTCAGGTTTTGAAACCTTAGCCCCTCGCCGCTGTCCATCTGTGGGGGTTATCTGTGTGACACCTCCCCTCACCCCCGTCCGTGACTCATCTCCCCTCATCACACACACCTCTGCGTCGGCACACGGCAGCCGGGACGCTGCGCGGAGCATTTAAAGGGGGGATAAGGCTGTCATCGGTGGAACACTCTGACCTCGGGGTCACTCGTACGGGCGCTCGCCGATGCGCTGCTGCGTACAGTCGAGGAAAAGATCCTCGTCCTCAGAACTCAGACAGAAAAGTGTTGAACTCTACGACTTTTAAACATAACTAGCGATTGAATTATGAAAAAAAATTGTCAAAATTAAAGCTTTAAAAAAAAAGATTCTGGTTTGTTCCTAGTCATGCACAGAAAAGGCTTTTATTTTCCTAATACAGTCTGAGAAATGTTCTTTCTTAAATAGCTGATTTGAATCGGACGTCGACAGGTGCCTATGCGAGAAAACTTCCAACAGTTCGTAGTCCGTTTTACTTTTACTAAAGTACTTTGAGATCAATAGTATTTCTTTTCATGAAGCGACACTTGGAAGACAGCATAGAGACAGTACTCTCTCCATCTCCGGTTTATCAGAATATGATTGCCAGTGAAAACATTCATTTTTGTCCGAGTCTGCAGGAAATCGGTGTGACGTATTGTCCCAGTTAGGTACTTGGATACCTACAGATTATATGTGTTTATGTCGTGTGTGTGAGTGTGTTTTGGTGCTCCTTAGCAGTGATAACAAACAACAATGACGGCCTCTCCAGGAGAAAAGCTTAATAACGGTAATTGACACCGGTCCAATTAAAGAGAAGCAGATATTTTCATCTTGAAGGCTGTTTCTAAACGGAGCATCGAGAAACGAGGGCAAAGAGTTTGAGTGTGAGTGAGTATGTGTGTGTGTGTGTGTGTGTCGCAGGGGTTACCCACGCTGACTGTGTGATTAACCCCCCCACACCCCCACCCCCCAGCAGTCGTTCCTCTCACCCTGCCTCCCCGCCTGGGAAGGGAACCACAGTGGAAATTTCCACTTGCCGAAAGAAACAACCTGCGAGTTTGAAATTTGGTGTCAAGTGCCAGTGTCGCTGTGTGGACGGAATGCCTCCTTTGTGGCAGGGTCTCTGGTGTAATTTCGGGCAGGGCAGGGTGTCCCGGCAGTAGGCCTTTTTCTTCCCCGGGCCCTGTGCAGTTTCATTAGATACGGCTAATGAAAAGATGGCTGGCCCCCGCAGCCGGGCCCCCCGACGCCGCTCTGGCCTGTATTTAGAGCTCCCGCCCTGCATCTCCCAGTGAACAGGTGTGCAGGACCGGACCCCGCAGCGCTGCGAACACCGACTCGCTGGAAACACTTCTCAGCCCTGGTCGGGTCCCGTAAACGGGCTGCCGAGTGTTATTTTCATGAGTGGTTTTTACAACACCGTTTCCATTTAAAGACTTGTTTACTCCACTGATTTGTTTTCTTTTTTCCTCGCTGTTGTTTCTCTCTCCTGAAGACCAAAGCAGGTGCCTGCTCGTGTTTTCGGTTAGAGGTAAAAAAAAAAAAAAAAGGCCTGACGAAGTCTGAGAACGACTACCAAGAGGTCATTTTTGAGAACACAAAACGAAACATGTTTCCAGTTACGTTTTTAACTTTTGTTTTTGTTAAAGTTCCTCATAATCTGAACCACAACATGCTGAATAAGTTGCATATGTGTGGAGATTGCTTATTGTACTGTTTGTGTTTATGCACATGCTGATTGTGTTACTCGCATGTATGGCAGTGGTTCCCAACCTGGGGTCTGGGGTCCCTTAAAGGGTCAGAGTGAAAGAGCAGTAAACTCCTACAGCTTGACGGTTGTTAAATGAAGTTTGTTTTTCCCAAAACATCAGAATAAAAACTTCGTACAATCTGAAACGGAGCTGTAAACCTGAAGGCTGCTTTTATTTTGAAGCTTCCTGCTTCTGTAAGTTGGTGAGAGTCTATTTGTCAGCCAGTGTTGGGCTTCACTGGAATGTTTTGGGCATCCACAGCAGGTTTCTGGTGAGTTCTGGCCAAAAAGGTTGAAAGTTATAAAGATCTTTAAGAAAAAAGCTGCTCTGACCTCAAACTCCAAAGGTTTCGTTTCTTTTCCCACATGGATATTTGTAGCAGAGCAGGTGATAAACTGCAAACTGTCCTCTTTTTACTCGCACATATGGCAGGAAATTAAAGGCAGCGAGTGAAACGGTGAGCATCTCTCAGTCCATTTAACAATCTCCACAGATCTAAAACCTCCGGTGAACTGAGAGATTGTAAAGAGTCGCCTGTAATTAGACAAAGCTGTTTATGCACAAGCGCTCCATCTTCTCCCCCCCATCAAAGGCTAATTTGCCTCTCGGCGTGCTAACAGTCGGTATCGGTGACGTCTGGTGACGGCGCCTTTGTTTCGCTCAGGTTAGTTACAGGAGGCCGTTCCGGCGTCCGCCGCCGTCCTCTTTTCAGGTGCGCGAGTATCTGAGAGGAGACGCGGTGTTTGGCCCGAGTCAGATCTCTGTGTTTATTTGCTAACAGACTCCCTCTGTGTTCAAACGCTGACCCTTTGTGCGGCCGACTGAGAGGCAGGTGGATTGTGCCTCGGGCCTGCGGGCTACAGTTTGAAAGCAACAACGTGAAACCGGAGACGTAACGCGACCCCGAGGCAATTAGGCCCACAATGAGGACGTTTTTTTCCCATTCGCTCCTTTTGTGTTGCTAAACACTGTTTAAGAGCAGATAAAATGAGGAACCTTGGATGCCTTCGTGGCGAGGTCAACAGGGAAAACATACAGTTGTGTTTTAGAGCAATAATTGCAACTTGGACGCAAGTTAGTTTGTCTAAAGTTGCCAGTCGGTTTGTGGAGGTTACACAGGACTGAACTCAGTGTTTTTCTCCCGACTCTCGTGTTTAGGATTCAGAAAAAGGTGCATCGGAAGCAAGAAACCCCGCAGCTCCTTCCCTCTTTTCCTCCTCTCCCTCCTCCTCCTCCCTGCAGTTTGCTATACGGCCTTCCTTGAATGGAGTGTGTCTACCGGATCTGCCCAGGATGAAATGTCATATCTTTGACTGATCCTTATCTCTTAATCGCTTCCTTTGTCTCCCGTGATTACCCAGACCCTCCCCGACTTCCCTCCTCGGACACCGGCCTTTGAAGTGTCAGCCACAGTTAGGGATGCTGGGGGTGGGATATATCTGGTGTGTGTGTGTGTGTGTGTGTGTGTGTGTGTGTGTGTGTGTGTGTGTGTGTGTGTGTGTGTGTGTGTGTGT
>JASSRZ010000051.1:2942827-2988412 GCA_032164315.1 Malacoctenus gilli | reverse complement strand
AGAAGAAGAAGAAGAAGAAGAAGAAGAAGAAGAAGAAGAAGAAGAAGAAGAAGAAGAAGAAGAAGAAGAAGAAACTAATTCAGCTTTATCTATTTCCAACATCTTCCATCTCAGGAGGTCTGATGACCCTCCTCCTCCAGTGAGAAGGAGTAGAGTGAAATAATAACCATCTTTGGCTTTGTGCTGAAGCTTTGCAGTGAGCAAGAAGGTGAGATTGCAGCTCTGCAGCTGTTTCGTGCCTGACAAGAAGATTAAGCAACAAGCACAGGAGGTTTGAGTCATCTGTTAGTAGCATGATGCTGCCTGAATCACATCACGTCTGTGAGATTGTTTCATCTCTGGGCAGAAACTGTCTCTTTCTGGAGGCCTGGTAAAATGAGATTGTGTGACGAGAGGTAAAAAAAAAAAAAACAACCTCAGCAGAAGCTGACGGGGGAACTGAGTGTCAGGCTGCCCTAATAAAATTTAACTAATGTTCTTTCCGAGTGACACTGCGAACGACACGCAAGGGGAAAAACAGACAGAAAGAAGCACGTGACCGCAGTAAAGTGAGGTGACCCATTTTGTGATGTGTCACATAAGTCACGGCTGCAAGCGAACCGCGAGAACAAAAAAACCCACTTCTGCCGACACACCGAGCAGGACTTGAAAACAGCGCCGAAGCGTCTCTGCGTCAGACAAGACGCGGTAGCGCGTACGGACCGACAAGTCTGAGCACCCTGGGACTCGTCGGTCGTTTAACCCCGCGAGGTCAGGTGCGCCTTCGTCTCACCCTCCAGCTTTTAAAGCTGAGATCGATACGAGACTCCCGGCATCCGCTTTGTGTGGCAGTTTTGTGTGTTAATGTGCTAAGCCACAGGCCGCGGCTCCTCCATAGGCTGCCGTTGATATAAATAGACATCTGAGCCCCAACCACTCTAATCCAGCAGGGTGGAAAAGAGGGATGTTACAGGGCAGGAGACACTGACGACCGAAGACATCACACACACACAGTTACAGTAATGAGCGTGTGTTGTTACAGGTGTAAATATTAAACACGGGGAGGAAATTAAGCTAATGGGAAGAGCACTCAAGTTTACCCATCCGTGTCCCCACTTTGAACCACCGTAAAAGCACGATAGGTCATCGGAGGCAAGAACGTTAAATAAAAAACAAACGAAATTCCTTTTTCCCCCCTGTTAAAACCTCATTAAAGTGCTATCAATAGAGCCCATTGAAAATAAACCAAAACACAGTGTACAATGCCCGAAAAAAGTCACTCCGTCTCTCCCACACGCGCTTATGTAAGTGGAATGGCATGTCCAACGTGAATTAATGTTGCCGCTGCTGTCGGCGGTTATCAGTCCATCTGATCCTCACTCTCATTGTAAAAACGTTGGCCAACCTCCCAGGTTGTCTTTTATCAGCATTTTACGTTCCTCGTGGCTTTTTTTTTTAACCAAAACTTGAGACTCTCGTGATTAAAAGCACCTGATCTCTCCGTGTTTGGTTGATGATTTCAGACCGTAATCGTTAATCTTTGTTTTTCCTTTTTTTCCGACATGGTGAGTTCGCACCGAAGTGTCAAAAAAACAAAGAGTTTGGGAGGGAAGATTTTTCCGTTCCCCATCTGAAGTGATGCTTTGACCCTGGAGAAGTTTATACCGATAAAGCCACACAGTTCTCTTGGTCTCTCTCTCTCTCTCTCTCTCTCTCGCTCAGATAGAGCGCATGCCATGGGGAGCAGGTCATGGAAAAGTCTTGAGTTGGACTAAGTGCACTCTCTTCTTTGCTCTTGTCTGTCAGTCCGGCCTCCACCTCACTCACGTACATGTACATGCAGGGAGTACATGTACATGCTCGGATACACTCATACACATTGACCGATCCGCTCACGCACGTCACTGAACGCTGAGGTAATTTGTAACAGTAGACTAGCACATAACTGAGGGTAAAAGAAACAAATGACACATGCAGGGATTTGCGCTACTTTAAAAGGCTATAGAGGGAGAACTCAGTCATGAGGTACGTCGGCGGTGCCACTGTGAATGAGACCTGACATGCTGCTCAGTGGGATTATAGGGGGGGGGGGCACTGCAACACGGTCTAAACCTCTTCAGCTCTGGAAGAAGAAGCATTAAAGTAGATGCAGAAATACACATACCTGTCTGATAGATATTTATTCCACTGATAACAAACATGATTTACAAATATGCGGGTCACTGGAAACGTACCAAGAGGAGAAGAGAGAAGACCCCTCGAGAGGGTTCTTGGATTACATCTTCTGTGACTGTCAGGATGTTGTCGGTGTGTCTTTTTTGTTGTAAACCTGTATTAATGTAAATTGATTATTAGAGGTGTTGTGTTTCGATGACCTCTTTTACATGTTAAACATGCATTTGAGGGCAGTGGATGACTGAGTGAGTTTGAGTGAGTGTGTGTTTGCCTGATAGCAATTTGGACAAACTCCAGCACTCTCCGTGACTCTGAATCAGAAAGAGAAACAAATGAAAGGGAAATTTTACACTTTATGACATTAAACATGAAGAAAACTGCTTGTGTGTGGTCCTTAGTCACTTTGTTAAAGAGACTGTTTTCAATACACTTTCTTTATTTCCCTGGGATCGCTGCGGAGGGGAAACAGCACCCCCTGTCGGTGTCCAGGTGTCAGGGCAGGTGAGAGGTAACAAGTTGAGAGGTCGTCCTTAGCTGGAGGCGGCTGCACTTTTTTGCAGCACTGATAATTAGTAAAGGTAAACAAATCACGCACGGTTTGTTTCCTTGCTGCGTGCTTTTATATCCTCTCAGGAAATATCTGGTGCCAAAACCTTCCAACTGTCGGCAGCTGTGTAAGGAAAACCTCTGCCGGAGGAGAGATAATCTCTCCTGGTTAGCTTTCGTTAGCAGGCTGCTAGCTGGCTTGCTAAGTTACTATGTCGAAACTAGGCGTGCGTTGGACCCACCGGGGCTAACGTGACGAACACACCCGAAACAGACTTCGTCCGGAGGAAGAACAGCGAAGGTATGTGTTTTTAATGAGCGCCCGCGACGTGGAAACGGTCCAAAAACGACTCGCGCGTTGATGTTTCGCTAACTTGAGCTAGCTTTGTTCTAAAGTTACGTTCGATTTGCTGAGTGTTGCCGTTAGCATGCCGTTAGCCTGTTTGTTGACATCACCTGCATTGCACCCACAGTTCTCCTTTGTCGAAGTTTATTCCTGTAAATTAGCTTTCAAGGGCATTAATTTATAATATTCGTTCTGTTCTCAACATGCTGTTTCGATTTATTCCTGTCTATATGTACAAATACTTTCATTTGAATCTGAAATGCTGCACTTTGGCATATAAAATCTGGTGATTAACAAATATTTATGGGGCAGAGTCTTACAGAAGGGTGATTATTGACAGAGGAAACATGAAGCATTTCTCAGTGCAGAGTTAAATATTAGCTGCGCTGTTAAACCGCCCCCCTCCCCCTTTTTGCCGCACCCCAGCATTGTGCAAAGTGTACGAAATATCTCATTACCGTGTTGGTTTTATTGCACCAACAAGGTGTGGCTTCATTTTGCAACGATGAAGTGACATCATAAGAGAAACGCAGCAGCAATTCAGTAGTTTCGATGATGAAGTGCTGGCAAGTCGTCACTGTTGTTTTTGAAATGTATCCAAATAGTCTACTTATGATTTATACCAACCGGTTTTGTCAGGAGTGACCCCATATGACCTTTTAGAGTGGCAGCAGACCCCTTTTTCAATTTCTGATTGGACAAAACATCAGGGGGGAAACAAAAACTAGCCATGGGTACCAAACTCCAGGTTGGAAACCATGAAAAAAGGGTGATTTTTAATCCTCTCCACAGAACGACTTGTAAAAGTTTTGAACTTCAAATTTAAAATCCAGAAATAGTCTTACATATCATTGTTCCAATGTTTGTATTGTGTCGTTCCAAACTTTTGTTATGAAGAGAACGGCTCTTAAATTTCAACCATCACCTATTTCATTCCTCTCCTCTCTATCTTTTTCCCTATCCATCTCTTACACACACACACACTCACACACACACCACTTAACTCCATTGTTTAGCCTAGACGTGCTTGACCTCTTCACTCTGCTGTGCTCTGCTGGGATGTCTGGTCTCAGCTTAAAGTCAGGAATGCATAACGACTGCCAGAGTATTCAGACTTGGACGGCGAGAAGGAGCGCACTCTGCGTTGTGTGTGGTGCCGTGCTCGGTGGAAGTGCTCGGAGGATCATTACTATGGTGATTAAATAAATGTTAAACCCGCCGGATGGACGGGACTAAATCAAACTCGCGAGTGGTGGTAACCTCGGAGTACGAAAACAAACGTTTCCGTGGTTGCCTTACATAAATGAGTGTTGTGTCCCAAGTGTTTACGCCAAGCGGAAAAAAAACATGTTGATTTAATGCTTTGAGTTCCCTATTTCCATTCGCTTCCAACACATGCGTGACTCCAGGTGTGTCGTGCTTTTCTTTGCTGCGTGTTTGAAGAGACTCATCTGCCTATTTCTGCAGCCACTCAAGGGTGTGTGTGTGTTGGGTTTTTGTTTTGGTTTTTTTTTTGCATGTGTGGGGACACAACCTAATTGTTGCAGTTGTGCTGAGCAAACCTGTTTCCTCACCTCTCCCATGCCTCACATTTTCCGTTGTTAAAACCAGTAACCCTTAAACCCTTATTGCCGGAATAATCGTGCACACAAACACTCTTGCGTAGTTTAAATGCACCTTCAGCCGTTCTCCGGTCGGCCGTCGTGAGACCTGCTGTGTCACGGTGCCACCGCTGGTGTCAACAAGGGCGGGATGATGAGAGTGTCAGGGGCAGGTAGTCTCAAGCGGAGAGCCGCGCTGTCATAACAGTAATTGAGTTGGAAAGGTGTGACCTGGAGATAATTTATGGGAAGCAAACACTTGGGAAAAAGTGTCTCTGCAGCACTGGCGCAGGCTGGCTGTGTCAGCAGGGCCGTGCCGCAATGAAATTAAAACTCTCTGCGTTTCCCCTTTAACCTTCTTCACAAGGGACCTGCTTGTAATTGAGTTGTTTCAGTGCGACACTTTAAACTAATGAGTTATTACTGTTTGGAGAGGGAGTTTTAATCGTTTTCTCTTATGTTTGGACGTCGATTTAACCTTTTAGATTTATTCATACCTTAATCAGCGAGTGTCAGTCTTCCGATATATCTATTTGGATGTTTCTTGCAAATGCATCCGTCTTGCTTTCCTTTCACAGAATTTCTCTGACATCATGCAAATGCTAATTTCCCTTTGCACATGCTGGAACAGATTCATTGCGATCTGATTAGATTTTTGATGCTTTCCCAACATATTTTCCTTCTAATTTAATCTCGAGAATGAAACATCACTTTTTACACCTTCACGTGGAAAAAAGGCCTCATAGCTCAGTCTTAGAATTATTGATCGCAAACAAATATGCATCCACATGGCGCGACAGTCACTTTTGCTGACAGTAGGTGAATGTTTTGGTTTTTTGCCTACATGGAAATAAGTTGGACTTTATTTGACATTTAAATGCACCTGCAAGCCCACAGAGGTTTCTGATGTCGTTGTGGAAAATCAAGCCTCTTTTCATGTTGAATGTGACTGATAGAAAACTGGCCGACAGAGAGCGGTCTTGGGATGATGTCTGTTCAGACCAGCTGGGTGGAAATGCCCTTGTGGCTTTAGTGTAGTGACCAGGGGGACTGCGGGTGTAACTTTATCTTGGGCCGATGGTCCCCTTCCTAACATTATGGAAATGACCAGGGATCCCCGTCGGCATCTTGAGATGAGTCCCTTTTAACTTATCAGATGTGTCATGGACAATTGAAGGTCCTGTTATGCGGTTTGGGGTTTCAGATGGATTTAAAGGCTCTGTTCACTTCTGACCATCCAGCATTTCCACAATGTTGCAGCTACTGTTGGTCCGTCTGCTCGCATGGCTGCCGTTCTTCATAACTCACAGTAATCTTCTGCCTGCTGCTTCATCTCTTCATTAAATTGCATTTTCCTGCTCACACAAAGTAGTTCAATTCATAGAAAAACACTGGAACCAAGAATATACTGAGACATTTCCACTGGTTTGTTATGTAATCTTTTCAGGCTGACTTTTTCTACCCGGCTCAGAGAAAAAACTGACCTCACCTCAGCTGCTGGTCGACTCTTCCACCCCCCTGTTACATATTTGCTATTTAAAGACACCTTTCCATTGTGACGGCTCCGGTGGAGCTATTTCAGACTATTTTTGGACGACATAACATAAGTTTAATCCACTTACATCACTGATTCACAGAAATGAAAGGAATAGCTGCTAATATCTTAATTCGTCCCAGTTCACGTGTTCATTATTTTTTTATGGTGTTCTGTGAATGACCTTTATTGAACTTATTACAACTTGTTCTTATCTCCATTTTTTCCTCCGTTTGTATTATTAAAGGTCATTTTCATTCATTTTTATTACACTTAAGTTCTGTAAACAGTCTGAATGTTGCTTTTTTCATGCTATTCTTCCTGGTGTTGTCTTTTAATCACCTTATCAGTCGTCTGTGAAGCAGACTGACTCGATTTTGGGAAGGTGAGGTAGAAAAATGATAAAGCAGGATTCGTTCGAGTCCATTTTCTGCCACGTTTCTTTCATACGAGGACTCTCAAAGTGTAACAACAAGCTAAAATCCTTCTGCGCCTTCAGTAAATACCTGAGAAGCCGCAGCTACTCGTGATTTAGTGACCACGCAGGCGTAATTTGTCAGCCACAGTCTGAAAGATTCCCCTATTTACATTCCCGGGCAGGAATGTCTGCCCTGGTGTTTCCACTGTTTGTGGGAAAATATGTCACAAGAGCAGCAGATGAGACCGTCAATAATCACATTTGTTTCAAGTTACACTTCTTCCGCTTGGCGTTCGAGATTCCAATCATGTACCCGTCATCCCACATCAGGATTGTTTTGTTCTCGCAATGCGACTGCTTGTCCCTTCTGAACTGACGTAATAACGAAGCTAATCTTGCCGTGTTGATCTCCCTCAGATGGCCGTGTCCGTGCGGGGCCTCTACTTCGTGGTGACCCTGTTTCTGGGCAGTTTCTTTGGCAGCGTCTTCATGTTGGGCCCCTTCCTGCCCCTCATGCTGCTGTCCCCTGCGTGGTACCGCTGGCTGACCGACCGGATCGTGGCTACCTGGCTCACCCTCCCGGTGGTGCGTACACCAGCCTTGCCTTTATTTAGCCTGCGTCTTGGCGACCTTAAGCTCCCTTCGTCTGAGATCAGGATAAATCCCCGTTTAATCAGATTTTGATTTATCACGAGTACACTTTATTCATGATGTAGCATCATGTAGTTTGTCTTCAGTGACCAGCAGAACTAATCTGCTTGTTTATTTTTCCCCTCTCTCTCTCTCTCTCTCTCTCTCTCTCTCTCTCTCTCTCTCTCTCTCTCTCTCTCTCTCTCTCTCTCTCTCTCGCTCTCTCTCTTATCTTTCTCCGCAATTCATCTTCTTTGTCTACTTCCTTTCTTTTTAATTCATTATTCCCCCCTTTTATCTTTCTCTCCCTCCTTCATCATCCACATTTTGCTGCTCATCCCCCTCCCTCGCTCGTCCTGGCTCCTCTCTCTCCTCTCCCTCCCCTTCTCTAGTCCTTGCTGGAGCTGGTGTTCGGGGTGAAGGTGGTGATAACAGGCGACGGCTTCGTTCCGGGCGAGCGCAGCGTCATCATCATGAACCACCGCACCCGCCTGGACTGGATGTTCCTGTGGTGCTGCCTCCTCAGATACAGCTACCTCCGCCTGGAGAAGATCTGCCTCAAGGCCGGACTCAAAGCCGTCCCCGGCTTTGGTGGGTGTGAAAGGGTGACGCTCTTTTTCCTGCGTCCACAAACGCACCCTCACACAGTTCTTGACAACGTGAAGCAACCCTTGCGAGTCGTTTCTTCAGTGTGACAGCCACATTTGCCTGTTTGCTCGCACAGTCATTCAAACACTCCCATTTTTCATACCAAGTGAGCTGAGGCAAGCCAAAAATGTGACCTCATAAGATTCCTGGTCCCTGATTGGCCAGGGGGTGATGTCATTGGATGAGTCACGACAGCAACTCATTCACAAGAATCAGATTTTGGTGCATTTTCACTGGCTTGTTGCGTTTGCGTCGCTACGAATGACCTCACATGTGTCTTGGGTTGATTGGAGGCGAATGTTGACCAAGTTGTTCGGTGAAAGACCGCCAATTTCACCAACAAAGCTGCAAAGTCAGATCACTTCCTTGAAACGACGTCTGTAAAAGTTTGAGTTGTAAAATGTCGGAGCCGAATTTCAAAGCCAGCAGCGCTTTTTGTACAGATGCGAAATCTGCAAGTCTGCACAATCGTTTCTATTCAATGAAGAAAGAAGCGAATGCCCTCCGGTGCCGGATGAGTCAGAAGACATTTGACACTGTTTCACAGGGAGGAAAAAAAGGAGCAAATTTGATGTGAAAGTTCTCAAATGCTATTTTTAAGTTTATTATTCAGTGCAGATCAAGAAATGAATGAACATTTGGACGCAAGTGACACATTTTTCATTTCATTTGGTGTCCAACGAAGCATGCGGCGGTTGCGATGGAGAGCGCGGCTGTCGGGGCTTGTCCGCGGTGGAAAATATTACAGATACAGTCCAACATGCAATCATGTGTAATCATGTGTAACTATTCGGCGTCTGTTTGTTCTGTGCAGGTTGGGCCATGCAGGTGGCCTGCTTCGTCTTCATTCACCGTCGCTGGGAGGACGACAAGAGGCACTTGGAGAACATGCTGGACTACTTCTGTGACATCAGAGAGCCGCTGCAGCTGCTGCTGTTCCCCGAGGGCACCGATCTAACAGGCGAGGGGAAAACAATGCAACGCCGCCTTCATTCAGGGGGGTGGGGGGGGGGGCTGTGAATAAAAAATCCTCCGTATTCTGTGTGGTTGTTCCCGGAGTTGCGCCGTGCAGAGACCCGGTGCAGCCCCGCACCTGTCTGGCGCCTTTGCACTGACACCGTTACGCAAACAGCATCTCGGTGCGATAAGACGGACGCAAATCCCCCCCGCACACACACCCCTCGCAGTCATTTCTGCAAGAATGCTCTGATCTTCTTGTCCGAGCAGCGACGACACCGGCGCCCAAAGTCCTCGCAGTTCACAATTAAGCCAATCAAAGTCCTGAGCAGCTTTTCTGAGGGAGGCTTAACTTCACTGTGCATATTGTGACGTCATGAGGGGTCCGGTGTGGCTGCGTCCTAATTGGTCAGCAGATTTAGGGGCTTTAAATATTGCTTTACTTTCCGTGTAAGGTGTGCGCCGCAGAGTGTGTGTGTGTTTAAGCTTTTAAACCTCCGAGCTCAATTTGACGTAAGAAAACAAGAGGATGTATATAGTGTGTTCTAATGACTTATTTAGGAGGTGATCTGTACATTGCTCCTCTAATGCCCATCCCAGTAACACACATACTCAGACCTCCATCCAGAGGATCAAGCTCACGGTGCACTTAAGCTCAAATAGTTTCCAGGGGCCCCTTTAAAAGCTCGAAACAACTTCTGTGCAGTGGGTGACAGAGCGCATAAAAATGACGAGTAATAGCTTCGGAGCAGAGGTCCGCCTGTACTTTCTTTTTACAGTCCGAGAGGTCCGTCTGAATTAGCCGCAGGTTACATAATATGACTAATGAGACGTGACAGAGTTTACGTGTGCGTGCGACGTGTTTCTGGGGAGTGTTTGGTTAACAAACGGTCGTCTTTCCTGTGTTTATGTCCCCCGTGAATTTCACAAATGTAAGAGTGTTCCTCTGTGGTGGATGTATACATGCACAGGGTCGGATCCCATAACCAGCCATTATTGCCACTGCTGGGTCATTAGGTTTAGGTACATTTTTAGGTCAACTGTGTTTTCATCTAACTTCCTATCACTTGTCCTGCAGAAAATACGAGAGCAAAGAGTGACGCCTTCGCTGCGAAGAACAAGCTGCCAAAGTTGGAGTATGTGCTCCATCCTCGGACCACCGGCTTCACCTTCATTGTGGACCGACTGAGAGAAGGTCAGCACTTTTTGCCCTACATATAATGAACGGGCAAACGGAGCCGCGTGTGCTCACTCTTTTCTGAATCGCTCCGCTTTTTGTTGGAGTGCATTTAAGGCGGGCAGAGAAAACGGCCGGCGGATGACACGTTGCAGGTGGTGACTGTACTTCTTCCACTGACGCTGCGTTTCGGCTCATATCTGCTATTCCTCAGAGGCTCAGACCTGCCAGCCATTACAACTCCCCCGATATTCTCATGTTTCCGAATGAGCTAATCCTGGCTGCCCTCCAGCGGTCCTAAATCCCACCTCTGGCCCTGCCGTCTCACCCCGCCCCTCCCCTGGATGCTGAGCGTGGCACTAACCCTCCAAGCAGGTGTTGTGAATCAGTATGATATCATCAGTCTTAGCTCACTCTCCTCTCCCGCTCGCTGCGTCGCTGACTGACACGCCGTGCGCATTGCTTCGGGTCCAAGTCCGCCGTGCCCCCCTCGGCTCTATTTTTACCGAGGTAGAGCTAAGCCGTGCGAGCGCAGGCGCTGGCAGGTGTCATCCTGCACTTTTGATATTTCATTTAGCTCCCCGCGTGTGTGCTGCGAGGGCGCTGACATCATGTCGGTGATGACGGCATGGAGCTCATGCAGGTTAGGCGCTCTAAGTCCCCGGATAATTACAGGTATCTGTACAATGTGGTGAAGGAACCAGTGTTTTAAAGGCTACAGTGCAAACACGGGATTCAACGCTGCAGCTCCAGACACGAAAGCAAGTCTATTGTGTATCTCTGTTGGAATGGACTGTCACATTTGAGATTGTCACTTCATGATCATTGTGGAAAAAAGTAACAAGTACAGGTGGTGCAACAATCGCTCAAACTCTTGTAACTTAGCGTCCGTTTTAAACGTCTGTTGTCTTCTCCTAGGAGACAATCTGGATGCTGTCCACGACATCACTGTGGCGTACCCCAAGAACATCCCCCAGACCGAACGCCACCTCATCCTGGGTCATTTCCCGCGAGAGATCCACTTCCACGTGCGCCGCTACCCGGTGTCCTCGCTTCCCGCCGCCTCCTCCGAGCTGGAGGAGTGGTGTCGGCAGCGCTGGGCCGAGAAGGAGGTGCGCCTGCGTGACTTTTACTCGGGCCAGCCGCGCGGCTTCGACAGGGACGGCGTCGCCCGCGTACCCCCCTGTAAGTCGGAACTGCGTGTGACCCTCATCAAAGCGGCCTCGCTGCTGTACTGGACAGGCTTCATCGCGCTGTGCGTCACCGGCCTGTGGCTCTGGGCTCCTGTCAGGCTCTACTTTGTGGTCCTGGTGGGCGTTTACATGACCCAGCAGAAGCTGGTCGGCGGGTTGGAGCTGCTGGAGTTGGCTTGCCATAGATACTGGAAGGCTTCGAGCGTGAGCGAGAAGAATAAGGCAGTCGATGGGAAGCTGCAGTGAGGACGGAGGTCGTTTCCACTGGCAAACACACTGACGGCTCAGTGGTCTTGGCCCGTTCGGTCCGGGGGGGCTGCAGGGTCCCCCCAGGATCCCGACGCTCCATGCCTTAGGAACAGAGTAACAAATGCATGGCCTGACGGTGTGCATGGCTTCAGGGGAGTGCGCTCGCCTTCTCTGCCGAGGAGGACAAAGAGGAATGTTGAGTACATTTATGTGTTGGGCCGAAGAGACTCGCCGCGCGTGACGAGTCGCTCGCCTTTTGTAATGTCTCTCCTTGTGTAATCACTGTTATTTAGCGAGCTGTCGGTGCATTTTATCGATTTTTATGTTGTCTGTGTTTGTTGTGGTCGGGTCGTTCTGAACCTCGGCGTGTCGCCGAACGTCGCCACGCGTATTCGTTTCACTGTTGCCATGTGTTTGGAACCCGGTCGGGTCGTGTCGCCCTTTAGTTGCCGTTGTCCTAAACGGAGCAGAGCCATACTACAGGACCACCTGTACGCAAAATGACTTGACTCGAACTCACATTTGCAGAAGCACTGTTAGCTGGAGACCGATGATCAAATCGGTCGTTTTTTAGGAAAGATAAGAACTGATGTAATTCCAAGAGAATCATTAAGGAGTATACAGGTATATATGTGTACCATTGTTTACTTTTATTGGGTATAATTACCCTTTTTATACAATTTGGGGAATTAAGTTTTCCCAGCTAGTTATCTGTGTTTGTTACTGTACAGGTTCCTTATTTGCTCAAGTAGCTTTTGCACATAAAAGCCAAAGGTGAGAAAATGTTGAGGGAAGGAAAAGAAACCAAACCGAATGTCTCGTTGGCGCAGCTTCACCACGGCTACGCTTGTGATAACACCGGATCAGAAATCACAGATTTGGCTCCGATTTTTATCCGTGAGGGGCCGCGGGAGCCGGTGAGCTGCGTGTCCTTTCTGGGAGCGAAGGGAAGCCTCGTGGAGGCAGGAAGTGGGCGGTGCCAGCCCGGGAGAATGTCCTGTTGGGACAACATTACCCCTCGATGTGCTGGGTGGCACGGAGAACCAGACTTGGAGTGGAAAACTGGCCCCGAACTCCGCCTAATCCAAAAAGCCCCGTAATGCCCACCTCTGCCTGTGCCCCCCAACGCGGGACGGGCACTGATGCGCCGGCTAAACCCAATTAGCAAATGACAGCTGAGAAAGCGTCTCCCAATTGTGCCAAAAAAGGAGAGAAATTAAAACCAGATCGGAGCAGCGATGGTGTTCCTCGCCACCGACGCTCCTCGCCACTGATGCTCCACACCTCTGCATCCAAAAAGAGGTGAAGCCACATTGTCTCTGTGAGGAAAAAGGAACAAATGGCGCCCGGGAGAGTCTGAGTCGTTCCACTAACACTGTGCATCGTGCGATCGAGCTGAGCACTTCAACTCCATTCTTCTTCTTTTTTTTTTTGCACAACAAATCTGTCTCTCGCAATCCGCCGCGCGACGCTTTGGCGAGCGAAGCGGCGGTCTCTGTTGTTTTGGTTTCCTCCTGTGAAAAAGGGACTGAATCAGCCACTGTGATGCAGCAGTTTTATTCTCAGCATGTAGTAGTTGACCAAACATGGTACTCCTCAAGCAGAAACCAGCCACAATCTCCACGCGTCCGTCTCACACTTGTGTTCCTCTGTTGTTTTTTTGTCGTTACTCGCCAATGCTGGACCTCTTAAAAGTCACTGTCCTCAGGAAAACGCAGTGGACGCTGTTATGAGTCAGTCTCTTGTAGGAAGAAATATATATCTAAATAAATATATCAACTCCCTCCCGTCTCCTGTCGGCGTTTCTCTCTCCTCGCTCGCCGCTCGTAAACAACCTGATCTTGTGGAAAAGTGATGTAACGGCTCGTGTCGCTACGTTTGGAAATGTTCCCGCCGCCGTCGCGGACACATGACCCCCTGCAGTAACTCGATTAGATGTGGCGGGACTTTTGACCGGCCCTCTGCCCCTCCCCCCTTTGTATCCAAACACCTTTTTGGTGACACAGTGTCGTGTTTTCCGCGCTGACATTTTCCTCCGCCGTGTGCCGTCCCGCGTCTTCCTCCGGTTAGACCTTTAATCTTCGATGTACTGTAACTGTCTCTGCATTGGACCGAGTGAGTCAACAGGACCTTGAATGCTCATATTACACAACAGAGGCCACAGTCGGCCTCCTCTGCTTTGCACACACGTGTGCACACGCACACGCACGCATACACACGCTGGTCCGCAATAGACAACCAAAAAGGTCAGGAGCTTTGAAGGTGAAGTGCAGTCACCATAGTAACTAATGTTGACTCCCCTGTCTCCTGGCAACGGGATGTGGAGTGATGTCAATGGAAAGCGTACTATTTTCTCCCGGTGACAGAATGATGTCACGCCTTTGTGTGCATGAAGAGAGTCGTGGAAACGGAGAAGTTTATTTCCATATTCTATATCTTTGCTCCCCAGGGGTGGAGAGAGAGAGAGAGAGGGTTAGTGGGTGGGGGAGGGGGGGGGGGATGATGCCAACATCCCACTGAATCAGAGAAAAGACAAAAAGATGAACGAGAATAGCCATCCGGGGAAAGTGAATCATGTGCCAATTAGGGAAACAATTGCACTCCCAACTCTTTTTATATTTGACGCTCCAATCGGTTGGAAAGTGGGCGGAAAACGTAAGCAGGCGCCGGCGTGACGTGACGCCCGTGACGGATCTGCCAAAAGATCATAACCGCTGGAAGGTGGAGGCGCCTGTTGGTGAGTAGAATATCACAGAAATGAACATTTTTGCCTCAAAATCGTGACGTTTCTGAAGTTACAGCTGCTTCTGTGTCTGTCGAGATCAGCGTCTCTCAGGAGCGGCCCGAGGATGGAAAGTCAGAGCGTTCGTTAATGCAAACGAGCTAAACGAACTCAAAAGTGCCGCATAAGTTCCTGCTTTTCCTCATAGGATCCACAGCACATCGGTGTGATGTGTCTCTGGCTGCATTGCTGGTATCTTATATGCCAACTGTCTACCAACGGAGGGGCTCGATATTCCCCTGATGGCCTCCTGTACACTCCTTCGTTGCATCCTGAGATCTCAGTCTGACGGAGCATCTGTGGGATGCGCATCCGACTTAGGAGGGTCTGCTGCTGATATTTGGGCTCCAGATTCAGCAGCAAGTGTTCTGAGGTCCAATGAAGTTCGGTCCTTGATAGGACGGGACTGTTCCTGCTCGCAGGAGGTGGCTATAATGTTGTGGCTGATCCAAAGGAGCATCACTTCACCAATGTGTGTGGTGTCCTCGAAGACGTTGTCGCGTCCAGATCTGTGCTGCTCGATCCCATCGCAGTGGCACTAATAGGATGAACCAGGCGGCGCGGTGCTCCTTATCTGACCAGATGGCTTTTCAATAAAGGCAGCAGACGACTGCGAGGTTGCGCAGGGACAGAGTCAAAGACTGGAATGAATCATAAAGCCACTGTCGAGATGTAGAAATAGAGCCTCCAGCATTTCAATGGCATCCGACACGGCGGTAATACAATCTGTGTCATCCATAAATGCCCACAAATCCTTTCAAAAAAACATCTGCAGAGGATTTAAAAATAGCAGTGACCAGAACAGTTTGTTTTGTTCAGCAACCTGGAAAAATATTTGTGTGAGCTCAGTTTGGAGACAGGTACTCGGCCTTGGGGGAGGGGGAGGAAAGGGGGAGAAGGAGGAGGAGGAGGAGGAGGGCGCCTCCAAGAGTGACTGCAGGGAACCTGTTGTTGATCCCACCACGGCGACAGCAGCCGAAACGCCAACAAAAGGAGCCTTCCAGCAGGATCGGGGCTATAAATAACTCCACGGCAGCACTGCAATATCAGTGGGCGATGAGGAGCGAGGCGTCACTTCCTATTTATACACCAAATGCAGTCAAACCTCGTCGCCGCGTGTGATTCACTGCAGGAAAACTGAAAATTTAATGAGGTGCATTTCGATTCCTTTCTTATTTCGGTCAAACCTTCGACAAGTTATTCAGAAATCACCTGTTTGTGGATGCTTCGACTGCAAAAGAGCCTCGATTTTCTTCTTTTGGCTGCAGATTAAGACACTATCGTGTGTTTCCAGACTGCAGTGAAGCTCAGATCTGCCAAGCAGGTGAACGTCAGAGGAAGGCGAGAGCCTCAGCATCACAATCACAAAGGGGGGAGAAAAAAATCCCCAGCTTGTTTCTTAGAGTTTTGCTGCCACCTATTGGTCCAAGTGTCTAAATTCACCCACGAATCATTGCGCTACTTTTCATCCTGAACATGATGTTGAGTTTCGATGCAGACGCGGGGACGGAGCGAGATTTTGAATGTAATCACAGGCTGCTGGGAGGCATGTGGGGGTTCATTGTTCAAGTCTGGACCCCCCTTAACAGAGCAGACCACCACTGATGCATCTATTTGAGAGTTTTTAGGTGAGACGGTCCCAGTTGTGAGCCCAGATGAAGCCCCCCTCCCCACACCTTTTGTGGAGTTTGCACATTATCTCCAAGAATGCATCAACCAAAAATTGTGCTTGTTCATGTTGTGACTTCCTCTGTTTGTGTTTGTCTAGTCGGGTGTTTGCAGGTGTTGTTCATGGGCTTCATGTGCTGTTTGGAGTGAAAACGTCAGTGAAGTTTCACTGAATTCCTGCAGAGAAATAATAAGAGGTTCGTAACAGCAAACAGTGGACCGCTGAAGCCCGGACTGAATCGAGCAACACAACTTTATTTGACAAATCACTTCAGAGAAAATCCTGCCAAAGAAGCAAACATATCTTTTTTAACATACTCAACTGGAGAAAAAATACACAATAAGATAAATGCAACCGACCAACAAAGTAATAATCACAAAATGTAAAGCAAACAAAAACGACTCGCCTATCGATAAATGCTAAAAAATGGACTTACAAAGTGACAGCGGTTGACCCGTGTGGCCTCTGTCGGTGCACTGCACGGACTTCGGAACATGAATGTTGTCAGTTTCATGTATATATTTAACTTTTTCCTCCTACTGACAGCTCGCCTTCGCCGTGCGACCTTGTAAAGGCAAGCGAAATATTAACAGTGTCGCCTGTGAAAGCCGGACTATTCCTGGAACGCCTGCAGGCGGTCACACTCTGACGTACCACCAGGGCGGCGCTACAAACAAGCCTAAGGGTAACCTCACTCAAACCTCAGAAAATTTTAGTTTTTCTTTGTTTTTTATTTGTTTTTCTACAATTTGACAGTATAAAAAGAAGGCCCAGGCAAAGTTCAAGGACTTTAAAGCTTTTTTGTATGATTTAATTTATATTATGATCAAAAAATGCCTAAATCTAGTTTTATATAAAGAAGGAAAATGTTCAAGTTAAAGGAATCTGATCGGAGGAACTCGACCTCTGATTTCTTTCTCGTGTTCGTTCACTTATTGCTCTTGAGGTTCAGTATTCTGTCGCGCGTCTCTGTGTCGCGTCCTCTCGTCACCCCGTAGAAGTCGCGTCTCACGCTCGTCCTGCCGCCGTGTTGACAAGCGGCTGGGAGCTAAACGCTTCTGACATTTCAAACAGAATCGGTTCAGCGGCGCCGAAATTAAATCGAGGGATTGTCTCGGTTGTAGGACGCCGTGGCCGCACCGCCGACTGGCGCGACACGTCATGTGTTTGATTGGGAAATGTCCCAACGAGCAAAATCAATGCGTGAGAGCCAGAATCAAAGAAAACACTGCGATCACAGTCGAGCACAACAATGAATACTTAAATATGACATCAGTCTGTGCCGTCCTCATGGTTTCATTTGGATGAAAACAGAGATTTAAACACGATATCGATTTCCACTACAAGCTAACGAAGGTAACTGATACAGAACTGACGACTACTGAGGTCTTCACTGCATTTGGTGACAAACACATTGAGACAAAGTTCACCACACAGACGCACAGATCCCACAAAGCAAAGTGACGTCTCAACTGGCTCATGAAACGGTGGAGAGAAGCAGGCCGTTGAACTGAACTGCCTGCGTTCATCAAGATAAACTAAACGATCAGCTGATGTCCTTAATCCTGACCTGTGTAATATTCATGCATAATAACCGTGAACGTGTGGTTGGTAACATGCCTTGTGACTGAGCGCGAGCACCTACGTGTAGTTACGTCTCTCTAGCAGTGTTCCCGGCTGGTTTTTTGGAGGTTTTTCCCGGCGACGCGGGAAATCAGCGAGTGTTTGGGAGGGAAGCCTATTCAGCGGAAACAGATCCAGCGCACCGATCTTCTAATCAGCAGAGGGAGGGAGTGTGTGGAGGAGCGGAGGCTGACCCTCACTGACCACTAAGTCTGCAGGTGGCGGTGAAGGTGGCGGCGGCGGCAGTGGGGGTGGGGGTGGGGGTGGGCGGGGGAGGAGGAATCAGAGGGCAAAGCGTGTGAGGCCCCCACATGGACCCGCGAATCCATGGACAGGGGGCTCAGGAGTTGTCCGAGGGGACGTGTTCTTCGAAGCCCTCGCTCTCCCGCACCAGCGCTCTCTCCAGGATGACGCGCCCCTCCTTGTAGCGCTGGCTGTCCTCCGTGGCAAACTCGTAGATCCAGCCCAGCTTGCTGTTGCAGTTCTTGCAGCTGACGTCTCGCACCATGTGCCTGCCGGTCAGCATCACTCGGTCCTGCACCTCGCTGTACTGGAGGTTCACCACCTGTGGGGTCGGGACAGCAGCTTGAGTCGGACACACAACCTGTGGATTTCATTGACCTCCTTGTCTCATCTCACTCTCGCTGCAAAAGACATGGATGCACTGGACTTCTGACATGAGCAGCAGACCCTTGAATTCAGGGTTACTTCACGCGTCCCACCCCTAACGGCCACCTGTCAGTGGTCACAATGTTATGGCTCACCCACAGGCAGTATGATGAGCTCCACCCACCTTATTGAAGAGGAAAGCTCTGCCCGTGGCTCCTGTGAAGCGCGTGGAGATGAGCTCGGAGCGATTGGTCAGGATGGTGTCACAGTTGGCGCAGGAGAAGAGGCGTGTCCCGCCGATGTGGTCCAAGAAGATGCGACCCATCGTCTGACCTCAGAGAGCGACTGAACCGAGGCTGAAACACAAACGAAGTAGCTTTTAATAACTGACGACCAACTCTGAATTTTACTTTGAAAGCCAAAACCATTTCTTTATTTTGGTATTTTTTATAGCCTTTGAACTGGTCAGGGCAAGTTTATTAGATGTGGTTTTGCTTCGTTTTTTTAATGTCAAACCTGTCATAACTATGTTGTGCAAAGCATTCATTTTTCAACATTTATAAGATGCTATTTTTAGCAGTCTCTTAAGTTAAATCAACTCTGCACCAAAACTAACAAAAGGTGTGAATTCCCTTCAGTTTCTTGATGAATTTCTTTCATCGTTTATGTTGCTTTACTGATAAAAGCTACTTTCTGTCTCCGTATTTCACCGTTTCCAATGAGGACTTCATGTTCCTGCCTGAGCTGCTGTGAGTAATGTTTGTCCGTAGATGGCAGCTGCGTCTTTGAATGGAGTCCAGAGCACGACTATTGAAAACAGTTTAATAAGCTCTTAACCAATGATAAAGACGTTCATTTCTACCGACAAAACGAAGCAATTTGTATGTTTAGTGCTTTTATTTGGTCTTTTTCGTATAATTTCGTACAGTAACCGAGTGAAAAAGAAGCTAACGTTATGCTAGCCTCGCTCGGCTAACAACACGAAAACAACAAAACGCGTATTTCGATCAATTTCCGAATGACGCCAGTTTACCTGTTAGGATTCGTTGCGGCGACACGTAATGTCTCTGCCAGGGACGATGTCACTGGTTCGCTGGGTATATTTTAGGCGTTCATCAGATGTTTGTGCCGTCGTCGTCCGTCGCGGCTTTGTTATTCTTTTTCAGCTGTTCCCGTCTGAGCCGCACTGCCAGCGAGTATCAACATCCGGTGGTGACGTAGCCTGTTGCTGCGGAGCCCGGGTGCTCCTGCAGGGGGCGACAGAGCCCGTGGATGTGCTGGTTCGACCTCAGCCGAGTGAGAATCACATGTAAACAAGGATAAGCAGCGAATACAAGGCGCATATTGAAAATACCCGACAAATAACAAGAGATAGGGCAGTTCAATTGTTTTAACGTGGCTGAAAATGTACTGGAAAATATAGAAAAGTAGTCTAGATCAAGAAAAGTAACAAAAGTTCGATATAAAAATCAATTAATAAAAAATATATTAGAAGATTCCCAATTGAAATTACTGGATCGTCTTTGCTTGAACGTGCTCGTTTTTTTCTTAGCATTTTATTGCAATTTAAAGATTACACTGTATAGACTTGAGTATGAGTAGGACCATCACCTCAGAAGTACTTCCCGATTGCTCAACTAAATATAAAAATGTCAATTTTTCAAAAAGATAGATATACCGTAGATGGACAACTTAGACAGACGACCAGAAACATTCCCCTGATTGTTTCACCTTAACATTTGCCTTGATTTGTCCTTTTGTTGTGGTCATGTTGAATCTAACTTCAGGGGTCGAAAAATGGTTTAACAAAATGTTACAAAGAAAGAAAATGTAGTAGCCTTAACATCCTTTTAAATGTGCAGAATTCAAGACAAAATAACGTGAGCCACCATTTTATTATGTTGTACAAACGTGCAAAGAAGTCCCATGACCATGTCGTAATTCAATCTCCGAGGAATGTGTTGATTGCGGCACACTTGCACGGACAAGCAAACCTTTTCACTAGAGACACTTTACAATAGGGGATTATGTTACATGCATTTAACAGCCAAACAGCAAACACACCTGTACAACAACTCTGTGGGACAGGGGAAACGAACCTGGTAAGAAAACAAAAATACATTTTGATCTTTTTGAAGAGAAAAGTCTATGCTGTTAAAACATTGATTTAAAAAGGTGTTTGTTGCATTCACGCCAGTTTTTGTGTGAGATGGACCACAGTTACAGGAGGCCTGTGCTACAAGGAGCGCTGAAGGTGCTGAACCAACGAGCACACAGAGACCTTCAACAGAAACTCAACATGTTGGACAAGCAGCACAAATACACCTGCAAAATGCTCCACCAGAGGAGGACGTCGCTGACACACGAGGAGAGAAAAGTGGTGATGGTCAAACTCTGTGAACCCAAAGCAACCGTCAACATCGCCATGAAAGAAATACAGGAGCACCAGGACAGCGAGAAGCACTTCAGCAGGGACGTCCACACGTCTGACGGAGGAAGGGAGAGGCTGCATCTGAGCACGTCTCCTCCGCCGGCGGCACCGAGTCGCTCCATTTCGGCTCCGCCGGCAACGATGCAGCCGGGAAGCTCAGTGCGACACAGGGGAAGCGTCCAGAGCAACGTGTCGCTCATGCAGATGAAAAACATCGCCATGATCGACTCGATCTCAGAGAAAGAGCTGAAGAGGAAGCAGCAGAAGGCGCGAGAGGAAATGGAGAAGCTGAAGCAACTTCACAGAGACACTTTACACAAGAAGGTGACGGAGTTTATAGAAAAACTCAAAGACAAAAGCAAGACGGAAATCACTGTGGAGCCTCCGTAGAGCAGCCAACAGTCTGTCTGGGTTCACTTCACTCGCTACCGAAATACCTCAAAACAACGGCCGCCACACTGACAGTGTCTCATTACAACACATCGAGTACGTTTTCTAAACTTTTCCGCTGGTTATAAAAACAATGTTCACTTTATGGATGCCATGAATTCCATCAAATGATACAGCCCATTTTCTTGAGGGTTATCAAAGCTTTGTGTAAAGGAGTCTCCAAAAGTAAGCTGCAGTTTTTCTTCCACGCTGGTGAGTCGGGGAGCTGTTGGTCTGCAAAGAAACACAAACGAATGTGAGTTCTCAGCAAAAATATTGCTGTCATCTGAGTTTGTGCTTCTACAACTATTTTGTACTATTTTGTAACCAAATATCGACTCTTGCATTTATGAACAGATCTTTTCAACTGAGCTAACTTTAATTCAGGTTAATGAAAACGTTTTTGAGTATTGTGTGGCTGCTTTACCGAGAGTGTGAGAGAGGTGAAAGCTACAAGTTTTATCATTACATTGTACAAAAATCTGAAAGGAGTTGATTTCAAAACACTGTCAGGTCTCTACTGATAGTTCAATGGCAATGAAATGGAAGAAAATAAAGTTTTTGTTCTGTTCTTGAAGGTGTCTGACAACACAGTTTCAAGTTGTTGTCGACATCCGTGTAAATCTCACCGTCACATTTGAAGTGGACTTGTGTGGGGAGACATCTGGCCTGGTCCGTGTAGTCCAGCATGCAGAGCACGGCCGTCTTCGTCCTCGGCACGGTGAACATCAGCACCAGGATCGAACACAAGACGTTGCTCTCCATCACTTCGACAGACTTGTGCTGTTCCTGCAAACCAGACACAACAGACACAAGCTCTGAATTTGGCCCAAAAGACGCTTGTTGTATTCAGACAACTTTTATATCTTTACAACCATCCAAAAGAGTCAGTCTGGGGACAGATCCAGTTCATAAAAGCAAACAAAACGGCTCTCTGAGGTCCGTCTGACCTTGACGAGCTTTAGCTGCTGCTTGCGGCCGGCGAAGGCATTGAGATGCCGACTGAGGGTGTCCAGGAATCCCTTCAAGTCCGTCTGCAGGTTGCTCTGCTCGGCGAGGCTGCTCAGGGGGATGAACGGCGGGATGTTGTGGCGGATGATCCTCACTGGTGGCTTCAGGTTGACCTCCAGGTTGTAGGTGTCCAAGTAGACGCCCTCGTAGGCCGTCGCCAGGGACACGCACGCTCCTTTGCCTTGGCGGGTTTTGATGACATCGTAGCCACCTTCGATGAACCAAAACACCAGAGACTGTGAAGCTCAACAGTGGAGAATGAAGAGGAATCGCAAAACGTTGGGGGGGGGGGGGGGGGGGGTTAACTGAGTACCAATGAGATGATGAGCGTGGAGAAGATCCTTCAGTTGGATATGTCTGGCCATCAGTCGCATTAGCTCAGAGTTTTCACACTCTTCGTTCATCGGTTCACCCTCTTCACCCTCCCGCTGTTCCACTAGAGACGACCTCAGTTTATGGAGATTCTGCAAGAAGAAGTTGGAAAGAAAGTGAACAGCCGCGTGTTTCATGAAAGAAAGCCTCCCTAAAATAAGAAATACAGTTCAGTAAAACTGTTTTTTCAGAAACACTTTACATGTATTCAGATTTGAGCTGAAAATCAACGCTGGAAGTCACAGTAAGATAACTGCAGTTACATGAACAAGAGCATAAGTCAGAGAATATTTAGTGTTTATGTAACGTGATGTTATTTGATGCTCTGACACATCAAGAATCAGTGTCGTCCAGCAGGTTTTAATTCCACGTTCATTCTGTGACACCTGTGTGCTGAAGCTGTCCGGTAAACGAGCCTCATCCCACCTTGAGTGTGTGTATCTCAGCCTTCAGCTGGTCTCTCTGCAGCATCAGCGCTTCAACTTTAGCCTTTAGCTCCTTCACGCGATGCTGCTGCTGATGCTGCGACTGCTTTTTGCGGCTCCGTGCCCGGACCTCCAGCTCGCTCAGGTGGCTCAAAACACCTGCGGGCCGTGAAATGAAACACAAACAGACGTTTTCACCTCCCAAACGAGTCCTGTCGATGTGAGGCTAACTGCTAGCATCACAATGCTAACGCATCATCGTCGCAAAGGAGTTCAAAGGTGTTGCTAAGCTCGTTCGCATTCGACGCTCGGCTCTACCTCTCGCGGATGCTCCCTCCATGTTTGCCGGTTATTTTTCTTTATCCTGCGGTCTGCTCGGATGGAGCAAGATTTAGGAGACGGGTCTGTTTTGAATTTGGCGGCTGACGCGTCCCAACAGCGACACCGCCCGCCCACGACTTCAACCCCGGAAGAAAACTCAAGTGTAGGAATCACATGGAGCGATGGACCGGGGGATTAGACAGGCAGGTACGTGTCGTCTGAGTGCGCATTTCAACACTTTCTGAACTCGACGGATAAAATGGACTCGGAGGGGATAAGGTCTCACTCGCGCAATTAAGTTTTTGTCCTTGTAAATGATTTAAAGAAGTTGCCTGTAACAACGTAGCGCTCTTGAACGCCTCCTGAAACAGCATGGAGACGCCCGCACAGCTACGATGCAGGCGAGGAAAGGTGAGCGTAAGTCATCTTTAAAAGACGCTCTAAGACGTGTAAAATTACACCTTCGGACTTTTGTTTTGCTGCCATTTCTTTGTATTACTTGAACTTAATTACAATTGTCTCTGATTTCACCAGATGCGATAGTAAAGTGATAATAACTTCAATAGTATTCAGGCTTCCTGATTTATTTTTTAGATATTATAGTTGTAGAGGGTTTTTTTTTTTGTTTTTTGTTTTTTTTAATGTAATTAGCGTGACTTTCTGCCCTTTTATTCAAGGTAACGTCAACTTCTAATGTTTGGAATTTGCTCAATGTTACATCTGAGTTTTGACTCCAATAACTGTTTGAAAAGGTGTCCAATCAAGTTATTACACTAACCTTATTACACTAACAGGCAACTTCTTTGAAACACAGTTGCTCGATTGTGCTTACTTCAAGCAGTCTATCTCATGATCAGTAGGTTTTTTTAATCTGTTTGAATTCTTTATAATTTTCTTCTGTCACATGGGTCAAACTTGTTTGTGAACAGATGAAATCTCAACAGTTTGCTTTATTAAACAGCAGCTGACCATTTTCTGGTGTTTTCCTTCTGACAGAGAAATTGGACTTTATCATGTCAGCAGTGACCTAAATCTAGAGAATGGTTCATTGAACAGACAAATCAAATCAATCACTAATGAACACAGTGTTTATGTTTGCATGTATAAAGTCCTCTAATTCAGAGCTACTCTATAAAGTCACAGCTGTGTGTTCTTTGGGATCGTGCTGTAACCATAATGTTTCAAATCTTTGGCAACCTGTTGAAAGTTTCGATGTCTGCGACCTTGAAAAGCTGCAGTTTGACTTGTTGCACCGTGGCAGTGAACCTCCCCTTTGAACCTTTTCCAAAACAGCTGTTATATTTTTGGCTCAGCACATGCATGGAAGGAGGGGGGGGGCAGTTTGTGTCAACAGAGTCCCACTTATTAAAGACTTTCATTGGCTTTTGCTGCTTGGAGTTTGATGACAGGTGGTCATAATGTTGTGGCCGAACTGTCGACGAAGCTCCTCACGCGTTCTCACTCACACGTGGTTTTTCTCGCAGGCTCTCCCTCTCGGTTGAGTGATGGACCAAGACTGCGCCCCTTCCTCTGACCGCCGGAGCGCTCAGTCCCGGGGTCGCCACCGCTGCCGCCATGGACCCGTCCAACCGCGCGCACTTCACTGTGATCGACTACGTCATATTCGCCCTCCTGCTGGCCGCCTCCATGGGCATCGGGCTGTTCTACGCCCTGTCCGGCGGGCGCCAGCGCACCACGCAGGAGTTTCTGCTGGCCGACCGCAGCATGCGCTGCCTCCCCATCTCCCTGTCGCTCATCGCTTCCTTCCAGTCGGCGGTGGCGATCATCGGGGTGCCCGCGGAGATCTCCGCTCACGGCACCCAGTACTGGTTCATCGGCGTCGCCTACATTCTGGGCCTCCTCATTCCAGCTCATGTCTTCATTCCCGTGTTGTACCGACTGCGGCTCTCCAGTGCCTACGAAGTAAAACCGACGTTGCTCTCACCTTTTCCACGTCTTTCGTGACCTTCACTTCTCACATTTGTTTGGGTTTTTTTTAATTTCACAGTATCTGGAGCTGCGCTTCAGTAAATCCGTTCGAATCTGTGGCACTTTGACCTTCATCTTTCAAATGGTGGGTACAGAGGTGGAAGTATCTGCGTTTTTATCGCTTCATGCAAAAGAAAAACAAAAGTGACGCACGATCAAGGCTCGAAAATTCCTAACAAGACGACTTGACCTAAAAGTAAAGCAAACAGAGATAAAGTAGCAAATGAAGAGAAGCACCACGTCCTCTTAAAACACGCCACAGAAATGTCATTTTGGTTCGTTTGGATCGTCAGATTCACACCAAAATTCACTCACGTGTTCCCTTCGTCCGTCCTCACACACGCTGCAGATTTCATCCGAATCCATTTAGAACTTTTTGCATCATCTTGCTAAAAGACCAGCCAACATTCCTGAACACACTGAGAATCGAAAGTGGCTCAAAACGCCACCCAGTGGAAAAATGTAGCATTGCGTGAATTTTACACAACTCACCTTATAACTCTTTGTTTTTTTTGTCTTTACAAGTTATACATCCTGATATCTCTGGTGTCTTTATGCTCCCTTTGAAACGTGTCACACATGGAGACTTGTACTTTCGTTGTGTTGGACACAGTGAAACATAACGACTCCTCTCTTCATGGTAAAATGAGCTGCTGGCTTCAGTTTCAAAATTCAAGCACGGGTTAAAGTCCACCGACAGTTTTTGTCATTTTTATACAACAAACTGGCCTCAGTGGTGCGTGTGAGCGAATACAGTGTAGGAAAACCTCCGAGTTACAAAAACACACATTTGTTTTTACTTCTTCGACTCGTCTGCTCTGTTGCAGGTCATCTACATGGCTGTCTGTGTTTATACTCCTGCTCTCGCTCTGAATGCAGGTAAGAAAAGTTTATACATTGTAATCAAGATGCAAAGATGTTTTAAAATTCAACGGGTGTTTTTCTTTTTTAAATTTCAGTCACTGGGTTTGAACTGTGGGGGACGGTTCTGGCCACAGGACTCGTGTGCACTTTGTACACCACAATCGTGAGTTGTAATCAGACACATATTTGTAAATTAAATTGTCATGTAAAGTAGTATTTGTAGTATTGGTATGAGTGTTGTTATCGCCAGTAGTGACGAAGACAATCGTGCTGAATTTGCTTTCATTGTGAATCACTTTGTCTCCCATCTTCGTCGTCTCAGGGAGGTTTGAAGGCCGTCATCTGGACAGACGTGTTTCAGACGGTGGTGATGTTTGCGGGCCAGCTGGCCGTCATCGTGGTCGGCGTGCAGCAGACGGGAGGAGTGTCCGAAGTGTGGACGAGGGTCTGGGAGGGAAACCGCATCTCCGGCCTGGAGTGAGTCTCCCAGGAACCACCGCCGGCGGGATGAACCCACCATTGAATCGTGGCGATTTAACTTGTTTTTCTCCGGGTTTTCAGCCTGAACCCGGATCCCACAGAGAGACACACCTTCTGGACGCTCGGAGTGGGCGGAGTCTTCCTCATGCTGTCCCTGTACGGGGTGAATCAGGCTCAGGTGCAGAGATACCTGAGTGCCCGGACAGAGCGAGAAGCTGTCAGGTACGCCAAGCGCTAAAGATCCAACCAAAGCCTGTTTATCACAGTGAGAGCCACAAATCCAGACACTTAAATAAACATATTTACAGAGTATTCAACTCTCATACGCCGTCCATCGTTCTCGCTTTAAAAATTGGGCCGCTAACTTGGTGAGTTTTGTGTCAACAGAAATAAATCGAGCGACTTTTTCTGGTGTTTTGGAGAGGGACATGAAAGCTCGTAATGTTTTGCACATTGTCGCTTCCTGATTTGTAGCACACGTGCAGCCAGAGAACCGAGCATGGCAACATAATTTGGGCGAAGAAAAATTGAACAAAATCAAAGCTCGAGTTTTTTCTACAAAGTTTCCAGCCGTGTGTCTGTTTATTCCTTGGTTTGTCTCTTTCCTTCGTGACAGATTTCTGCTGTCGTAGAGCTATAAAAGAAGTGTAAAAAGGTGTCAAAGGTTGTGGTCGTCTGCTCCGCCTTTGCGTGCGTGCAGGTCGTGCTACATGGTGTTTCCGTCGCTGCAGCTGGCTCTGGCTCTGGGCTGCGTGATGGGCCTCGTCATGTTCGCCCGCTACTGCGGCGAGGACCACTCGCTCAATCTGGACGCCTCCTCGGGAGAAACGGTGAGTTCGGCGTTTCATCAGCAGACGTCGTTTCTTTTCCCCCTTTTGTGTAAATACCTCCCGGCGTCGATGCAAATCCTGCTTCTGTATCAACGTGACTCACAATCGAGAAAAGTGTCGTAACCCTTCGAGCTGCGGCAGCGTTTGCATGTTTTGCACCTTTTCCTGCTCATAATTCGGCCCGGGATGCAAATGTTTCCAGTATTTAGTGTCTTTCATGTAAATGGAGGTCAGGCTGCGGTAACCGTTGTGTTCTTCCGTCCAGATGGTGATGTACTTTGTGATGGACATGCTGCAGGGGCTGCCCGGGCTGCCTGGACTGTTTGTTGCCTGTTTATTTAGTGGAGCTCTCAGGTAAACAATCTGAGCATGTAGTCAACGTTTCAGCTCAATATTTTGCCATATAATTGCAGTCTTGATTATTTTGTGTGACAGATCTTTTTCAAATGTTTTCCTGTTCCCTTACACACTGCACGAGTGTTTTTTGTTCACTAGATAATTTATCACAACAAATTTTTGCTTGTAACGGTTTGCTTTCCTGCGTATTTTTGTCCTTGCGCAGCACCATCTCTTCAGCGTTCAACTCCTTGGCAACGGTAACCTTGGAGGACCTCATCAAGCCCCATTTTCCCGCCATGACGGAGGCGAGAGCGACTCTGGTGTCCAAAGTTGTAGGTCAGCACCTTCAAAACAACCCATGTAGCAACGGATCCGGCAACGATGCGAACGGCGATCCACCCGCAGGGATCTGAAGCAGCAGTTTGTGACTCGATGTCAGGTGTTTTGGAACGACTGAGTTTGATTTTGTGTCCTTTTGAAGCGGTGTGTTACGGGCTGCTGTGTCTGGCCATGGCCTACGTCACTCACCTCATGGGCGACTCAGTTTTACAGGTAAACAAACGTCACAAACAATGACACAATGACTCAAAGCTTTTAAATTAACTCCGCGATTTTGTACCCAGTTGGCTCTGAAGATGTTCGGGATGGTCGGCGGTCCCATCCTGGGCCTGTTTTGTCTCGGGATGTTCTTCCCGTCGGCCAATTCCAGCGTGAGTGAAACATCATCAGTCCGCAGTGTTGCCGCAGTGTGTGTGTGTGTGTGTGGCGAACCTGCGCTCAGTCCACAGTAATCACCTGTACTTCCTCTGCTTGACCTCAGGGAGCGGTGGGCGGTCTTGCAGCAGGTCTGGCCGCAGCATTCTGGGTCGGCATCGGGAGTATCGTGACCAAGAGCTCCGGCTCCAGGCCGCTGACGCCCGACTGCCGGGCGGCGCTGCTGCCGGGCAACGCCACGGCCGTCGTTCAGACGGCGCTCAGCAACGTCACTGTCGGGTAGGAAGCTCCTCGAGCGCGTCTGACGGCCGCGTTCCGCGCTTTTTTTTTCTTCTCACCGATCGTCCTTCCCGTTTAGCCGACGGTCTGGACTGAAGAGGTTTTACTCGCTGTCCTACATGTGGTACAGCGCGTTCACGTGCTTCACCGTCATCACGTTTGGCCTGATTATCAGCTGCCTCACTGGTAAGATTGATTCCACCAGTTACCTCCTTCACGGTGGCGGTTTGGACCGTTGAAATCTACGTTTTTGTGCAGGTCCCATGAAGAAGGAAGACGTTGCTCCAGGAACCGTCTACCCGCTGCTGGAGAAGCTGCTGTTTTTCCTGCCAGAAGAGTTCAGGAAAAAGCTTCGCTGTGCGGCTCCTCCGGGACAGATGGTGAGCGACAGCCTCATCAAAGGGACACCGTTAGGTGCCCCGTGAGGCCCATGCGACAGTGTCCAATCAGGGTTCATGGTTTAAAACTCCCAACATCCAGCTGGTCAAGAAATGTATTCATAAAAAAATGAATTTCCTAAAATCAGATAGAACTTTACATATTTTTCGTCTGCTTAAATATTTTAATTGAAACATTTTTGTGTGATAAACTCAAAAAAGACAGAATTTTTTACTTTTAGTATTGAAGTACTAAAGTATTGAAAAGTATTTTTGTACTTTTACTATCACACAACAATTGGATTTCTTTTAAACTGTTTTCAACAGAAAAAATGTTGGAAAAAAATGTATTTATACAATAAAATGAATGAAAATAAATTATTAAAAAAGAACTAATTGGTGTGAAGTAGGATTAAATAAGATTATGTTGTCATTTTACCTCCTTAGCAGAGATGATAAACATGCAGATGTGTGGCTTTAAGAATGATGTCATCAGTCGCCAATCGGAGGCCTGCGGCCTTCTGACATCACTTTTTCAGCTGCACAACAGTGTAGAGGGGAGCCGAGTCGAGCTGGGCCGGTCCCAGCGTGGCGATGTGGTCATGTGATCACCTCTTCGCTCTGTCCCCTTCGAACCCTTCACAGGCTGCAGCCGAGCAGAGAAACGGAGCCGCTCGCCCACAAGAGCGCCACCGCCTCCAGGAAGAGACGGAGCACTTCCTGCCTGATACCTGGCGGCCATTTGTGGAGTTTGAAAGTGCCGTTTGAGAAGCTGCAGCTGGTCTTCACACAGACTCAGTGAAACCCGGCGCCTGTTTGATGCCCGATCTTTGTTTTTTCTCCTGCCTGAATGTTGCCAATCGATTGTGCTGCTGATCCGGTTTTACTGAAAGTCAATACTGAACTAAAAGGTCAATTGTGTGCATTTGTCGAGCCGAATACTTCCTCAGGATTCTCCTGTATACAAAAACTGCACTACTACGTACAAGTGGCGAACACTGAGCGACCAGCCAGCTTCATAAAACGATTGTAGACTGATTTATTTTGAACATGTCTCATATTTAACTGTGTAAAGGGTCCGGTGAGAGGATGTATGAGCAATCTTTTTTTAACGTTTTTACTGCTGAAACAAAAAAAGATTTTTTTTCTAGAAATAAACAATGTGGTTGTTTTTTTTTTGCAGTTTGTTGTTTGTGTTGCGTTTTTCTCAATTTTCAAAGTTTGGTTTGTTCTGACCCCCAAAACGAATCTTCAGTCACTCAAGAAAACTTCCAAAAGTGAAACTCTGAAGCCTTTTATTTCCTTTCCTCATCATAAAACGCCTTTAAATCATTTACTCTGCTACATTATAAAGAAAAAACGCACATTTCAACTCTTTTTCGGTCGAAAACACTACAGTGTTGTGGAAGTAGCTGCAACAATTTCATGACCGCTTATTTAAAAGTTAATGAAAGTAAATCAACCAGTAAGGCCTCTCCTGATATTGTGCTTAGCAAGTTTCAAGAAGGAAAATGCTCTATGATGATGTTTGAGGGATTACTGAGATACTGAACATACAGTCTTTGTAGCCTGATGTTATTTCACTGCTCATGCAAATGTAAGAGTGACTCTCGCCGACGCTACCAAGCATTATATTATTGTCCTTCAGTGGTTCTTTTACTATGTTGCAAAAAAAACTGGACATGATCTCATTAAAAGCTGCTTGTTTTTGAAAGTCAAATGAGTGACCACGCGGCGTTTTGCATGTTTCCTCTGCAGTGAAATGTGACGTGAAGCTGCTGCTGATGTCAAGCTCCACTGTGGCACGAGCGCCAGTGTGCCGCTGCCCTCGGGCCCGAGCACAGCTGAGTTCAGTCCTGCGAGGCGCCGCTGCGACAGGTGAGGCTCTGCTCCGCGCTCCTCCACCAACCTTGATCGTAGTCCCTGGACTGCTGCAGGCGTCTCACAAGTTCTTCAGACAATTTAAAATAACCTTTTGTAAACTTTTACCTGCTTGTTAGCGACGAACTGTTGACATCTCCAAGTGCCTCACAAACAACAGTTTAAAACAGGACAAAAACTCGATTTTAAAATAAAAAAAATTGTAAAAATGAAGCAGACAAAAAATACTTTGAAAATCTAGAAATACATATTTGTGTTCTGTTCTGTTGTTCTTTTTTGTAACATGTATTTATTTATTTACTCAGTCATTCAGTGTACCCAGAAACAGGATGTGGACCTTTATTTTTCTTCACATCTTTGGCCTCAGCATGTGTCGGGTTTGTCTTTTGCCCAACATCACTCAAAAGCTTTTAAATTTGGGGATTTAAACAATAAATTAACTTTGTGTTTTTTTCTAACAGCCTGCAGAGAAAGGTAAACAAAAAAGATCTTTATTCGTTTCGCCTGAATACCTTTCTTTTCATGGTGATTGAAGCTCGTGGGTGTTTTTTTCAGTTTTAGGAAACTCGACTCAAATGTATTACAGCAAACTGACGATCGACATTAGCGTGTTACAAAACATCAGCAGCATCCTGACACCTTTCGTGAGCAACACCGACCTGCATGTGGGCAACTTTCAAGTGACCTCATGTAAATAACTTTTGTCAAAGTCGACTCCTTTTGTCGTTTTTCTAGGGAAAAGTGATCGCCATGATCGTGTGTCTTTTTCTTGCAGATTGCCAGAACGAAACGTGTTCCTGTGCGGAGGCTCACAAACGGAGTGATGAAGTCTGTCAGTCTCTGCAATGCTGCGCTGGTGCAGGCTGCAGCTTCCAGGCGAACCCCAAACAAAAGTGTACCCAGAACACCACAGGTCAGCCATGGATGGATGGATTGGTTTGGATCAGATCAGATCAGATCAGATCAGATCAGATCAGATCAGATCAGATCAGATCAGATCAAGACAGACAGACAGACAGACAGACAGACAGACACTTTCGATAACATCATATTAGAAGAGACTAGAACTGATGGATCTTTTATAACATGTTGGATTGATGGAGGGATGTTTTAGCTGTGATTCTATCAGATTACATTAGAATGACATCAAATCAGATTGTCCAGACTGGTTTCCATCGCGTGCCGAGGCGGCTGACTTGTTCTCGGCCTTCACAGTTTCCGTCAGCGGCTCGCTGACTTTGAAGGCGGAGGATTATCAGAGCTGTCTGTACAACAGCGAAGGGAAGAGCTGCAGCAGCAGCTTGTTGACAGAGGTACAAAGTCAAAGAAAATAACAGCGACTGTTTCCTGAAACACAGCTGGACTAAAGTGTTTTCATTTTTCAGATGAAAACAGTTTATAGCACTCTGAGGGGATTCGACTCTTTAAACATGACAAGCTTCAGGTCATTTTTCCACAAATAAAACATAATTTATTGTTTTTTTCTGGCACTTTTTTTTTTTGCCATATTTGACAGAAGTTTGTCGGGTTATGTTCAGTCATCACAGGCTTGGTAACCTCATGGCAGATTTCAAAATGCTCATCGTCTTTGAGCTTACGTCAGCTGATCTGATTGACAAGTCGACGTTCCTGGCCGACAAGCTGTCCGGCGTTCTGCGTTTGGAGACGAGGGGTGAGTGAGGGACCGTTTGGACACCATGCAACTTAGGTACTGCAGTATTTAAAGGAGTATCTGTAAAAGTATTGATGTTTCATTTCTTTCCCAACCAAACGTGTCACTAACAGGCATCATCATCGTCATCATCATCTTCCACACGCTGCAGCATAATTTCGTGTTTCTTTCCTAAAAATTGACAATTGAAGCATGAAATTTAAAACAAAATGAGTTAGGAAAAGCTATCTAGAAGTATTCTGAGACAAGCTGATATAAAATGAAATGAAATGAAATGAAATGAAATTAAATTAAATTAAATTAAATTAAATTAAATTAAATTAAATTAAATTAAATTAGTATTTAAACATTTTAAAATAACTATGTAAATGCAAACCAATTTTGGAAATGAGATAAAACCTACTTTAAAAATATGAATCAAAATAAATTCAAAGTGGGCTTTTTTTCAGGTCTTCTCAATGCTGATGCGCTGTATGAAGTTTCTTTTCGATGTCTCTATTGACTCTGTCCTTTTTGGCCCCCTCCGGCCCACCCCTACCAGGTATGGTGCATTTACACATGCCAACCGAACCCGTGCGCTACGAAGCCCCCACCGAACTCTCGTGCACGTCGATGGAGGACCTGGCAACCCAACCAACGTGGTCCCTGAAAAAACCGCAGGGTGTGTTCGACGTCCTGAACGGCACCCTCTCTAACGTGGTCACGCCGTCACCCACCACCACCAGAGTCGAGCTCAGGCGCATGACAGAGCTCTGGGCAGGTTGGTTCCCTCCAGGTGGCACGTTCACACGGTTACCGGGCCGAATGGAAACTGCTCCAGACAACCAAACAGTTCCTGACAATGATTCCCTTCTTTGTCGTTGCCTGTTTACATCCGAGAAAACAACACACGAGGAGGAAAAACTTCTGAAAAAGAACAAATACTTGAAGTGACCCTAAAAGTTACTCATTGAGGTCCACTGGCATCACATATTGTGATTTGCTTCTTCTTTGTGTTTTCAGGAGAATTCACGTGTGTTTACCAACAGAAGGTCGGTCCACACGTATTTTCTCACAAAGCCAGTGCCGAGTTGGATGTGGCCCTCCTTCCCGACATCAGCGTCACCACAGAGCCACACCAGCCTCGCTGTGAGAAGAGTTCGGGCATGATGTTCGTGAGAGCCAAATGTAAGATCAAGAAAAGCGCCGAAAGTTACAGAGTGACGTGGGAGGGCGACGGCATCGTGCAACGATCAACCATCACCAGTGGGTGCTTTTTTTCTCAGGGTGAGTGTCTCTGAATTCCAGCAGTAAAAGTGCATCCGAGCTTACACGCAGACCTGATTGTTTCAGACAAACACAGCCAAATCTATGTGGCGGATAAAATAGTCAGCTGCGATCGATCCATCCGATCTGACGCGCTGCGCTGCACCTTCAGCAACAGATACGACCAAAATAGGAGCGCTTTGATTCCCATCAACCTCATTTTTGGTGCGTATTTGCTTGAAAGACCAGAATCATCTCCGAACCTGCTTTACAAACGGTGTTTAATGCCTCGATAATCGATGTTTGTACTCGAAAACAGAGGAGGATGTTTACTGTCCAGCTGAAGGGGAATGGGGGGAAGCCAAAGCCGATTCCACTATCGTCCTGAGATGCAGTAACTCACCTGGAGTAAGACAGAGAAAATGCAAGTAAGGCTCATAAAACTTGCTTTGTTTCTGACAAATATTCTGCTCCTGTTGATTATTGATACATTATCTGCTCAAAATACCTGAAAGAAATAGCTTATCTTGTCTCAAACCAATTGTGACAGCGTGGATGGACAGTGGGAGGAGGAGATGGTTTTATGTGTGAACCCAGAACTGGACAGTGTGCTGGGAAACGCAGTGGTACGTCTGGCTTTTATTCATCGCGTATTTATTTCACTTTGAAAGCTTTTGTTCCACCTCACTGCAGAGTGTTGAGATGCAGGAGGAGGAAGTGCTCCTCCAGTCTTCTAACTTACTTTCGATCGAGTTTCGCTGCAGATTTCCGACAGCGGACTGGGTTCATTGGAGGGGAATGCTGTGCGGGTGTCCACCAACCTGAAGAACGCCACTGGTCAGATGGAGGCGTTGAACTCTTACGCCAACATGAACGTGTCTGTCGAGGTGATGAGCACACTGGGCACAAAGCTGACGAGCATCGATGATGAATCCACAGCACATGTGAGTCGACGGCTGTTTATGTCTGATCGATTGGAGAGTAAGCAACGTTTTCATTTGCTTCAATGAGATCACAATCAGGTTATTGTTTGTCATGACCTTTGAACTCTATCCATCTGTCCATCTAGCGGGTTAATCAGCTGTATATATAACTTTTTAGCTAAATATCAAACTGTAAATGTCAATAGTTATACAGCTATCCGTTGGCAGTGTGCTAGAAAACTGATTTTCGATTTTTTTAGCAATTCAGTTGAGTATCTACCTAGTTGTTCTGCTACCCGGTTATCCACCTCACGAGCTTAACTGTGAGGTTTTGTAAGACGACTCCAAAGTGTCCAATTAAGAAGGTGAATCAGGCCTGAGAACGTTGGAGGAAACAGTAAGTTCATTCACCTTCACCAATTTTTTTCCTTCCAAGAATTACCAGAAGATCTTTCCTTTTCCAGGACCTTCTGGAATCATCCAGCAATCTGCTCTCGACGTCCTTTGAAAGCTCGTGGAACGCGTCGGCGGACGACGCCAACTCTTCGCTGGCCGAGCGATACCTCAGTACGGTGCGGAAGCTGATCGACAAAGCCAACCTGACGAGGGCCACCCAGAAAAAAAACCTGGAGGTGAAGACGTGCGACCCCTCGGAGAACCCGTGCGCCAGCTCCGTGTTCAACGCCAACATCAGCCTGAGGATGTCGAGGGCGAGCCGGGTGAGAACGGCTGGCTTCAGACAGCTGGAGAGCTACCTGCCCCACGACGAGAACAGCACGTTCGCACCCAACAGCATCGTTGTTTCAGCCGCGACCAGCGAGGAGACTGAGGAGCCCGTTGAGATCACCATTGACTTCCCGTTTCTCACCGTCAGAGATAGACACGTTGAAATGAGCTGTGTCTCATGGGACAACAGCAGCAGGCAGTGGTCACCGCGGGGATGCAAATGGGCGGGTCCTTTCGATGAGGCCCGCTGCGTCTGCAACCATTTGTCGTCTTTCGCCATCCTGATGTCGAAATATCCCCTCGAGGTCCCGCTCATAGCGGAGATAAGCTACTTTGGCCTTTCGGTGTCGGTGGTGTCGCTCGTTGTGACCCTGCTGGTGGAGCTGGTCGTCTGGAGGCACGTCATCCAGACAGAGACGCTCTACATACGGCACACCGCCCAGGTCAACATCGCCGTCTGTCTGCTGGTGGCGGACTGCTGTTTTTTAGCCTCCTCCAGGCCGCACGACATCAGCGACAGCTGGTGTAAGACCTTCGTCGTGCTGAAGCATTTCTGTTTCCTCTCCATGTTCTTCTGGATGCTGAGTCTGAGCTGCACGCTTCTCCATCAGGCAGTTTTCCTCTTCCACCACATCAGCAAGAAGGTCTACCTGCGCTTCTCGCTCGTCCTGGGCTACGTTTGTCCTCTGCTAATCGTCTTCATCTCTTTTCTCACCAACGACGTCGGCGCTGAGGGCGTTTACTTCTCCAGACAGTCCTGCTGGCTGGTTTATACGGGGCTGATGCAGGGATCCATCCACACCTTTGTGGTGCCCGTGGGTGTGGTCGTCTTCGTCAACATGTTCACCATGCTGGTGGTGATCATGAAGATCCTGGATCACAGCAATTTAGAGAAACTGTGCCAGAAGGAGAAAATGGGCGCCAAGATGGTGTTGAGGGCGGTGATTATCCTGACGCCGATCTTCGGTGTGACGTGGATGATCGGACTCGCCGTGACCATCCTGGACCTCACGTATGGACCCATCTCCTATGTCGTGAACTACGCCTTCATCTTGCTGAATGCCTTCCAGGTAAAGACCAAGTAAGAGCAAAACCTGCTTTCCCAGACTTTTACCCTGGAACCACGTTTCATGTCACAGCAATGGGCAGCATCCTCAGTCTGTTTTAGGTTTTGGAAAGTCACAATATGTTTTTCTTTCCAACCTGCGAGCAGGCAAAGCTTCGGACCACGGTCTGTGGCACCCGCTCAAGATCGGGAACCAATAACACAGTTACATAAATGAGGACAGTGTTGGGCGAAGCCACAGGGGAGAAAACACGGAGCCATAGATGGGAGGTTTCTGGGGTTGCATGAGCCGAAAAGAAATCCTGATTCCTGTTTTTTTCATATTTTTCAGGGCTTCTTCATTCTGCTGACGACATGCTTGGCAGACCAAATGGTAAGAAACCAGCACGCTGAGATTACAGTCGGACAGGAAGTGCATCGCCATCGCTCGGCTGAATTATGGAGCGGGAAGTTTTTTAGAATAGGAAAAGTAGATTCAATAACTTTGTGGATATCAATCATTTTATTAGACCTTTTGGCCAAAAAATAAACTGCAATTAACGACACTCACACAGAAAAGTATCACTGACCATGTTTTGACCCTCTTTCGCAGTCCCGTGACGCTCTGCTGAGGTACTTCAAGGAAAAAGTAAGTGCATCACCACTGCGTTTCCTCAGGTGGGATCGACCACAACGGCAGTAAATCCATTCAAATCCTTATTTCTCTGCTTTTTAGGGTTTCATCAGTGAGAGCGCCAGGAAAATGTATTCAGTCACGAAGTGGCCGTCAGACACTAAATAGCACAGTTCAAACAACTGACAACACTCGTTTGAACATATTAAATTCACAGTTTGAAAAGTTGCTTTATTAAAGCTTCAGCATCAAATATAAACTTCTGACTTATGTAATACTGTATTTTTTGTTTGACACTCTTGCAGTAAAGTGCCATAGAAATAGCATCAGGTAAAATGTTATAGAGGAGTGTGTGTGAAGGTGCTGCAGGCCTACGTCTGAATGTTGCTGGTTTCTTCGTTCTCTTTGCCTTCTGCTCTCCATTCCTCGTCTTCGTCATCCAGTGAAATCCCTTTCTGCGCTGCCATCTTGCGGTAAGCCTGGGCTTCGATTTCAGCTCTGCGATGCACACAAGCGATAGTTTCACTGATCTGCTGTGAATAAAGAAGCTGGGGAGTAGATGGGAAAAAAAAAGAGCGATTGGAGTTGTACTTTTTGAGGAACTGAACGCAGTCTTGGTGTCCGTAGACTTCGGCAACTCGCACGGGTTTGTCTCCACAGCAGTCCTCCCTGTCAACGGGCGCGTGGAGGGAGTGAAGCAGTCGCAGGACGGCCAGCCGGCCCGCCTCAGCGGCGTAATGCGCCGGCGTCCACCCGTGCTCCGTCCTCAGGCACGGCCGGGCGCCGTTCTCCAACAGGATCCGCACTGTCTCCGTGTGTCCTGTGGAACCGTGGAGACAGTTAGCTTTAGGCGGGAGACAGTGAATTAGTGAGTCCAACTTGGACCACCTGGAAAAGCTTTGAGGATGTGCACGTAGGCGTAGCTTTATATGTGTAAGATAATACAAAAAATTACAAACTATTTACGTTTTTCATATTGAGTACTGCCTCTTAATTTTGAAGCTCATGTTTTGAGCAGATTTCAGAGGAAATTGCAGTTAAAATTAATAAAATTAAACACCAAATAAATAACTCACGCGTTTAGCTTGAGTTCATTTCGGAAATTAAGTGTAAATCAGGGGTGGAAGAAGAAAAGTATCCTTATTTTATTATCGTTTGGATTTTTTATTCAGTCTTCTGACAAGAAATGTTTGGCTTTGTTAATACATGAAATAAAAACTTTTTAAGTTCAACAGAAGCAAAAAACGAAATGAACAAAAAACATATCAGAAACACAAAATAAATTTTAAAAAAAGGGAGAAAAGTGTCATATTGTTGTTCTACGATATTTCTATATGTTCTTCACAGTAGAATAAATCATCCAAGCATTTATCAGAGCATTTTTCCTTAGGAATGGGACTCGTATCGAATATTTGAATGACATTTTGGTCATCTGACTCCTGCAGGTGTTCAGGCAGGCAGGCCGCAGTAACTTTCCGCTCCTTCAGGAACTTTCCGTTCCTTCAGTAACTAAGTACCTTTCGCCGCCGCCCAGTGAAGCGCCGTCTTGGAGCTCCAGTCCACGTCTCTCTGGTTCGGGTCGCATTTCCGTTGCCTGAGGAGCTCCTCGACCTGCTCGAAGTCTCCCGCAGCCGCAGCTTGATGCAGCTCAGTCATCTCGGTGCTTGGCGGTTGCCTGGAAACAGTCGATCAACACAAGTGCCGGAACTCGAGCAGTGAGCGGCGATGCTGCCCCCTGTTGCTGGAGCGGAGGAATAACAGCCACTTGGTTGTAAACAAGAACTTATAGCGACTCGAGGGTTGTATTTTTTGTTTATATATATAAACGCTTTTCCTTCCGTTTTGAAGTCGTATTCTAATGTGTTTTTTCAGGACCTTTTAAAGAATAATCAGTTTTAGTTGTCAATGCAAATACTGACTTGCACAAACAAATGAATTACTGAACTAAATCAAATGTGTTCTGAATCATTTCAGTGTTAGAAAAATGCAATTTTAAGAACCGACCCATCTATAATAGAAAATAAAGATTTCTCTTGCTGACTGCAGATAAGTCTTGTGACATCTGCAGTAAGATGCTACCAAAAATGTCCTGTTTGTTCAATGTGTAAAGGAAGTAAACACAGCCAACCACACCAACAACATTTGAATGCGTTGAATGCATTTAATGAACAAAAAACATTCTGTGATGGAACAGCCGTGAACTGGGAGTTTTGCAGAAGGCATCCTCGTCCATCTCTGCTTCCTCCTGTGAAGACTTTTTCATGTGGACTCAATCCTGAAAGTAAAAGAAAGGATTTTGCTTCCAATTCCACATTTTCAGATGAATGTCCCTCATTTGGTCTTTGATTAAATTAAACCTTTTTTTTCCGAAATACCAAAAATCTATTTCTTACCAGAAACTGGACCTCATTTGATGACTTCAAACCACATCAGGCTCTTCTTGGGTCTCAGTGTCGTTCAGGTTAACTGAGGAAGGTGAATCACAGGACTCATTAGATTCTTTCCCACAGTTTATAAAACAAAATGAATCCAACCATGAAGCTACAAACCTGATACCATATTTTCTGCCAGATCTTCATCTGTGTCCAGTTCTTTCCAGTATTTTTTCATCAGTGCATTTACGTTCGCTCCGTCACACTCCATTTCAACTGAATACTGAGGGACGGAGGCCTCCGAGTGATGTCCTGGCCCATCAATGGTCAGTCTGAGCAACTTATCAACCAGGAGGCTATAGAACTCGTCGTAAACCTCACCAGCCCAGGAGCCCTCAGACTTGTTGAAGCCCTTCAAGCTGCACAGAATAGCCTGAGGAGCGATTTCCAGCAGACTCTGAGGCAGTGAGCGCACGTTTTTAACGTCCACGTCGGACTCATTCCCATAGTCAATGAACACAACATGGAAAACGTCCTCCACTCTGTGGGTGACTTGTGCTCGATACCATTTGTTGTCACTGGAAAACAGAGCGAGACATGGACTTCCTGGACCGAGAGTCTCGGGGTTTCTGTCCTCCTGTGTTCGTCCTGCCTCTTGGACAAGCTCTGACACTTTGTCCAGAGCCTCTGTGTTGGTGTCCTGGCACCAGAAGAAGAATGGCTCTGCGATACAAGTAGCATACACTGTTGCTGTCTTTCTCTTGGAAATTTCAGGCTCTCGGTACCTGCAGCTCTCTTTTCTTCCACAAACATCCGGTGTTTTGTTCTGCGTTTCAATATCTTGGCCTGAAGTTTGATCTGTCAATTTGTTGGGCGAATCTTCAGAACGATTTAGAGATTTCCAATATTTCTGCATTAAACCATTGATGTCGACATCATTACATTGAATTTTGGCCGTGTATTGAGGAACTCTATACTCTGAATTGCTGTTGCTCCTCACAACGGTCACTTTGAGAGGCTGATCGACCAGGAGGTTGAAGAAGTCGTCGTGAGCGGCCTCGTCCCAGGAGCCTGAAGACTCGTCAAAACCGTCCAGTGAGCACAAGAAGGCCTGTGGGGCGATGTCCCGCAGCATGGGGGGAAGTGACGTCACGTCTTTGATTTCGACCTCAGACTCATTTCCAAAGTCAACAAACAATACGCTGAGCAACGCGTCGGTTTTCCGAACAACCTGGGCTCTGTACCACTGGTTGTCACTGGAGAACAGAGCCAGGCACGGACTTCCAGGATCAAGAGTCTCAAGGGAAATGTGTTGTCGGGCTTTTCCTGCCACCTGTGCGAGCTCCGTCAACTTAGACAACTCCTCACTGTTGGACTGCTGACACCAGAAAAACTGTGGTCCAACGATGCAGGTCGCAAACACCTCTTCTGTGCTGTTCTGAGGGATCTTTGGCCTCTTGTCTCTCCATATGTTCACATTGACTTCGGCGCAGGAAAAAGAAGACACTTCACTGGACAAACTCTGCATGGATGAAGCTGCAACGTTTGCTTTGCGATCAGTCTGTGTTGCAGAGATACAAGAGGTGGATTTTGAACTCAATGGTTCACAATAACTTGTACTCGTCTCCTTAAATCTGCCAGCTCCATTTTGGTTTGTCCACTTTGCGTCATTTTGGGAGAAGTCCCTTTTCGGCCTCGTTGTCTGTTCTGAGCGGCCAGGAAGCTGCTGGTCAGTCTTAAAAGGATGCATTTCTCTGTCTGGTCTTAGTTTTGAAACCATCTTCCTGACAAGGTGGTTTACATTTAAAGATCCTTCAAACATTTCAACAATGACTTTTCCGTGTTCTCCGAAAGCGACGGCTGAAAAGGTAAACTCCTCCCCAATGACGGTATCTGAAAACCACTGGTTCACTTTTGGTGCGACTTCCACAGGGACTCCGGAGAGCCCAAGCAGGATGGCTAAAACTGGCGTAGACCTAGCAACACATGCCTGAGTGGGGAAAGGTCGAATGTCATATTCATTCACTGCAAGCAAATCACCATAGTCCACAAAGCGCACTTTCAGTTGTGGAGAAGTTTGTTCTATTCGAGCTCTGTACCATTTTTTGTTTGAGTACTTGGCGAGACAAATGCTGCCAAGACCGAGCGGATGATCAGAGGACAATTTCTGGCTGAGATGTTGTGAAATATCTTTCGTCATCTCGCCATATAAAACTGAATTCCGGTCCAGTTGGCAGAAGAAGTGATCAACAGACTCAGAAAAAGTGATCCACATCTTCTCTCTCACTCCAATCTTGATACCATGCGTGGAGATATTGTATCGGTTAGATGGGACTGGTGCAGGAATTTGCACTCCAGCTTCAGGCTGTGCGAGTTTCCAAGCTGTAAACTCCCGCAAGCTGTTGGATGCAATGTCAAAAGCCACCATGTGAGTCGGCACACCCTCTTTGTGAAATCGGACCGCTTTCACGGCACAATTCAAGGCAGTTTCTGAGGAAGCACACGAGTCAACAAACCCCTGAAACTCCATGGCGGAGGGATGAGTGGCGTTGTACGGATTCATCAGGGAGCATTTGAAAGCCTGAGCACCCAGCTGTAAGAAGGCTGGATCGATGGGACGGACGTCTTGCAGAGGAACCTTGCGCGTGTGACCGTAGTCGATGAATAAAACATCTACAACTGGGGATTGACTGTTCGCAACGATCTTTGCTCTGTGCCACATGTTGTCGTCTGGATTACGGGCAACACAGATGGACTTCATGAGCGGCCAAGGATTCACGGACCCATAATGTTTTTGCAGATCTTGTGTGAGGCGTTTAAGCCCGTCCTGACTTTCTGTCATTTGGCACCAGAAGCTCTCTGGACCTTCAATGCAGGAAACCTTCACTCTAACTCTGCTTCCAACACTTACTTGAGTGTCTTCACAGGTATTTTGCTCCTCAGGGACTGAACCTGTTGCTAGATGCACATGTTCACTGGAAGCTGTGGTTTTAAGGTCAGAGTAGGACCTTTCATTTGCTCTACCAACAGCAACTGAGGCTCTGTAGTGTGGTGTTGTTTCATCTGGAACAGCGTTACCATTTTCAACGTTTTGGACATCCTCTTGATTTCTGAGTGAACTGACAATTGAGGACAGCATGTGCTGATCTTGCACAGGCACATCGAAGGGAATCAGGCCTGTTCTCTCAATAAAACAAGTGTTGATGCACACAGAATCGGCTGCAAAGAGCACAACATCGTAAACGTTTTGAGGCTTCTCATAGTGATCAAACCTCGCTACCACAGACTGGTTGAGCAGCATTGACTTCAAATAGTCCCTCTCATCTGTGGTCCAATTTCTGCCGTTTTTCACTATTCCTGCCAGAAAACAGTGATAAGTAACAACTGGCATTCTGAGAAACTGTCCAAGCAGTGGTCTGATGCCCCCCACAGGAACTGACTCCGTTCTGCCTTCATCCACATGGAAGACTTTGGCGGCACCGCCCTCAGTCTCGATGTTTTGCTTGAGTAGCGAGCGATACCATTTGCCGTCCATCCCTCTGGCAGCACACAAATCCCCAAAGGTCCGAGGTCGGTCCTCTCGGAACGCTGGACTGTCTTCATAGTGCTGCCAAAGCTGTTCGGACAAAATACTCACAGCTTTGGAAAATATCAGAAGTTTGCAAAAGATATTCAGCTCATCGGTCACCTCAGTTACTTCGACAGTTACATAAGTACCCGTTAACAGTTCTGGGTAAAAGTATCCTTCCTGTTTGGGAAGCTGGATATTTAAATTGCCTTCCTGTGTCAGACCTGCGAGGCGTTCAGTGGTCTCACTTTTGAGCAGAACAAGACATTTCAGTGCGAGACATTTCAACTCATCCGCTGCGATTTTCTTCGTGACTCCCAAGCTGAGCATGTGCAGAGACACAACTGGTATGTCCAGGAGGATGATGCGGTCTGGCATCAGCACCTGCTGAACAAGACCAGTAAATGTCTTTCCAGGCAGCGACTGTAAGAACTTCTCTGCTTTGTCAGGCCAGTTATTCTCAATTGAGAGGACATTTGCAAGTATGCAGGACTTGATTTCAGGAGGGAGGACAAAACTGTCCCTCTTGGCCCAGGCCAAAGCTTCACTCCTGGTGTTATGAGACTGTCCCTGGTCAATCAGGAACACCTTATAGGTGTCACCTTGAATGGACAAGATCCGAGCTCGTCGCCAAGTTCCACTGATGCAAACAAGACAGAGGTCCTCCGGTTTGCCCTCAGTTCCCTCGAACCTTCTCTCAGGGACCTGGATTTCCCTTCTCATCTGCTCATAGCTTTGTTTGCGCCCATCGTCCATATTTACCCATAATTCCACCACACCACAAGAGGAGTTCACTTCCACCTTTGTGATGACAATGTGCACTTGAGAGCCAGGTGTTGGAAGGCCGGGAATTGAACACATTGTGAAGCTCAGAGTTGAAAAACGCCTGCAGAGCAAAAATATTTGAAACTTTATTAGAGAAATAATTCTGGATGATGGTTCCTAACTCATCTGCCAAACAATAATCAGCTTAAACTTAACAAAACTTCGAAATACAATGTCATCACAGCTGACATAATCCTTTAATTTATTTCAACTTTACAGGAAATGTCAGCTTCTCCCTGAAAATGCCTTAAATTTGAATGAACCAGGCTTAACCTTTACCTGTAATTAGTGAATGAGCATCTTATATTCACATACAGATGCATCATAAAAGGATTTTATTGAACGCACTGCCACCTCAAAATGAACCAACTACGTCACAAGCTATGCTAACACTTAACATCGGTCGCTAAGGGAAACTAACGGCTCGTCTGAAAGTAAAACTTCAATCTCCAGGTGTAACGTGAGCCACAAATGGACTGTTTGGCCGGTGCAACCGGACAACTCGAAGCAGGATTTTCACCGCAGTTTCTTACCGTGTTTCTCGCCGATGCGTCGCCGCATTTCGGTCTCGTTTAGCGGGTTTGACTTCGCCGGGAGAGGTACTCTTGTCAGCCGGAGGCGGGACCGGGGCTGTCAAAAGGCCCCTTAACGCTTCCGCTTTGTTAAAAAAATAAACCGAAAACACAGAAATACAAATCCTAAAGTTCATCCAGTTCAGTGTTAATCACTTCTTCCCACAAGTGTCCATTTCTCTCTAAACGCGCACACAAGCGGGTGCACAGACGGCCAATTACGCGGCGCGCTCGCAGTGTCAGTTGAAAACAGTTCCACAACTTGTCAGTTGCAGCGCTGAGTGCGACCAGGAGCCGTTTGATGAAGTGACGTGTGACCCATCTGAAGGCTGCAGACATTCAAGCAGTCACACAGCGGTGAGGGAAATCTAATCTGTTTTTTTCTGGTCCGAAACCACGTCAAATGTTTCTGCTTTCTTAGGTCCTGTTGCTCTTTAGTGCGTGCGCGTCCGTGTTAGATTTTATTGTAAGTTTGGAAAGAGACGATGAGTGGTAAATTGGTCACTTTTTTCCCAATAGAGCCGAATTTGCCATTATTAAGGCTTGTAGACTCCCGTCATCTTTTTTTCTGTTTACGAAAAGTAATAAAGGGAAGCAGGAGTTTTCAAAATAAAAGCGTGGGTAGTTTCCAAGGCTTGCTTCAGATTCTGGAAGACTTTGAAGTAACAACATTTTTGATAACCTTGGAGCTGGCAGAGCCTCGGGACCCACTGTCGGGTCTCTCCCTTGGGGGTCCTGGACCTCAGGCTGGTAACTGTTGTTTCTGTAGAGAAACAGGGGTCTCCATCGGAGCCCATAGTTGAGTTGGGGGAGCGAACCAAGGTCATTGATAAATCTCTCCAGGAACAGGAGGTGCCTGCAGAGTGTGTTGGTGTGTGTTTATGTGGAAAGTAGCTTTATTTATTGTGCTTGGTTATTAGTGTCAGGTGCTCGTGGGAGGGGCTTCACAGCAGTGGTTAATGCAGCTTCACTGAAGGCGCTTAGCGGTAGCAGTGTGCTAACCAGCAATGAACATCAAACCACAGCTAGATAAAAGCATGGTAGAATGGTGTGTTTGTGTGTGTGTGTGTGTGTGTGTGTGTGTGTGTGTGTGTGTGTGTGTGTGTGTGTGTGTGTGTGTGTGTG
>JASSRZ010000051.1:2907928-2929716 GCA_032164315.1 Malacoctenus gilli | reverse complement strand
CCCCCCCCCCCCCCCCCCCCCCCCCCCCCCCCCCCCCCCCCCCCCCCCCCCCCCCCACGGTGACAGCTCACTTCTGCATGTCACACTGCAACAGGAGCACGATGGATGGGTCGCTCTTCGCTGCTTCCTTGAACTCCTCCAACGAGATCTGGTCGTCGTTGTTCTTATCCATTTTGCTGAAGATCTTGTCCACCCGCTGCTCTGGTGTCAAACCGTCCTCGTTCATTTTCATCATGATCACAGTGCCCACCATCTTGTAGATCGCCTGCGGGGGTCACATGGGGCCACAAATTAACGTGCAGTTCTTGATCCTGTCTGCAGTCTAGTTTTCAGGGGCGAAAAGACTTAAACTCATAAGAGGACACAGATGGACAGGTGTCCCCCCAGCGATGGTGTCGAGTAACTCGACTCTCACGGTTGCAGGTTGAGTTTTGATCCAATCTTTCTGACTTTGAACAGAACAATTCAAAAAATTTTGAACCAATCGGCCTGAAATTTCCTGGGATGGTCGACACTCATCTCAGGATTGAAGGCTTGAATTTTGATGTTTATCAAGATCAAACTCTGGATGCCAGAAGTAAACCGATTTCTGTTGAAACAGCTTAAAAAGGCCTAAATTTACAATGGAGGTGAAGGACAATTCAGTAAAATATTTCAGAACACAGAAACTCATTCCTGAATAAAAGAACAAATAGTTTTAGATGAGAAATGAGGGAATAAATTACTGTGGTTGGTTAGCTGGAAGTGTGCAAATTATTATCTATTCACAAGTTATGAATTCAACTATTGAGGAAAAATATCTGCCAAGAATATCAATTCTTCCCTTCGTTAGGACGTGTTAATCCTTCACACTTGAATTCTCATTCGTTTGGTGATTGTTCCTTACGTTGCGAGTTAACGAGGTGGAAAAAGGAGACACAAATGCTTTTCTCAGCAGAGTAGCAGAAGAATCCTCCCAAACCCTCCATTTTTTATCACTACAGGAATCGTCGATCCGCTCCAATATCACTGACGCATCAGATACACTTTACTGATTGTGTTTCTACAAATAGCGCTTTGTAATTCAATACAACTGCAGTTTTGTGATTGTGACCGTGTGTGTAAGTGTGTGACCGTGTGTGTGTGTGTGCTGCAGGAGACCGATAACCCAAAAACAGAGCGAAACGCAGACCGTCCCTGATGAGCGGCAGCTTAATGACTCGATAATCCCTCACCTCGATTATCTCCAGCATCTCCACTCTGGTGATTTTGCCATCGCCGTCCAGGTCATACATGTTGAAGGCCCAGTTGAGTTTCTGCTCGAAGCTGCCGCGGGACGTGATGGACAGGGCACAGATGAACTCTCGAAAGTCGATGGTCCCGTCTCCGTTTTTGTCGAAGGTCCTGAAGGCGTGCTGTGCGAACTTTGACGCGTCGCCGTACGGAAAGAACTGCAGGGGGGGGGAGAGAAGAGACGTGCTGAGTGACTCCGCCGCCAGATTTAAGGAGGGGGAAAGTCCAGAAGCGGCGTTTTGGTTAAACTCTGTGACTTGTGACAGATGTTAAAGAGGATAAGTGAGAGAGGAAGGACTTGTTTATCTAACTCTTGTATTGAGTAAGACTCCAGGACGGCCTCCTTTCATCTGCACTAAAGTCGAAACACTTTGGCTTGAAGTGACCCTGAAAAACGTATCCATGCAACAGAAACTAGCATAGAAACTAGTTAAACTCACTAGTTAAACCTAAAATAAACTAAAAACCTTAAACTAAACTAGTTAACGCACTTGTTAAACTCACTAGTTAAACTTAAACTACCATTCCTCTTATACTGCTGTTACTCTCTTGGCTTCCTCTAAGATCTTCTTTCAGTGTGTAAACCTGTCATCAAACTCACTCTTTTCTATCTTAAAGAGTTGTTTAGCCAGATTGTCTCAGCAGAACAACACCCTCTCAGGTTGTCTGCTTACTGGAGGTTCACATTGTGTCATTTTGGAGGATTACTGAGTGAGTGGTTCCAAATCTGAGGTTCAGGAATCTCTTAGGAGGCCAAAAACACAATTTCAAAGAAAACCAGATAGAGACACTTTCTAGAATCAAAAGCAGAGCTGTATAACTACTTGGCGCTCTTTTTTTGAAAACTCCTGGTTCTGTTTGTTGATGAGTTTGTGTGCTAGTTTCCTGTGTGGTCTGTGCATTCTACTCTCTGTGCTGTCCTGCAGGTGTTTCTGGATCCCTCTGTTTCATCCTCAGTCTGCACCGTGCTGCTCTGTTTCAGCTGTCTGTGGTTCATTCTTGCCTCTTTTTGCTCTCCAGATAGTTTGATTACGTGCAGACCAGTTAAAGTAGCTTTTTCCTCTCTATCAACACGCTTTAGTCTCCGTGTGAGGTCGGTAATCCGTGCAGGGCGACGAGGCCTGAGCGGGCCGGGACGAACCTTGACGTAGAGCTGCTGGAACTCCTCCAGGTTGAGCCTGCCGGTGGGGCAGTCTTTCAGGAAGCCCTTGTACCACTGCTTCAGCTCGTGCTCATTAAACTCTGTGTTCTTCACCAGATCCTCCATCACCTCGGGAGTCAGCTTGCTGTTCTGCTTTCCCATGGTTCCTGTGGTGCAAGAACACGTGAATAATGCATTTCTCCATGCTCCAGCGATGCCAGTATGAAAAGCGCTCTTATTTTTTTATATCCACTTCAAACGTGAGTACAGAGAGAAAAATGTTTTCCCCCTCTTTTCCTTGGATGGCAGCAAATATTTCCCCGGTGCTCTTGTTCTATTTCAGTCCGACCCCCCCACCCCCCCACCCCCACCCCCAGCCCCCCCTTTCAGCCTGTTTGTGCCAGTCTATGGCCCGGGCAGCACTGACCTGGATCATCACTGTCACAGCAGATCCAGTTCATCAAATGTTCGATCGCCGCGATCAAGTTTCCACTGCGAACGCTGTCCTACAGCCCTTGTACAACGACAACAACGCCGGTGCGTGGTAGTAAAAGAGACGCTGCTGCAGCAGATCCACAGACCTGAGTCAGGACAGCGTGCATGAGCACACGGCAGGCCCCCCATAGTCTGGTTCAGCCAGGGGGGGGGGCATCTAGCTTGTAACGCCCTGGTCTCTGTGCGATAAAGTGTTTAGGACCAGCTGCAAGGAAATCCACCGAGCGATCTGTCTGGATTAGTTTATGAGCCCCACTCAAGGCCCCTCAGTAGCAATCATGACAACTTGAGCGAACCAGCCTGCCAGAAGCAACACATCCATTAATTATTGACTCATCATGAGGCAAATGACATAAGGTGGCCAAGCATGCGTCAGTTTGACCAAAAGAGAGGGCGAGGCGGGGTGTTATCTGCATGTGCGGACTGCAGGCCGTGGAGGGGCTGACCAGCTCTTGAGTCCAGCATATGGTGCACATCTCTGCAGCAGCAGGACGGCGGGCTGGACGGCTCCTCCACAGCACCGCAGCGGCCTTCCCATAACAAACAGCACAAATGTGCTGCTGATGCTGCTGCTGCTGCAGCCCCCCAAAAAATCACCGCTCCTCATGTTCGTCCTCTGCGTGACACGCAGCCTATCCTGGCGAGCACGATCGCTCATCTCAGCACCTGATCTTTGCTGTTATCTCCTCAACAAGCGACCGTCGATGACCTTGAGGACAAACATTTTTTTTTATGCAGGAGGATGACACGAAACTGTTTGGCGGCGCGCAGAGCTGGTGGAGAAAACGGCTCGACGGCGCGCAAACTGCGGCGTTTTTTTTTTATTTTTTCAAGGGGGGGTAAATAGCCGCCACATGCGGCACAGGGCCGTGGAGGTATGAGCGGCTAATACACAGGCCAAACAGATGCTGTTTTATTTCACGCTTTGGGCAATGACATCGGAGTTAATGCTATTAGGGCTAACCGCCTCCTGCGAGCGCAAAGACGGAGCCGTCGCCGCCGCCGCTGCTGCATTCCGATGGAAACGACGCAGTGAGAGTATTTTCCGACGAGACCCCCCCTCAGCCCGCTCCTTATGACATCTCCCCGAGCGCATCGGGGCCACAATCATGCCAAAATGCAACAACCTAACACGTTATCACCCCCCCACACACACACCTATAAAAACGCACACATAAGACGGCTCCCCTCGGTGCCTCCGCAGAGCCGCAGCGCGGGGCGCCGTGAGAGCGCCAGGTAATTGCGGTAATCTCGGTGACATTTCTTGAAATCGTCAGATCATCCCTGAATTTATGTTTTTCCCCCCACTGCTTGTTTCCAGGCAAGCGGAGAGGCTTTATTTTAAGGGATGCGCAGGTGCCAGCGAGCCTGCCCCTCTCCCCGGTCCCCATTCAGCCCCACACGGAAAACAGGAGACATAATGCGCGACATATTAATCGAAAAATCACCGCCGTATAATCCCAACCCTCCCCAAAATACATGGCATGCAGCAGTGCGGCCACTCGCTCCTTACCTTATTATATTTGGTGATTCTCTATCGGAATCAATCTGCTCTGGCTTCTGCAAAGTACAGAAAACCCCCCCTTCCAATGGAAGCGTTTGCCCAAAAGGGGATTATTCTCAACACTGCTCGCCTCCTTTGGAAAAAAAAACCCCAGCAGCCGCTAATGAAATTTCTGGATTTTCCCGACGTTATTCCAGCTGAGGCGCAGCAGGGACCGATCCCACGCCAGTCTTTGCTTCTGCGACTACAGGAGCTCGGCGTCACCCGTGCGCATCACAGCCTGAGCAGAAGTTCACTGCTGCTCCGCTGCTCGCTTCGGGTTCAGCTGGATCCTGTCACGTTATAACCGGATCCTTCATCGTGATGAGGATGGTCAGCCCGGGATTTCATCATCGGCGAATCAAGCATGTTTGTGCCTTTTCTGCGGCGTGAGTGCAAAGGGCGCCAGATTGGTTCACTTGCACCGATTTATTCCATTCAGAGATTAAATTAGGATGAAATATTAGTCCGACTTTTTGCAGGGGTCCCTCAAAGACTCCTATTTAGGACGCTCAATGGTGTGAAATCATCCCCTTCGATTTTAATCACACTGCTATGGAATTCAGTAAAAACAATGTGAATTATTGAAGCATTTCTGTTCTGGCAGTTTGTCATCCAAACAGTCCGTTGGTCCAACTTGTGCCACCTCTTCCTGCTGTCTGCCTCCGGGGGTCTTCAAATGCATCCCTGAGGTCACAAGTCGCTTCCAGACTCCTTTATATTCTGTTGACTTGCTAAATTGAAACTGTAAACGGTCGTTTGGAGCTATTAAACAATGAGACTAGTCCCAAAACGAGTATTTAGGCAGAGAGAACTGTTCAGATTCTGGCTCAGTTTTGATCCTTACCGACGTTTGTTCCTCTTGTCTTCCTTGAGACTTGTGAATATTGCTACTTTAGTCCGTTAGCTGTCTCAGAACCTGGAAACTTTACTCAGTCTCACTGTTGAACAGGAAGAAAAGACAAAATTCAAATTCTTAATGCTGAAAAGGAACAAATGATGAGTGAAATCGGTCAATATGTTGGTTCTAAGTTTACATTGGTTACAATGTATTTGATAGATTGCCTGCTGGCCTTTCCTTTTTTCATCATTTCAGCTGCTCTTGATGATTACAGGCTAATTTTACACTAATCCTCCCAACATGACCACCAAACTGTCCTGGAGTATCTGAGCTCACTTGAAAATCAGCATGTTCTTCCGTTTAATGCAGACAGAAGCAGAGGAACCGTTATTTCTACCAGCGCAGACGTTTCTCAGTAACTATGCAAAGTACCAGGACCTCCGAGCGGAAGCAGCTAAGTGTAATTCATCCATCATTAATTCCATTATTCACGCATGTGCGTTTCTTCCTGCGATGTCAAAATGTCTTCTATGAATAGACAATGTGAGTGACTGAGAATAGGCTGTGGCTAATTTATTCATTGGAGATCTCGGCAAGTTTTAACCTGGCAATGGATCCGCAGTTTTCATACTGCAGGCTGGCTGGAAAGAGCATCGTTTGAGTTACAGACCTGCAGTCTGGAGGTGAATCTGCCTCTGAGTTACAGTGGGTGGGGTTCGAGTTTGGGGGTGGGGGGGCTCCCGAGGGGCCCGAGAGGAACCCCAAAAATCTCCCCCCGGACATCAGCCGGGCCCACCTGATGTAGGTCACCTCGGAGAGGCGCGTTGGAGGACAGACGAGGCTGCCAGCCAAAACAATTCTCAGACGTGTGGACCCACATCCAAATCTGGAGCCATGCGGGATCGGCGCCGGCCCACAAAAGAGAAACGGTGAATCAAAACGTCCTGGTGCCTCCGGGCTGATTACTCTGAATTTAATACTCACATACAGTACAGCATACACATAGGATTTCCTTTACATCTCACAAACACAAAAGCAAACGGTTAAATACGTCGATAGCACCAGCGGGGAGAACTCGTCCCACTCCTTTAAAACTCTTCTTCATAGTGGATTTTTTTTTTATTTTTTTTTTTACCTTTCTTCAAAATAAAACACCTTGGTTTGATCTCACTAGGCATGGCTTACACGGAGTATTTTTTACAGCAGCATTCACTTTTACAAAGGTTAATTGATTTAAAAAAGGATGCATACTGTACACCAAAAGTGGCATACGAAAGCAATGTTGTGTTATTGACCCACCGACATGAACGTTTGGGCGTTTGTTGTGTTTCTATGACCTCAACTTTAACACTGATGCTCCATATAAACATCTGAATGTAGGAAAGAAAATGCTCCTATGAGTGAGATCTTGGAGATATTCTGTAACAATCTTGCATTGAAAAACAAATATATCACCTTCACAATACTGTTTTTCTTCTTTTGTACTGTAAATATGCAGCAGAGAGAGACAGTCTTTCTGCGTGTTGACCTGTTTGGTCAGTTTAAGCTTTTAAAATCAAAAAAATGAAGGAATGACACATTAAAAGGAAACATTACTTTTCTGTTTTACAGTAATGTGAAAAAATAGTATCAAAATGATCTTCTAAAACTCTCAATTAAAAAGCGTCGTCATATTTAATGTTATTTTTAAAGACTGATAATGTTCGGTAAACAAGATCGTAAAGTGATTTTAGACAAAGTGTGAAGTTCTTTAGGTATAAAGAGTTTTCTGGTTTACATTTCTTATCACGTGGTGGATATTTTTCCATGTCTGAAAGCCACGGCGGGCCAAAGTGTGGAGGTTTGTGAGACTTTTCACTCTTTCTGGACTGAAAACGCGACGTTGCGTCACCGCATGAAGGAAACGGGATCCAAAAGCAGCTTTAGAAACCTCCAAACATCGAGAGACAAGAGGAGGAGAAGAAGGACTCAAACTCTACCGGACGATTTGAAACCTCACTGCAGGTCAATGGGCAGGGAGCGGGGCAGCAAAGTCTCCGGGTGTGAGTGGCAAACTGATGCATTCTGGGAAAATGTAAGGATCAGTTTAGCCTAAAATATTGACCACAAAACAGTTGTTGTCATTGGTTTCAATTTTCTCATTTGGATTTTATCTTTATCTTATTCATGCTGAAGAATAACGAGAGAAGTCTTAACTTTTCTTCACTTTGGTGGTAATAAAACTTTAAGGGCCCCTGTATTAGTAGACACACCTCAAATAACTGGTGGTAAAAGTTTTCATTCATTTTAATTCTATTTTTTTGGATTTTACTTCTTTAATGGCCTTTACAAATGAGAAAATCTATTCAGGAATCTTAATTTTTGCTTTCTTTGATGTTTAAACAAATGTTTATAAAGCAAAACGCATCAAAATATTCAGGGCATTACACACAATTGTGTTGATTTTTTTTTTATTAAATTGATGTTCTTTTCTGTAAGATTTATAAAAAAAAAAAAAAAACACCTTTCGAAATTACTACAATTATTTTGGTGAACTTTTTCTCCCTTATTGAAGTAAACCACACAACTGTAAATATTTTATTGAAAATTATTTATCTATTTTGTAGATTTTATTTTTTTCTATGTGGTTCATACTGAAAAAGCGCTTTTAAAATTGTTCTTTACACTATTTTTGGGGGGAAATGTTTTGAAAACACATGTTTTTTTCAGGCGATAAAGTTGTAATTTTGTATATTTAGGAAACAAAGGTCTGGTGAAGCGATAGACCCCTGAACGGTGGAGACTTTCCTGCACCCCCCCCCCCCCCTCGGCTCACAGAGCTGAGATCTTTGGACACGAACGTTTCTCGGACACTCTGCTGGATTGGGGAGACGTTCGCTGCAGGACGTGTTCAGAACTTGGTCTGCTTTAGTTTGTCGATGTGGTAGCAAAGCTTCAAGGCCGGCCCCAGCTTCAGTCCCAGGTACTTCATGATCATGTCGCTCTTCAGGAGCAACAGAGCGTTTCCGTCGATTTCCTGCCAACGCCACAAAAAGACGCTTTGTGTTGGAATTGGTTCATCCTATTCGAAAGCGGCGGGATACCACTCGAGACTTACATGTTTCCTAAAGACGTCGGCGTGAGGGCCGAGCGCCTGGGGATCGGCATCTCGGATGAACCACACCACGTCCTCCACCGACCAGGTGGACGGGTCCTTGTTGGGCGGAGCCTTGGACTCTTGAGACTCCGTTGAGCCGTTGTAGCCTCCAGGGAAGACAGAAAAGTAAGCGAGGTACCTTTATTCTGGGTACAGCGGCTGGGTTTTAGTCCCGTGTGGACGCCTCACCTGTCCTGTTGCTCTCTGGGAAGGTGTTGGGGCTGTTGGACGACTGCCTGCACATGTTCATGGAGGCCGAGCCGTTGGAGAACTGCTGCGACGACCGGAAGCCGTACGAGGACTTGGGCGAGTAGGACGAGCTGATGGAGTTGAACGCCGAGTCGCCAGGGTCCACCGAGTAGCGCTTCCCATCTGACTGGTCTAAGTGGTAGTCCTCCGCCATGGACGTTTCAGCTAGACGCACAACAGGGAGACAAACAGCCATCATAGATGGAGGCGCCCCCCTGCGGTTTCCAAGCGTCTGTTTGGATCAGAGTTGTAACTTCCAGCGAGGAGGCAGGATTTGGAAATACCATCTGACTGATAGGAGCCGCCACTGTGCTGCGTAATGGGCTGATCGCTGAAGAGGTTTTCACAGTGCAAGCTGCGACAGAGCTTCTTCAGAAAGCGAAGCACATAGTCGATGCTGTTCACCACGGGGAGGCTCAGGAGATGCTGCTTCCCATCAAATGTGGCTGCAGGAGCAAAACAGGGAACCACTTGAAACACGGTTTGCTTGCAGCTGCTTGCAAATCAGGTCGTTCAACCTTTTCTGCTAAATGGCAAATTGTTTCTCAGCGCCACCTCCGCAAAGGCGGTAAATGAGTGATTAAGCAAAACAGAACAACACCTGAGCGAGGCCTTTGTACAACACCTGAAATTTTTTCTCCCCCGTAGCCTTGCGTGAGGAGCGTGAACACGGTTTTCTGCTGGAAGGCGCTGTCGATGCAGCCTTGGACAGCCTGCTGCAGCACCACGGAGGGCCGGTCGGGTCCGAAGTGATCCGGCAGCTGCTGGATCTTCTTTCGGTCCAGGTTGGGGCCTGTGTTGGCCTGTTTATTGATGTAGATACAGACTGGGACAGAATGGACAAAACAAGGTGACAGTTCACACCAGGATTCACTCTTTTTGACCGGTTTTCACACCGCGTTTGAGGTTCCGTTGCTGTGCTCTCACCTGTGAGCACCTGGGGCGTGGCAGAGTGGGGAATGGTGGCGGCATCCTGAGGGATGGAGCTCATGTCGGGTTCGGGGGTGCTGCTGGGTGGGGAAATCGCCAAGGGCGTCATCACCATCCGGGGTTTGAGCTGCAGGCCACAAAAGTTTAGTTTGATCCATTTTATACGTTCACGCACACAGAAAGAAAAACAAGTGAGGACGCTGCACATCTCATATTTGAATCTCCGACTGTTGTGTTGATGGAGATGTGTCTGTATTTGAGGAAACTCTGCAGAGGTTGACTCTCTCTCTCTCTCTCTCTCTCTGTCTCTCTGTCTCTCTGTCTCTCTGTCTCTCTGTCTCTCTCTCTCTCTCTCTCTCTCTCTCTCTTTCTCTGACTCTCTGTTACACCAGGGTCCCACAAATCTGAAGGGCATGGAGCCTCTCTGTCTGTCTATCTGTGTACACATGCATTTTTAAACACGCTGCACCCACACACCAGCATTACATCTCCCCCCCACCGTTCACCCCCCACCCCCCCACCCCGCTGACCTTGAAGCCCGGCTTTCTCCCCCTCTTCTTGGGCACTTTGAGCGGCGGGAGCGACTCGGGGTAGCGGTTAGGAAAATCCATCTTGGCGACATTGCGGAGCGGCGGTCTCCCTCGCTTCCTGCCCGGGATCTTCCCCGACTGGCTGGGGATGAAAGAGGGCGCCACTGCAGCCGACTGCATCTCGCTGTTGTTGCCGTTGCTGTCTGATTTCTGTGTCGTAGCTGCAGGTACACTCATTTGGAGCTGGAGACAAAGGAAAACAACGGCTCAGCTCCAGAAAGACAAACAAACATGCACTTTACTTGCACATTAATCCCCCCCCTCCTCCTCCTCCTTCTACTGCTCCTCCTCCTCCTCCTCCTCCTCTTCGGCAGCTACATACTGTAAAGGAGCATTAGCATCAATTTAGACCAGAGGGAGCATTGGAAAAGGTATACAGCATCCAAACACTGCAGGGAGAGGGGCAGCATTTAGCAGAGCGCTGGAGTAATCAAACACAAAAGGCAACCATGCATGGAGGAAAAGCACCTCCATCCTGCACTGATAACACACCAATAAACCTGAAAGGGGGGGGGGAGCGAGAGAGAGACAGAGAGAGAGAGAGGGAGGGGGGGGGGGGAGAGGGGCGACTATTACCTGCTGTCTTCTATTGTGAAAGCCCAAGAGCCAACCAAGCCCTTTTGTCTTAAATCCAAGGGAGCCCGAAGGCAACTAGGAGCCCAAATCTCTCACAATGCAGAAAAAGACGCCATCCCTCTCCGGATGTGTGCGGCTTTCTCCTCGTCTCCTTTTTGGCTAACACACACAAACACACACACACACACTCACTGCTGCTACTGCTGCTGCCGCCGCTGCTGCTCGGCACACAGGCTGCAGACATCTCATTAGACTAATGCATTCAGCAGTGGCAGAGGGAGGGGGGAGGGAAAAGGGGGGGGATTGACTTCACCATGGCTACCCAGCTATGAATTACCATTATGATGACAGCTTCCACCCTAATCTACTAAAATTAAAGGAAAGAAAAAGAAACAAGAAGCAGCGATGGGGAAGGAAACATCTTCAGCCACTGACCTCAGACCAGAAACTGTCATTGAAACCTTTAAAAAAATAAAATGAGCATTTTTTCCCTCTTCTCGCAACCTATTTTGGATTTTGTTCAAGGATGCAAGCATGTAAACAAACAATGATCAGCCTGCAGGCACTCACCATCCAGGGCAGACGTGGAGACGTGGTGTCCTGATGCTCCGCACTCCTGTTTCCTATATTTTTCCTGCTTCCAATAGCAGAGCTGGGATCTCACAGCGAGGCGGATTCCACTGTAATACTGTATATATGCTTGTGTGTGTGAGAGAGAGTGTGTACGCGCGTGCGTATGTGTGTGTGTGTGTGTGTGCATGAAAGAGAGAGACGGAGGCAGGGAGGGAGGGAGGGAGGGAGGGAGGGAGACGGGCTCCTCTGTTGTCATGGCAACAAGCCTGTAAGCCCTGTAACACCCTGACAGTTATCTGCCATGTTTTGTCTGCAACTCGGGGCTGAGCGCGCTGCTGTGGGGGGTTTAATGAGAGCCAGGACCGACTTTGTGCCGTAAATATATCGAATATAATGACAAACTAAGAGCGGCGCTTTTCTTTTTTTTTTCTTTTTTTTTTAATCCAACTGCAACTCTGCTCAATGTATTTGTGTCTTCAAAAGGAGTGCAGAGGAATGGGTGAATTATTCAGAAAATAAAACCAGCTCTGTTGTTGAGGGGAAAAAATAATCAGCATTTCAGGAGAAATCTCTTTGGAAAAACTGTCAGTTTCAGCTTCCCACATTGGAGGAATTTCACGATCAGGCTTCACTGTCAACTGGAATATATTTGCATTTTTCGCTCATGATTAACAGAAAAAAATGAATTATTCTGGTGATTTTCCCTATTTTTCCTAATCTGATGGAGAAATGCGATTCGTGGTTAATTCACCGAGCAGCGGTTTTTGACCGAAGGCTTTTCTATCCCTGTATTCTTTCTTTATATACAAAATAAAAGAAAAAATAATTATTAAAACGGAGACAAATTTAGGTTACTCTTTTATTTGTTATATTTAGGAGCACATTTTAGGAATTCATATGTTATAGGTAAAAAATAGCCAAGAAAAGTGTAACTAATGTGACGTTGCAGATTGTATACAGGCTTTATCGGCCTCTCCAAAATAAAAGCTCTCACATGACCACACAGTGTCAGTGAAGGGTTAATTGCATTAGCTTCATGCACCAGTTAGCAGCTCAGCTTTTGTAAAGTGCTTTGAAAGTAAGTGTACTTGATGTTTTGTGTCTGTTGATTTTTTGCCCCCACTCTTCCAGCTGCTGCTCTCACATACAATCATTAAAAGTTGGAAAAATACTTATATTAAACGTCTGTTTCATTGTAATAAAGCTTCAGCCGCTGTTGTGTTTTTTTTTGTGCTGTGTTTCAGGCGCAGGTGCTCCATAATTTACTGGCAGGTCCGGGTCTTCCAAATTTAGGTGGTCCCATGTATCTTTCATCATCTCCCTGCTGCAGTTCACCAGTGAATGGTGCAACCCAGATGGATAAAACTGCACTGGCACAAATCTCATGTAGTCATCCAAGTCAGACAACAACAGAAGCCTCGTCAACGTTTTTGGTCTTAAAACCGTTTGCGTAGAGATAAAAGAAAACCTGGACGGACAAAAAAAAAAAAACAACTTAGAGAAATTTAATAGACTGATTTGTGATGAATGTGTTGGGTCACTGAAGTTGATTTCTACACAGGTAAACTTTACCTAGATATCATCAGGAAAACATGATAAAAAACACTTGGATCTGTACAAATCCAGCCGTTTTATTGGCCAGGTGCTGCCCTGTTCAAGATTGACAGAGCACTGGTAAAGGTCATGCTGACTATTTTTAATTTTTTTTTTTTTTTTTACATTTTTATTAAAATTTCTTTCTGAAGTGATGCTAAGTCCGTATCACTCTGCATGTAACATGTAAAACAAAGCGTTTAAAACGCTTCTGAAATACATCCAAACTTGTCATTCTTTGCTGCCTTATTTGTGTTCTCCTTTTAATATTATATTGGACAATTCTTTCCACCTTTTTGGTCTCAGTATCAGGGTTTTGTCTCCTCCCGATGGCTGATCCGGAGAACCGCTTCCGTGTTTTGTAGTTGTTGATAAAGTTACGTTTGACAGAATTCGGAGCCAAGATGGCGGCGTGCATACCGCTGTCTTCCCAGATGTCACCCTCGGCTTCGGCGGGCTTCAGGCTGCTCCTCACGGAGCGTTTCAACTCCAGGAAGTTTCTTAAGTCTTTATCGGGGCTCTGCGGGAGAGGTGAGGCCAGTGTTTGGTGAGTCTGTCCCGCGGTACGACCCTCATTCCCCCCTGAAGACTCCACCCAGAGCCCCTGTGAATCAACGGCTTCACTTGTTTACTGTCTTTGTGTTTATTTTTGGATTTTTAATCAGTTAAACCAAAATAAAATCCACCTTGGACCAGAACAAGTTGTGTTATGGTTCTGGTTTGTTGGTCAAAGAAGATCAGTACAATTTTTACTTGTTTTATGATTATTTTAAATGTCTTCTGGTTGCATTCTGTGATGCTCAGACTGTTTCCGTCGTCTCTTGTTGCTGAAGTTTACTCCGTGAAGGCGCAGCAAGTGGAAGAGGATGGCGGGGTCAGTGCGGCTCCTGCCGCCGGCACAGCCGCTGCGTTTACGGGCCCCCTGGATCACTACACCGGGCTGATCCGGGACGGGACGCTACGGGAGGACGAGCACCAGAAGGCGGTGCTGCAGAGGCTGGAACAGCTGCACACCACCCTGCGGGGGTACAGCAACGCACCCACCTCCTTCTTCTCCAAGGTAGGAAGGAGTGGTCGCTGGTTCGAGTCCCAGGACTGACTGACTATAGACGGATCCAAGGTGACTTTATTATGAAGCAGGCAGTCCACAAGTGGGTGCATGTAGACAACAAAAAGACCAAAATAAGGATAATTTCAGTACACTACATAAAAAAAAAACTATAAAAGAGTTGGTCAAACAAAAAGCGATACAAACTGACAGGAATCACAAAATAATGCAAGACGAGTCACAGTAACGTCCAACAGCAGGGAAATGACTGGGCTGAGCTGCAAAGTCACCATGACGTGTAACTGAACAACTGGTTTCAAGACTACAAAACACGTCAGGTTGAAATAGACATAAATATTTATCCGTCTCTCCAAGAACCTCTCTCCTAATGTATTTCTTTCCGTCTATATCTCGCAGTTTTTTACGAAACCAAAAGCTCCAAAAGGTTACTACATCTACGGAGACGTTGGTAAATACACATTTTTTTTTCTTAACAGGTTCAAAGGCAATTTTGAATAGTGTTTTTTTTGTTAGTTTTTGGTGTGTCCTCAGTCAAATCTCTCTGTTTTCAGGTACGGGTAAAACTATGGTGATGGACATGTTTTATTCCTACGTGGAGATGGAGAAGAAAAAGCGGGTTCACTTCCACGGCTTCATGTTGGACGTGCATAAAAGTGAGTAGTCTGAGGTGTGTTTCCTTTCCTTTCTTCCCGCCGGCAGCCACTTGAGGGCAGATGAGGCCGCAGCCGGCGAAACGAACGCATGAATAAATGATTTCCACGCAGGATGCATGCAGTGTTTTTCTGAGTGGGAGGAAGAAAGCCTGAGACGCTCCTCCTCACCTCGAAAGAAAAAACCTCTGACAAGGATCCAAATTTAGACTGAAATGTCTTTAATTTCAGTGAACATTTACCCAAATCCAACCGTTCGGTAAATATTCATGTGCAGTTTTCTGTACGAATGAGATTAGTTCATCTTTTAGGCATTAATTAATTTCTTAAACATAATTAGGCTCATTAAATCAGCTAAGATCATCACTTAATGTCTGTTACATGATGGCCAAAGTGTCAGAAAAACCTCCTGCAGCCATTCAGAAGCATAAAACAGTCGCTCACGTGTGAGAGCGGCCGTGGCGGCGGCGAGCAGATGAACCTGAGAGCAGGTTGTCCTGGAACGACCTCGGCGTGTGATTCAGAGGAACGGCCGGCGCTTGAAATAACCTGCCGGCGGTCTGCAGATGAGCGCGGCTTTGTAGTCGTGGAGCGGAGCTCACATCTGAAGTTGGAAATGATTTCAGGAAAACAACAGGATGTATTTATGAGCCTGGAAACAGTCTGTAATTAAAGTCTGATCCTTTGCATCACCTTGTCAAGTTATTATGAGAAAATATCAACTGATATCGACTGTAAAACACAGAATCCTATATTTTTGTGCAGATATGTGATTATTCTTTATTTACTGATGGCTGCAGGTATTTAAAATGCATCTTCTGTGGTTATAATAATAATATTTAATCTTAATTTAACCTCAATACCAACGGAGAGACGGGAAGTTTGAAGTCATTTAATTGGTTTAAGGTTTTTAATCTAAATAACCGTTAATTCATCCAACTTTGATGTTTTTTTGGAGCAAATAACGATGTTTAAGTTCATCAGTGACCTAAAGTGACCTTTAGATGTCGTCAGTTGAAGTTAAAATTAACCCATTCAGTGTCACATTTCAGGTCTTGTTGAGTTATTCTTACTTTTTACTCATTGTAGTAAAAATCTCTCTTCCTGTCAACCATTTTAATCCTTACTGTCACTCTTAGACTCTAAAAACTACAAATCTAACATCCACCCATCCAATTTTATCGGGAGATTTTGTTTCTATTTACAGCTTGTTTCACAATGACTCAACTTGTTTCTGCTCCTTCTGTTACTTGAGATCTGCTTGGATGTAAATATCTGATTCCAAGCTCAGCTTTCGTCTTCAGGGATCCACCGACTCAAACAAAGCATGCCGAAGAGGAAAGCGGGAAAAATGGCCAAATCGTACGACCCCATCGCTCCGGTTGCCGAAGAGATCAGCGAGGAGGCGGCTCTGCTCTGCTTCGACGAGTTTCAGGTGAACAAAAAAGAAAAGACGTCCGTCGCTGTCGTGGCGTTGAGTTGGTTCCACTTGCCGCTGATTCACTTCCTGGTGTTTTAGGTCACCGACATCGCCGACGCCATGATCCTCAAGCAGCTTTTCGAGAACTTGTTTCAGAACGGCGTGGTGGTGGTGGCCACTTCAAACCGTCCTCCTGAAGGTTGGCAGACGTTCCCGCACTTGTGACATACGGGAACATGTTTGGAACGTATTTGAAACTTTGTGTCACGCTTTTAAAGTTGAAAGTCTCCACCTAATGTCAGATTCTGACCTCCGTCCGCAGACTTGTATAAAAACGGGCTGCAGAGAGTCAACTTCGTGCCTTTTATCGCCGTGTTGCAGGTAAAAAAAATCAAGTGAATCCGTTTTTCTTCTGCAGAATCTGTGAAGCTCATTAAACCTTTTTTTTTCTGCTTTCTGCTTCTGCAGAAATATTGCCAAACTCTCCGTCTGGACTCCGGGATCGACTACCGCAAGCGGAACCGGCCGTCTGCAGGGAAACTCTACTTTCTGTGAGAGCAGTTTGTTTTAAAGCGACGCCCAACACGTGTGCAGCTTTTCCTCTTGGACGCTTCAATGCGACACTCTGTTTTCCAGCTCCAGTGAAGCCGACGTGGAAGCGACACTCGATAAGATGTTTGACGAGCTGGCCTTCAAACAGAACGACAGTAAGGGCTCGAAACCACCTTTTATCATCCATTCTGAATCTGATGAACGATTTGATTCTGGATTGAATGAAGCACCCAAAAAATGTTTTGTTTCAGTAACGCGGCCAAGAGTTCTCAACGTTCACAACAGGAAAGTCCGTCTGAACAAAGCGTGCGGGACCATCGCGGACTGCACGTTCGAGGAGCTGTGCGACCGAGTGAGTCAGTTCTCTGCTATTTTCAACAACATCAGAGCAAAAAAAAGATAAAACACCAAAAAAAAACAAGACAGACGAGAAGGAGAAGGTGGTAGAAGAGACGGTGATAAAATCCCAAGTTTGTATGTTTGAGTTTGGAACTGTTGTGAAACGTTTACATAGGAACTTAAACTGCCATGTGCTCTCTCTGAACAACAGTTATCAATGTGTATCATTTCAGCCTCTGGGCGCCAGTGACTACCTGGAGATTTCCCGACTCTTCGACACAGTTTTCATCCGACACATTCCCCTCCTCACACTCAACAAGAAAACTCAGGCCCGGCGACTCATCACGTTGGTCGACGCCCTCTACGACCACAAGGTGCTCTGCACTCACAGTTTATACGCCTCATACAAAGAAAAACTGTCCGATTCTGGAAATAAACGCCATCGTTCGGACGGCAGGTTCGGGTGGTGATTCTGGCCGATCACCCGCTGGAGGACCTTTTCGTCCACGACGGGGACCACGGTCACGACGAGAGCCACGTGCTGATGGACGATCTGGGGCTGAAAAGGGTACGAGACGCCACCGCCGCCAAGTTGTTTTCACAGCAGAACCAGTTTTACGTGTTGGATCTGTGTTTTCGGAGGAATACGTCGATAATAAAAGCGTCTTAGGGTGTCGGCTGCTGAGGGAATCCTGCAGGAAACACGATCTGTGGCGAGTCACTGTGTGAATGCTTTGAATTAAAACAAAATAAAAACAATTTGGCAAAATAGTGAAAAAAATCCTTATAAAATCCTTTGCTGCATCAAAAATACAAGCAGGATTTTAAAAGCTACAAATACTTTGCCAACATTTATTCTTACTTAGATTGGTTGTCTGACTTTAAAGATGCAATATATCGAATTTAAGTAATGTCGTTTTTGTCCACCAGGTGGCAGTGTAGTTTGTTTTAGTTTACAGTTCGGTTAACTTTTTTTCTTATCAAACCAGATTCTGGATTAACTAAACCTGACAGGCCAGGACTGGCTAGTTAACGAGCTAATTTCTTAGACATACCTATTGTACAAATACACTGACATCCTTCTACTGACCTACAAAATGTTGTTTTCCTGTGTTTTCTTTACACAATCTGTGACCTCGTGGTTCCATGTCTCCGTGCGTCCTGCAGGACGAGGCCAGCAGTCTGTCCATCTTCAGCGGCGAGGAGGAGATGTTCGCCTTCCAGAGGACCGTTTCCCGCCTCACCGAGATGCAGACGGAGGAGTACTGGTTGGAGGGGGACCGGAGCGCCAAATCATAGGCGCAGCACTGCGTCACCACGAACCGACCGCCCGCCAAATCGCAGCGCAGACTGAACACTACACATCTCGTAACGCACAATCCCTGCGGGACGCCTCAGCAGAACGTGTGCAATTGTACAGAGAGACAATTTATTGCTTTTATCACTTGACTGTGATGCTGCACTTTATTGGAGGATGAACTTTGGGAGCTTTTAACTCGTTTTAACTCGGTGTCACATTGAGGTCCGATATTTACATCTTTTGGGATCACCAGGAAAAAAACCAAACCGGACGGATCTTGAAGGACTTTTGAAAGTCGTTTCATTTTTGGGTGCTTTGGTGGATTCATAGAGATGATTCAGGCGCATCTGGAAAAAAAAGTAGAATATCATTTTTTTAAAAGTTTGAATTTTCAAGCATCCCAAACCTTTTTGTGATAAAAACCTCCTCTGATTTTATTTAAGTTTTAGAATATTTAAAGACACTTTTTTTAACTTTCATGAAGTTTAAACTGTAAAGATTAAATGTTGAAAAGGTTAAAATATTTGAGTTTATATGGGAAAAATCTTAAATTAATGGAAGTTTAACGGCCTAAATTATAAGAAAAAGTAACTTTCCAGTTGTATTCTAGTTTTTTGCGATGCGCCTGTTTGTCTGTGTCCATATATGCATTGAAGAGGAGTCCCGATACAGTGACTGCAGGTTGTTTTTGAGGCTTTGCAGCTTTGTATTGTGAAATATAACGTCAGCGTATTTGTCAGTGCTTCCATATGCTTTGTACAAAAAAAGCAAACTGCATTTTTATATCACAATCGACTTCCAGAGCTCAAAGTTTTTCCTGCGTCCGTCTCTGCAAATGAAACCAGTTTCAACCGTCTCTGACTCTCTTTTTTCCCTCCTTCAAACACACTCGTACGTGCGGCCTCACGCAAAACAAAGACGGCACTGTGTGGGAAGTGAAAGTGAGAAAAACCTTTAGAGTTGATCTCCTGCACAAACAAAAGTGTGACTGCTGCAATAAAGGAGTTGCTGCTATTTTGTTCTCGCAAGCTGCAACTCTGAACTCTTCCCTCAGAGGCTGCAAACTGGACAGCAGATTTCCACTGATGTGGTGTTAAAGTACTTCTTAAAACTGGACATAAAGTCACTTTTTTAGGGGCAATGTGGGAAGTAAAACATGCAAAATGTTGATTTCACAGCTGAGGGCGTTCGTGGATCGTGTGAAATCTGCACAAATGAATTTCTATGTTGGGGCGAAGCTTCATGTGGAGCTTTTTGTGTTCTTGGAATTATTTCAGCTTTTTCACACCAACACCATTTATTATTAACTGGTCATTTCAGTTGACTCAATTTTTAGCATCTATAATATTTTAAATCATTGTAAGATCGATTCACCAGGTCTTTTACAATCAAATCTTAATGATCAATATAAAAAAACACATAAAATCTCATTAATATGAGATCTAAATTGGCACTAATTGATATTTTAGGTGCATTTGTACTCAATTGTTTGAGGCTAATAATGTTTAATACAGAAGCTGTGTGTGGTGGATAAAAAGCCAAAGTGTGAGACGACGGCAGTTTTTAAAGGGTATGTTGGAAATAAAACGTGCGAAATGTAGATTTGTGTGGCCTCATGCGTTTTTTTGAGATTGGAGAAGAGAAGCAGCGTGTTTATTTGTTGTGTAATTTTGTTTCATTTTTCTCCATTTCTTGGACGATCCGGCAACCATATCGGGGTTTAACTGTGTTTTCTGCGCACTGGGAGCTTGTTTGGACGCATTAGAGGTGATGTCACTGTCCAGCAGACATCTCCGCACTGTCACTTTAATTTCAGTGCGGTCCAGGGGGGGCCGGATCGGGCTTTTTTTCCCCCTGCCTCTCCTGGACTCGAAGCGTTTGCGCCAAACGCAGCAACAGCAGCGGCAGCGGCAGCAGCAGCAGCAGCAGCAGATTGAATGGAGAGAGTTTGCAGGCTGCTGGCCGCACACAGGACGCCGCCGCCGCCGCCGCCGAGCCGCTCGCTCCGTCACCATGCCAGGGATGTGCAGCCGGGATGCGTCGTTGTTCGTGGGCTCCTGAGACGGCGCCTCCTCGCCACATTTCCCCCTGCAGCCGCGGGGCCTTCGGAAAGCCTCCACCCGTCTCCGCCTTGATGGTATCCGCGCTGCAGCAGCACCAGCAGCAGCAGCAGCGGCAGCGGCGGCGGCGCGCGGCTCGGGCGTCCGGCGGCTCTCTGCACGGCTGATTAAGAACTTGGGAAAGGAAGTGGTCAAGATGGCAGCTGTGCGCGCGGAGATGCGACTGATGTGGAGGCTCTAGGCGTGAGCACCTCGCCGTTTTCCCCTCCCCATGCAGGATCGCGGCGCGGCGGGACGCGGAGCCTTGTGAAGGAACGCCGTGCGGAGCCCTGCCCGACTCCGCTCGCCTCGGCTGGAAAAAAAAAACTGCCATGCACGGCGGCCAGGGTGTGGGCTGTGCGCGACGAGAGGCGATGTTTTAAAGCTGGCCAGCCCGCTCCGGAGAGACGCCGTGCAGGAGGACAGACGGACGGACGGAGGGACAGGGACAGGGACGGGGACACGTGCTGGGACTGAGGCTGCACGCAGGACATTTGCATAGCGTGCACGGTAAATAAAGCGTCCCCGGAGCCCGCACACTAACATTGATGGAATGCGACCCGAGTGAGTTTACAGCCCTTTGTGCGTCGACGGAGACACCGCGTTTAACATGGCCGAGGCGCCGCGCGACGGGGACGAGACCCCGCTGAACGTCGAGATAGACCCGGACTTCGAGCCCCAGAAGCGGCCGCGCTCCTGCACTTGGCCGCTGCCCCGTCCGGAGTCTGGTGCGGGCAAGCCCGGGGCGAATGACACTGACGTAATCCCCGAAGAAGAGGATGATGAGGAGGAGGAGGAGGGCGGCAGCGGCGGCGCGGGGAGCGGCGCGGCTCCCAAGCCCAGCGGTGCTATTATTATCAGACCCCGGGAGCCCAGCGGCAGCGGCTGCGGCAGCAGCTCCATCTCCCAGCCGGTGGAGGTGCAGCGCGCCGCGGGCAGGGACGAGGCCGCCGACGGCTCGCCCTCCTCGGCGCAGACCCCCCCTGCAGCCGCCGCCGCCGCCGCGGCGGCAGCCCTGGGCGGCTCTGCCTCCCAGCAGCTGAGGAAGTCCTCCGCCCGCAGGAATGCCTGGGGCAACTACTCCTATGCAGACCTCATCACCCAAGCCATCGAGAGCACCCCCGAGAAAAGACTGACCTTGTCCCAAATCTACGACTGGATGGTGAGATCTGTGCCGTATTTCAAGGACAAAGGCGACAGCAACAGCTCCGCTGGCTGGAAGGTGAGCGGTGACACGCTGCTGCTGCTGCTGCTGCTGTCATCATAACAAAGGCCACACTGTGGTCATGTAAAAACGCACAATGCACACTTGAATTCCTCCCATACAGATGCAGTTTACGCAGACACACACACACACACACACACACACACACACACACACACACACACACACACACACACACACACTCTCTGCAGCCTA
>JASSRZ010000051.1:2893294-2903424 GCA_032164315.1 Malacoctenus gilli | reverse complement strand
GAGCATCTTTCCTTTTCACTTCGAAAAGATGTTTAATTCGAATAGAAATTCTTTTATTTTTGCAAAATCTAACATTGAAACACGTTTTTATGAAAAAAACGATGGTAGTTTTAAGTGTTTTTATCTGTTTTTCGTTGCAGAACTCCATCCGACACAATCTGTCGCTGCACAGTCGCTTTGTGAAAGTGCAGAATGAGGGGACAGGGAAGAGCTCCTGGTGGATGGTCAACCCGGAAGGAGGCAAAGGTGGCAAAGCGCCTCGCCGGCGCGCCGTTTCCATGGACAACAGCAAGTACATCAAGGGGGCGCGCGGACGCGCCACCAAGAAGAAGGCCTCGCTGCAGGCGGCTCAGGACGGCAGCTCCGAGAGCTCGTCCAGCCTCTCCAAGTGGACGGGAAGCCCCACCTCCCGCAGCAGCGACGAGCTGGACGCCTGGACGGACTTCCGCTCGCGGACCAACTCCAACGCCAGCACGCTGAGCGGCCGTCTGTCGCCGATCCTCGCCAACCTGGAGCTGGACGAGGTGCCCGACGACGACTCGCCGCTCTCCCCGATGCTCTACTCCAGCCCCAGCAGCATGTCGCCGTCCACGGGCCCCACGGGGCTCTCCGACCTGGCGGGCACCATGAACCTCAACGACGGGCTGTCCGACAACCTGATGGACGACCTCTTGGACAACATCAGCCTGACGGCGTCCCAGCAGCCGCCGCCCGGGGAGGAGGAGGACGGCAGTGGCGGCAGCGGTGCCGCCGCCAACAGTCAGGGCGGCTCAGTGTTTACCTTCAGCTGCTCGGGCAGCAGTCTGGGCAGCCCCTCCGGCAGCTACGGGCCCAACCCGCTGTTCAGCCCGCCGTCCATCACGAGCCTGCGCCAGTCGCCCATGCAGACCATCCAGGAGAACAAGCAGACCACCTTCTCCTGCATCTCGCACTTCGGCGACCACCAGACGCTGCAGGACCTGCTCAGCCTGGACCCGCACAGCCCCGCCAACGTCCTGCTCACGCAGTCCGACCCGCTGATGTCGCAGGCCAGCACGGCCATCGCCCTGCAGAACTCCCGCCGCAACGCCATGCTGCTCCGCAAGGACCCCATGCTGGCCAACCACGCCGGCGCGGCTCAGGCCCAGAGCTCTTCTGTGCCTGGTTGGCAAGCTGGCTTGTCGACCGCCGACAACGACGCCGCCGGCCGCCACGACGCCAAGCAGCTGCACCTGAAGACCCCCGGCAAACACGCCCCTATGCAGCTCAGCCAGGACCGCTTCCCCGCCGACCTGGACCTGGACGTGTTCAACGGCAGCCTGGAGTGCGACATGGACTCCATCATCCGCAACGAACTGATGGAGGCCGACTGCCTGGACCTCAGCTTCGACTCGCGCCTCGCCGCCACCCAGAATGCCAACAGGAATTCAGGGAGCTTCTCCAGCTCCAAACAGACGTCCCCCCAGAGCTGGGTGCCCAGCTGAGGACCTAACTGAGCAAGCACGAGGCCACTGAGGGGGGACGGGAGGGTTGTAAATGGGGGTTCATTGTTCCGCGTCGTGCAACTAGAGGCAAGAACGTATGTACAAGTGTATTTATGTAGTACTTTTTCCATTCTTTTTAACGTGAGGCATTAAGTTCGGTACTGTATTCTCGGTGTTTGAGACACAGCGGCGTGTCTTCACGGAGGAGGCGGATAAAATCTTTAAAAAAATAAAGGTCAAACCTGGACGGCGTGAACAACAGTGCGACTGCAGTCGAACCACAGGACAGTGTGACTCTACAGGAAGCTGGTGGTAGTCTCAGGGAATCACTCACATCACAAAGTGATACAAGAATCTGACTCTCTCTCTCTCTCTCTCTCTTTCTCTCTCTCTCACACACACACACACACACCCCCTCTCTCACCCTCTCTTTTTCTCTCTCACTCTTTCATACCAACATTTTTTGCCAAACCAGCCGTCGGCCTGAGGTTGCCTGACGGCCTGTTTACAGAAAAAGCTGCAGCGAATGTTACGTTATTGCGTTCCAGTGGAGGATACTTGACAAGTTTTCTTTGTGTTTTATGTTCATTTTGAAGGTTCTTTGGAACGACGTAGCCTAAACGGACTAAAAAGATGTTACAGGAGTAAAAAAAACAACAGCTAATATTGAAGAAGAAAAAAAAAAGCTTTGTTTTCCCATTGAAGCACCGAGTCCCACACCAAATATCAATCTGTAGAGGTTAATATGTTATCGAGATGTGAACTGATCTACATTGTGTGGTTTTTGTATGTAATGTTTTTTTTTATTTAGCGAGATTTACCCTGTGATTTTAGTGACATTACTGTGAAAAGGTGCATAACTGACGTATTGACCCCCTTTTTTCTTACCATTCCTTCTCTTCCACCTCCCACAGTAACGAGAGTACTGCTCTGTATACAGACTTTAGGACAGATTTAAGGACATCTTCTAGCACTAGTCGACACCATTTACATTAGCAGACACTTAAAAAAAAGAAGAAGACCATCGGGATTGAAATAACCACACATGGAGACTTCACCACACTCGTTTTGGTGTTAATTTGTCGTCTTCTTGGTGCTATAAACCAGAAGATAGCGAGGAGAGGCTGCAGCTGAGCGCAGTCGCTGGCCTCTCCTCTGTTATCAGCACTGTAGCAGGTGCTGGGAGGGAAACGGTGTTTTAGCTGCGGCGGAGAAGTGACTTCCAGCCATGTTTTTCTTGCCGTCAGCCCTTTAAAATCCAGCTCCTCCTTTTATCAGAGCAAATTCTGAGTAACTGAATTTCTTGGCATTTTATTGATCTGCTCACAGTCTGATTAAACCACCTTTACTCATTCTATATTTATTTTATTTATTTTTTTAATTTCCCAAATTTTTAGATCAATTTTTCTCATAATTTCTTTTTTTTTAATTAAAATGATTTTGTAAAATTTGGGAAAAAACATTAAAATACAGCAAAATAAAAGCAAAATTAAATTGAATTCTCAAAACCTGATAGAAAATGGTTCAGAAATTCGCAGTTGCTTATTTGCTTGGTCAGAGGAGTGAGCAGGGTGCTAAAGGGTTAAGAGAGAAAAAAAGAAGCACGGTGTTTTAAATATTGCCAAAATTTTTCTGCATTTAAATAAAAGGTTAAAAAAGGATATACAGTGTGTAGATATTAGGAACAAGTGTTATAAGGGTAAAAAAGAAGTTTTTTTGTAGGAACAGCAGGATGAAAAATTTTCACGTTTACATTTTTAACAGCAGATAAAACGTTTTATTTATGAAATTTCTTTTTGTTGTTCCTATTTCTAACATGTAGTCACAGGCAGAGCTGAGAAATAACGAAGTGTTGCTGAAACGCAAGACAGATGAGATTAATTGAACCCCGTTGAATTGAGGGGGGAAAATGTTTCATTTCAGATTATTGGATATTTTGAGATTATTTTTGAGATGACTCTTTTTTGGTTTTCTTTCTTTGGGTGTTAAACTCACTGCCAGTCTGAACATTTCATTTCCTCCTGATGCTCCTACAAAGCAACGAGACTTCATGTTGCCAGTCGTGATTCCAGTTCCTCTCCTGGTTTTATCAGAGATGGTGCATGTAAATAAAGCTTAAAGAACAACTGCGACTGTTCTCCGGTCTCCGTTCTGTTCATTTCCCCTCCTCCTCATCCAAATACGTCTCTGTCCCTGGAGAAAATTGCACAGCTGCAGATTTGACTCTGCAGGCAACGTGGAGGTGATTTGCTATTGGATAATCACATCAGCAGAGGAGAGCCAATCACACGCTGTATCCATGAAGAAATCAGCTGCTGTGATGAAACGCAGCTTGTAGAATGAAGGAGACTTGATCGAGTTCGATCAATGCAACGCAAAAGCTAATATAACCTTTGTGAATTTTACATTTTAAACCATGTTTTAATCGTATTTGTCTGCTGCGATTAGAATCTATGTACACCTCCGCCACAGCCGCTCACCTGCTTCATTCGGCCAATCAGAGGAGCAGCACGTGCCCTCGCTTCTCTTTATGACCGAGGTTTAAATAATCTTAGTTGTGACATGTCGCGCAGACCAAAGGTGAAATCAACAGAAAATAATACGTTTTGTTTTTTCTCTTTCGGTTTTAATGAATCAACGTGCAAGAGGGAAGCGTCCAGTGAAGCAGTGGAGCCCTCTCGAGGTCAGATGTGGCAGCGCACGAGTGGGGGGATTTTTAAAGAGGCGGGGCCACGGCTCTGTGTGGGATGTTTGTTTCCATGGAGACGACACAACAAATCACGGATGCAGAAGTTCAGCAGGGAGTGAAGGAGCTGAGTCGTGTTGAGGATCCAGAGGTTGAATCTCTCGGCTTATCTGGTTCGGAGTGAAGAGGCGGTGGCGTCATGGGGGACGCGTATAGAGCATCTTCCTCTGTCAGGGTGAAGCAGATGGAGGCTGAGCTGTCACAGCAGCTCGCTGCACTCAGGGCAGAGATTGAGGAGAATGGCTTAGGAGGAGGAAAAGGAGGAGGAGGAGGTGCAACAGGGCCCCACAACTCCTACAGGTGCGCCAAAAGTTACTTCACCTATTCAAACATTTTCAAGTATCTAGGCTGTTTTTAACTCTGAGAAAATCATTAAAAAAAACACTCTTTCACTCTTTTCTTAATTGACTCTGACTCCAACACTGATTTCAGCTCCGTCGTTTCTCCTAAAGACATCTCCTTCTTCCGCACGGAGCGCGTGCACGCGCTGAGGCGCGGCCTGCAGGTGAGTCTGGGCGTCGCGCTGCTCGTTCTCCGGTTGGAGCGGCCTCAGGTTCACGTGTCCCGCCTCCCACCCGGCGCAGGTGGCGGCGGCAGTGCCGGTGGTGTCTCCGGCCGACGTGACGCGCAGGGAGCTGCGGAGCTGCCTGAGCGCGGAGCACCGTCCAGACAGCCTGCCCGCGCTGCTTCACCAGGTGAGCGCGCGCACCGCGGCGGAGGGAGACGCCCGCACGCGCGTCCAGCCCTCCACCTGCTGACCTGCGTCGGTGTCTGTCTCCATCAGTTCCACGCGGAGCGCGCGTTTCAGCTGGCGCAGAGCAGACAGCAGCTCATGCTCCGATGGAGGCGCTTCGGCCGCCACAGCCGCGTCTTGGAGCAGCTTTACCCGCACTACAAGGTCCGAACCGAGATCCGAGCTCGAACTCCACCAAGATGCTGTCTCATACAGTACATGATCGGCCTCCCTGAAACTCCGCCCCTTTAAAAGCCACTCACCCTCAAGTCGTTTTCCAACTCCAGATTTTAAGATGCTGAAAATAAAGAAACTGAACTGAATCTAAATATATTATTTGATTATTATTTGACAGTAAGACGCTTGTGATGCGTCTGATGTGACACTCAAGAACTTTAAAGATTAAATAAAAAGTCTAAATGAAGGTTTATTGTGATAAACAAAACAAGAAAAACGTCTTAATTGTCTTTTTTTGAGCTGAGGACAAAGAAATGGCAAGAATTTAATTTTCTTCTGTGCGTTTGTGCTTTTTCTCACAAAGAATCAACTCTTGTTTGAGTATTTTGTTGTTGTATTATAATGCTTATTTGCACCATATTTGCTGTAAACAAGATGGACTTCCAGGTGAACATGGGAGCGTCAGATTGTCGCCTCACTCTCTCCCCGCAGGCACAGGTGTCGCACCTGAGCCGCGAGTACGAGGACGCCGTGCACAGGGCGCGTCGCCTGTCACAAAGCCGGGAGGCGATCCTGAGCGGCCGGGACCCCCCCGCCGGCCTGCTGACCGGGGGCGACGCGGCCATCTACCTGCGCTGGCTGATCTGCCACTTGCAGTCTGTCCGCACCGTCCACAGCTTCCTCACGGTAAAAAGAGGAAGAAAGAGAGAGAAACTTCATTGTAATAGCTTCTGTCTTCAGGGACAAACTGTGAATGTGCTCCTGCAGGTGCTGCACTACATCCCAGCCAGAGCAAGAAGGGAAAAGGAGCCAGAAATAAAGGTGGAGGACACGACTTCACCTAAAGATGCTGATGGTGAGAATCAAACAGTCAGAAAAGTGAAAATCTGACTCACAAACTAAAAGTTTTGGTGCGATTTTGAGGAGAACCGAGGCTCTTTCTTACAGTTTGCTGACCTGCAGGTTTTCCTGGACCGGCCAGTGACGTCCCTCTTCACACGGCTCACCTGGACGCGTTTCGCGCGGAGCTGCAGTCGTTGATGTCCCACTTTCACCTTCCACACAGCGCCACGGACCTCAGCAGCTCCGCGGACGAGATGGAGCTGTTCAGCGCGGTAACGGTCACGCAACACTGCGGGATGAGCGGCGTTAAGGTGCGGGACGATCACACGTGGGATGTGCTGCGCTCCGAGCAGGTGTGGAGGGAGTTCAGGGCGACCTTCAGACTGCAGGAGCAGATGAAGACGTTTCCTCAGTACGACGCCACGATGGAAGTCGGGGAAAGCCAGTGGGGGAGGAAGAGCGCGAGCATGGCGGTGAGGAAGGAGGCCACCTGGATCCCCTTCATCCAGGTAGGAGCTCCCGGAAGATAATGGGAACAAAGGCAGGAGCCAGATGTTGACAATTGTTTTTATTCATGCATAAATCTCATTTTTTCTGGTTTTCTGTTGATCTTTTTGAGCTGATTTTGAAGTTGCTATTATTGCTGTTTGTAGAAGAGTTTTTCAGTAGCAAGTTTTTCCAAAACATCATCATCTAAGAGCCTTTATTGTTGCCAGGGTCTGAAATCTGCCCTGAGGCCTTCAAAACCAATATTGCAGGCGTCTGTAGCTTTAAAGCCAAAATAAGGAATTCAGCGTGTATTTTAAGCAGATGCTAGCTCAGTTTCATCACTTTTTCCACCTAAACGTGTCAAAGTTTGTGATTGATGCCGATTCAAGTACTGACAGTCAGCATTTTGACTCTGAGGTGAAACCCAGACGAGATCCGTGGCAGCAGAAACTGCTCACGCAGCTGAAGGAGGAGGATCGAGTGGACGAGCTGCTGAAGATGCACAGCGGCTTCCTGCAGGTGACGCAGACTCGCCTCAGACTCGCCTCACAGTCGCCATCGCTGCTCCTTCAGCGTCAACTCTCCTGAAGCCTGTTGTTGCTGTTTTTTGTGCGTCTGTTCAGGTGCCTCATTTTCTCCACGTGGCTGCAGCTCTGAAGCGACACACCGCTCACGTCTGCGACTCGCAATTCTCGTCTGTCTCGCGCGACGACAAAACGCGACGGCAAAAGATTTCCGAGATCTGGAGCAGTGTGTATAACTCCTCCGCTCTCACTCAGGTGAGCCTGTCAGCCGCTCTTACTGCTCCAATGGCACAAAACTTAATCTTTTGAGTTCTATAAATGAATAAAAAGGAACCTTTGTCTCACCTGGAAATGAAAAATCAGACATCCAGATACAGAAGTGCAGGAAGCAGCGAGAAAGAGACCGTAAAGAGGGAACTGTCAACATCAGCAAGTGAAAGGTGTGTTTTTTAATGCATAAATAGGTTTGAAAAGTTATTAATCAGTTATTAATTGCTTCAATGCCTTTTTGCTGTTGTTCTTAGTCTGCAGGTTTTAGGCCTGGATGACGGTTTGGACTCGGCGGATCCAGTTGTGAGCAGAGGAGCTCACCTGTCGCTCGTCTTCCTGCGACACCTCAAACTCAGAGAGCTTCAGGTAGCAGAGTCTCTGCAGGCAGGCTGAAGCCCCCCCACAGACCCCCCTCCGCAGCTCACTAACCTGGTCCCCCTTCCCTCCGGCTTCAGCGCGTCGCCCTGGGTCTGCTGAACTACCTGCGATCGGTGGAGAGGACGCTGACCTTCGACCTGGCCGGCCTGCAGCTGGACGATAGGAAGCTGTGCAGCTCCGCCGAGGAGACGCGCTGGATGAATGCCGCCCGAGGGGGAGACGGCGAGGCGGCCGGTCTCGGCTCGCACCAACACGTCCACAACACGCCGGTGGATTACAAGGTTGGAAATTAGCACGAGTGACCACCACCGCTGTGCGTGATTTCTTCTCTCGGTTTCTGAGATGTTTCTTTACATTTCAGGTCCGTTGTGCTGAGTTCATGCAGTTCCCAGAAGTGGAGAACCTGCACGATTTCTACAGCTCGGACGAGCGATTCCTTCACGTTCAGGACCACCGAGGGGTCCACATCGTGTACGACGCCGCTCTCAGAGACCTGCAGGAGCTGGAGGAGGAGCTCCTGCTCATCGGGTCGCGATTCATCCAGAGAAACAGGATCAGACAGGCGAAAACAGCTTCTCGGCAGACCGCCGAGGAAGTGGATCATGTGGCCGTGCTGCTGCACCTGTGGAGCTGTGAGGCCGAGTTTTTAGAGAGTAAAGTACAGGTGAAGTGTTGAGTATATAAACCACTTAACAGTAGATTTAAAGCCAAATTGATGTCTTCTGAAAACCTTGAGGTTTTTCGCCATCCAGACTCTCAATTTCATGCAACAAAGCAGCGTTAAGTCTTTCTTGCCTATAAACGTGCGTCCTGGCGTTCTGTGCAGCTTCTGAACTGTTACTTCGAGGCGTACCAGCATTCGACGGGGACCGAGGAAAGGCTGGCGTTGGCTCGAGTCATCGCTGACATCACGCACAGGAGGCCGCTAGTGGAGCTGGACCAGGATTACTTCGTGGGGGCTTACAGAGCTGAGATCAGCTGTCTGCAGAGCCACACAGCGCTGATCAGGGACGTGCTGAACAAGCAGGTGGAGAACATGCAGGAAAATGTGGACATTTTATTGCTATAATTTAAGAAGACTCAGTCTGATTTCTCAAGAATTAGGCTGCATGTTTGAGAAGTGTGATGTTTGTGTTGTCAGATCGAGAGGCAGCGCCGGTTCCTCCATCGCATCTGGACAGGCGACCGCCAAGCCTCCGATCACGACTTCGGTCTGCCTCTGAATTATGTTCCCAAACATCCGGTGTCGCTCGGAGGCAGCAGGTCAGTTGATGCGGCCCTTTGTCCTGCAGACGACTCCAGTCTTCTCAACACACTGTTTGTTTGCAGCCCTGCGCTGGCCAGCACGTTCCTCCTGGAGCTCCACCCGTCCCTCTGCATGGCCGCTGCCGTCTACCAGGCCTTAGATCAGGCTCACGCCGAGCTCTGCCAGCTGCACCGAGCCACCGGTGCCGCTCGCAGAGTCGCCCTGCAGCAGAAGCTCCTGCAGCAGGCGGTGCAGAGCTGGAAGCACCTGGCTCCTCCTGGAGCCTCCTACAGCCCTGAAACACAGAGAGAAGTCGGTCCCCCACAATAACACAACTCCACTCGGATGATTTCACACTGAAGCCTGGTGTCTTTTTTTCAGCTCTTCTCAGACGGGGTCTTGGACAACCCAGTTTTGGTCCAGAGCATTGCTTCATCTCTTGTGGCGTCAGAGGAGGAGCGGGAGGGCAAGTATGGACGGGAGGAGTCGCAGCCGCACGCCGTTCAGACGCTCTGCAGGCTGCTGGAGCTCGTCACACTCCGCCATCGTCTGCTTGAGGCTGCCGCAGAGACCGAACACCTGGCAGAGTGAGTTCAGCTCACAAATGACCAATTTTGGAGACACATTTTTGGCATATTTTCCTTTTTGTTTAATACAACTTCATTTTGACTTTATGACATGTTTCAAACCTCAAATAAAAAGGTAAATATTGCAAGTTTTGTCGAGCTTCAGTGACTTTTTTTTCCTGAATCCAGATTTAGTCTTTACTCGTAATAATCTCTGACATCCAATGTTTCTCCAGGTTGTACAGAAGCGTTGCAGCAGAGCTCGGCTTCGATGAAGCCCACCTGTACCTGCGGCCACTGCAGTTTGACGAGAAGAGCGAGCGAGTGCAGCCGAGGCCGGTTTTCATCACCGGCCAACTTCAGGACGACGATTCAGTGGACAGGTGGAAAACAAGCCACCATGACGCTGCGATTTCTTCTTTCTTTCCATGGAAAAGTTCTGAAATCTGAATTTTTAAGTGAGGAATCAAACCTGCAACCAGATGTTTGCGCAAAGAGAGTATAACCTTCAGTCTGTTGTGCTGCACTGCAGGTTCACGCCGTCTCATCTCCCTCTGAGCGTCCAGGAGCTGGACGAGAACCAGATCAGGAGGTTCAGCTTCAGCTCCGTGGAGGCAGTGACCCGCGTACGAGCCGCTGCAGCAATGCGAGATCGCGCACTGCTCGGGAAATGCGTCGGACTCGCCGCTCACTGG
>JASSRZ010000051.1:2852512-2869484 GCA_032164315.1 Malacoctenus gilli | reverse complement strand
TTTTTTAAGGCTTCTTCACAAAACCTCAAATCACGGCGCACCAGCAGAACGCTGCCTCGGAAGAAGTGAAGTGACACTTTCTGTACCGTGCTGTCACTCAGATTTTGTTACTGTTTGCTTCTTTTTTCCTCCTTTGCATCTCTTATCATTTTGGTTTCCAGGGACGTGGAGGTGACCAATCATCCATTCAGCTTTTATTTCAGTTCTGTTTCCCCATCCAACAAATTTGCGGCGGTGTCAGAAAACCTAACCAGTAAATGTGCCGCGATGTCACCAGCTGATGCTAACTTGGTCAGTGCGGTGTTGAGCAGGAAACTCGGGTCATTAGAGGTTTTCGTCGTTGAGAAACAGCTGCCGGCTGTGCCTGGAAATGACGGCGTGAGCGTGGAGAGTAAACCAGAAGCTGCACCGCGAGCAGAGACACCAAAACAACATGAATGATGCTGCAGAGCATCGCAGGATGAGGAGGACTGCAGGTGGTCTTTAACCAGAATGTTTGTATATTAAAGTGCATGGAAATCTAGTTTCCAGCTCAGCTATGCAGGTTAAGATTCAATAAATGCTTTAGAGGATGTTATAGATTTGCTGAAAAGAAGCTTCGTCCTTATTTTGGTCCTCTGTTGCTCATAAGTTTTGGATGGAAACATGCCAATGAGAGCAGTCCGGAGACACGTTTGTCCTTGAGTTGGATTCCAGAGCCTGAAATGTAGAAGAGACACTTCTTCATCGCACTTTGTCATGACTCAAAAGTGTCTGAAAAACAGAGCGTCTCTGTCGGAGCCACCCAGGATGTTTGCAAACTGCCTCATGCATCATCGTTATGATTATTTCGCTTCACTCGTGCCACCGGACCCCGAAGGAATGCAAATGTGCCCGCTGAGAGCGGCCCTCTGCAGGGGGACGCAATACTGTGGGCTCGCTTGTCTCGTGTCACGACAGACTGTGACTGGCTCGACTGTCCTGAAAAGAGGCCCATTCATTTGGTAAATGACATGCCCCCGGGTCGAAAACTGCCCCCAAAATCCGGCCGCCTTTCATACAGTGAAGAGACGGGACTGAGGCCGACTGAGGAGCTCTGCGCTGCGCCTGGCTGCAGCCGCTCCTCACGCCTCCGACTGCCACTAATCCACATAAAACATCCTATTGTAGCGCAGCCACATGATATTGCGTTGCCCTGAGTGCTTATTAGACACGGTGTGTGTAAACATCCTCTTTCGAGATGAGCGTAAACACGCAGAGGAGGGGGGAAAAATGACCTGAAAAAGTGAATCAAAGAAACGATACGTTTGAGGCTCCTGCAGGAAGTCGTGGCGGTGATGCGGCGCCGTTTGTGTATTTGCCTTTCGCTGTCTAAATTAACGGTGTGCGAGCCAGAACTGCAGCATGAGACATCAACCACAGAGGCTTGAAAAGGAGAGTGTGGTGTCACATTTCTCAGGCGATGGGCATCTCGTCGGCAGACAAAAGATCCGCGTGCCCCCGGGGGCCCGCGGGGGCCTAATGAGTGTTTTTACAGTTCCTCTGTCTTCTCTCACACTCTTTAGGGAACCAGTCCTCTGTCACAAAGTATCAGTTGAGTGTTTGAGTGTCTCATTCTGAGTCAAAGGAGTCTGTAAGAGGTCCTTTTACAGAAACTTAAAGGGTGACAGGGTGAAGACAGAGCAACTTTTTGACCCACATTGACTCTAACGCATCACAAACTGGAGTAATCGAGTTGCGTTTTTGTCCTCTGGCACTTTGTAAGAAACATAAACACACAAATAAAAATATAGACGTTAACAGCCAACTGGATGGCTTCCTTTCAACAAGACGAGGCTGCAAACAATCACATCCAACACGTGGTGACTGAAGTCCCCACCAGCCTATACAAGCCGACGAGTGTATTTATATGTAAATGTCAATGAAACGTCTCTAACCGTGCATGAAAAAGCTTTTGTTGGAGTCTTAAATGGAGCACTTTAGGTGATGCTTCAAAAGACCACAAGATCACAAGTCCCGACTTGTTCCAGTGTTTTCTGTTCCATTAAAGTTTTCACACAAACACAAATCAAACCCAGAGAGAAGCTTGAAAAAAAAGAGGGCAACTAAACTATCTGTCCTTAACAGAGTGAAATTGGTGTTTTCCTTAAAGCTGCCAGCTCTCTCCCAGAAGATCACATTCCTGTGCAGACATATAAAAATACACTCACCACAAACAAGCATCTGGCTGCCGGCAGCAGCTCTCCAGTTGCTGCTCTTTTAGTTTCCCGAGTGAAAGACTCCGGTTGGTGAAACTTAACTCAGTTTAGAGAGTCAGGAGGGGGGACAATACATCCTGAAGTGAAGGGGAGGGGTGTTCACCACGCATAAATTAGAGGCAGTTTGGCTGAGGGGGAGGCTGGAGGAGGGGGAGGGGGAGGGGGAGTGGGAGGGGGCTGAGCCTGACGCTGGTGCTGCTGCTGCTGCTGCTGGGTGGGGCGCTCGGCTCTCGCTCCAGCTGGAGCCCACAGGGACCGGCTGACTCACATGTTCAAATAAACCACCACCTCTGAGTGTACGCGAGTGTGGCTGCATGTTTGTGTCTGCAGGGAGCTGAGAGAGTGAGAGAGCAGGGTGATGCAGGCAGGAGAGGTTAGTCATCTATCCATCTATCTATCTATCTATCTGTCTGTCTGTCTGTCTTTCTGTCTGTCTGTCTGTCTGTCTGTCTGTCTGTCTGTCTATCGACAACATCTGGTCGCAAAATAGCGTTCCAACAGTGTTGTGTCATCAGTTTTATTTCATATAAAACAATTTAGAGTGTCTTTTTAAGCATTTAAAATTTACAAAATAAATTATCAAAAAATTTCAAATCTTGAATATAATAAATGCCAACGAAGTCCTAATTTATAGCTATAACTCTATAACTACTTTAGAGTGTTAATACCTGTGATCTATTTTTGTAGGCATTTTCAAGTACCCCCTCAAATTCCATCAAGCACCCTAAAAGGTGCTTTTACCCCCATTCAGATACCACTGACTTAGACGATGTGGGCTCAGGAGCCTCTTGTGGTTCCCCCAAGACTCAGAAAATGACATCTGCACAAACTCAAATAAAATGCAACCTAAAGCCTACAGTAGACCTGTTGCTTTTATTTTCGAGGGTCCTTCTTTGGTACGTTTCAGAGTCGGCATGTTTGGCCTCACTGTGATTTTTAGGGGGCGCAGGCTCTTTTTTTTTCTTTTTACAGGCAGGTTTTAGAGTCTTATTGAACATTGTCCACCAGCAGGTGGCAGCAGATAGCAGCACTATGTCTACAGCGCCCAACGTGCTCCTGTTTGAATGCATGGTGGAGTTAATGTAAGACTTAAAAAGCCAATTAAAGCAGACATTACAGGCTGAGTGGAGATGATATATTCCCACGAGACACAGCCAGTGTTTGTTTGTTTGTGCTCCTCTGCTCACTGCAGTGGCATGTTTATGAATCAACATCAGCGTCTTCCAATATTCCTGAGGCATTAACTAAGTAACAGGGTGGTGACCTCATTTGCTCAGTGAGATTAAGTGCAGAGAAATAACCCTCACCATCGTTCCCAGTAATCTTCAGAAACTGGCGGCCGGCTCTCATGCGGCGAGCATCAAACGGCGGCAGCGGGGAGGGGGGGAGATATCAGTCGGATCTGTGGTGGGAGGGCGCAGATTACGCTGAGGGGGCAGATGGACGGAGACGCTGGAGGGAGACGTCGAGTGTGAGGTGCCAAAGGGCCGAGGCCGCCCAGGCCAGAAAGGGCAGTTTTCCGCCTGGCTACACAGCGGCGGGCTGACTCGTCACCTCGGCGCACCGGCGAGGCTGGAGATGGAAGCCACTGGGCCCTGACAGCCATCTCTCTCTCTCTCTCTCTCTCTCTCTCTCTCGCTCTCTCTCTCCCTTTTTGCTTCCTGTCATCACTGTCAGCTCTCTTGACAACACCTGTGCCAACCTGCATCTGATCTGATCTCTGATCTGCGAGGACGACGTTCTGTGCGCTGAGCCCTTTGGTCTCCACCCGGTTCAAAAGGGAAACTGAACATCAATTGCTGCAGTGCACAATGGAACCAATACATATAAAAGAATTTGTTGAACAACACAGTGACGCCGGGCACCTCGGCTGGACCGACAGTGAAGTCCTGTCCAGTCCATATTTGGGCGGTTGAAAAAATGTCACTACAAACTCACAAGATTCCCCAAGTAATGAGAGGTTTTCGAAGAGTTTCAGTGTGCACCTTTCAGCTCTATCAGTCACTAGATATCTGACAACCTCAACGTCACTTTGAGCTTTACAGTAGCAACATGCATGAGAACTAGTTAGTGTGGGCAAGAGAGACTGAGGAAATCACTGCTTTCCAGAGCACCAAAGGGCCTGGTGGAGACCGACAGCCCTGGGGCCCCTAAAGAGACAAGCAGGATCAGACGGGGACCTTAAGCGCTCATGTCTGAGTGGTTAAGTGGATTTTGACACGTCCCAAATAAAGGTTTGAGGGGACGGGTCGAAGTGCGATGTGCCGGCTGTCAGTCACAGACACACAGATGGCGGCGCCAACACCTGGTCTTGTTTGAACTGCATTAGCGAGGTCACAAGCGCTCCCAGCTTTCGCCGAGCAAATATCGGCCCCTGCCGGCGGAGACAAAGGAGTCGCCTCACCGCATGCAAATCATTTCACAGACGCAGCCCTGCAGGGAGTTACCTCCGCAATTCTCAGTCCGAGCGGGAAAGAAACGACCTGCAAAAGGTTTCACACTGACGACAAATCAATTCACAAGTGAAAAAGTTGTTTGATGAATGCTTGAAATTTGAATGTTGCTGAGAAAAAGCAACATGTGAGACTACTTCAGGCTTTTTTTTCAGGCCACAAACATAAAAAATGATCAAGTATTGAATCACAGAATTCTGCTGGTTTCTGTGTAAAAACAAACAAGTTTTTGTCCTTTTGTTCTGGAGTCAAAATGTCAACTTTCAGCCTGAAAAAAGTTGATTCCCAACAGATTTTGATGCCACCTGTTACACATTCAATCTACTCACAAACTCCTTTAAAAGCTGTTCCAAAAAAGAGAAACACAAAAAAATCCACCTCCTTGGAGTCATTTCATCTCTGGATCCAAACAAACAAACTCTCCCTGTTTTTCTGAGATGTTGCATTTCTGTGAGTGAGGCTTCCTAGGTAAATAATGCCACCGCAGGTTCGGCTGTTCCAGCAGCGGAGGCAGAAAAAAAAAGCAGATTAAAAACCAAATTGTTGTCTTCAGGCATGCAGGCGAATATAAAGATCATGGCACAAAGAGAAAACCACCCAGAGATCCGGATTAAAAAAGGACGCGGGTGAAACTCCAAAGATTAAGAGGGCAGACGGGAGGCACAGCACAAGCCTTTTGTCTACGGGACTAAGTCTTGCAAATTCGTCGGGGATTTCGAACATTAGCTGAAAACAGACTGGATTTAAATGCAGAGGAAAACCACAGTCTCCAGAAACAAGCTCTCCATCCATCAAACGCAGCAACACTCACATCTTGTTTCTTCTGCGTTGAAGTCAGTTGCTTATTTTTCAGGGATCCTTTTGAACTCAGAGATAATCTGACCGAAATTGTGTTCAATATACTTCGTTTTTGAAATTTTTGCTTCTCGGAAAATTATGCTTTTATTCATTTTAATTTAGTTCATTTTAGTTATTATGTTATATTAGTTGTTTGAGGACAACTTAAGTCAGAAAGCTGGTAGATAAATGACTGTAATGGGCTATAAAAGTTAATTGTTTTGCTGCTACTTAGTACTCAGAGTTGTAATTTTTCAAATCCTGTGAATGGATGGTGTGAGTTGCTTAAGACTGAGAGGCTGTCAATCAAGGTGCTGTCTGGGTGACTGACCATGGAGGAGAGTTGTCTGATTGGTTCAGAAAACAGGAGGCGGGTTTTCATGCTACCTGCAGAGATTTTGTTCTCAGCAAATCGCTTTGACAAGCACAAAAGACGAAGGATATTTTTTCGTCGTTAGTTTAAGAAAGCACATGAAAATGTTTTAGTTATTGTTTCTTTGCAAACATTTTTGACTATTTTTTTTTCAGTCAACAAACGTCATGTCAACTTAGGTTTAGTTTTTTTAATAATAAACCTGGATGTGTGTTGAATGGCAGCGTGTTCCCACATTGTTACGATTCTCTGGAGCATGTTTAATTCAGTGGTGCTGAGAACAAACAGAGAGACCCCCCTTCAAAATTCAAGCGGTTCACACTCAGACAGAGCCAGTGTACGGTACTAGTCAGTCATAAAAGCCCTCGATGAACGAGCGTGGAGCTGCCTGTGGATTGTTCATATTCTTTGGAGCATGTTTAATTCATAGGTGCTGAAATCACTTCATCTGCCCCACACCCCAGTGCTTGGGTAATTACCCTTATGTGACTACCCCCCCCCCCCCCACCTTCTTCCCTGGAGACGCCACCTCCAGCTCGCAGGGTCTCGGGCCACATTAACAGCGCGGCGGCTCAGCCCGCCCCTCACATGACCACAACATCGCCCTGATCCTCCTCAGAGACGCAGCGCGGGAGTCAAGGGCAGCTGTCAATCATGAAATGTAAGATCATGGGGCCCCAGAATGAGGTCATTCCACATGGGGTGAGAAACAAGTGAATTCACCCAATCAGGAAAGAAAAATACCCCCGGGGCGTTTTCACTCAAGAAATATTTTATGGGAAAAACGTTGTGGAGGTGGTGGGGGGGGGATTCACTCGCATTGAAAAGCTCCACCCCTCGCAAGACGGAGGCTGATCATCCATGAAGTGCTGAGAAAGATGTAAACAAGCGAAAGGTCACGATTGCACTCGGTTCCTTTCCTCATTCGGACTTTGTCTTCGTTTCACATGGAACCAAAATGAACTGGTGGAAGCTTTTAATAAGATGTTTTATTCCCGCAACAATGCTGCGTCCTTCAATGACTCACTGCGGTGGTCGTTTTCATTAACCGAGAGCTCACAAAAAGCTGAAAAACATGCATGAAGGTGTGAAAACAACCACAAGAATTCCCTTCTGATTGAGTTCACACTGTTTTTGTTGTGTTTACACGTCTTTTAAACCTCCAATAAAGAGGTTTTTCTCTTGAAAAGATTTCGACCCCCGTTGTTGGAGGCAAGCCAGAGTTTGGGTGCCAGCGCTCACTTTTTGGCAAATCAACAACCCACACACACACAAACAAACAAACAAACACAGAGCTATCACCCCAGCCAGTAAACACCTCCCCGGGGAGGAAGCAGCGTCTGAATCTGAGACACTTCAGCAGGCTCCTCTTCATGTGGAGGAGCAGCGACTCTACTCTGAGATCCTCCCGAGTTGCTGCTGACAGAATGTTCCCTTTTTCATTCAATCTGCCGCCTCCCCTGAAACCTCAGATGCTCGGTCTTCACCGGCGTCGTTGCCGAGGACATCCCCCTCGCAGCCCCTGCATCCATTAATGGAAGCTAACCGCAGCTAGCCAAGCATGCTCTGACTTCATGAGAATTGCATGAGGATCTATGAAGGGCCCGAAACCCGGGTCGAAAATGGATCAACACTGAAGGGAAGTGTCGCTTTCAGTGTTTGACATCCTCTCTGTAACAGCAGAGACTCCTGATCTAAGAGCCGAGATGCTTTAAAGACTGAAATGATCTTGAGAAGAAAATTCAGTTATATGTTTGATTGAACTGATTCCACTGCTACTAAATAGGAATATAAATTCTCAATCTTTATTTGCAGACGGGATTTGAATGGCTTCATTCCAAAACACCTGAAACGTCAATAACATTGACCCAGTGATTAAAAATGCATAATCACTTATTGAAATTGATTATTTGCTCGATATGTGACCCACTATTGGAGACAACATCTGCCGACGTGTTTCAACACTCTCACAGCTCCAATACTCAATCAATCGAACCCATTAAAGTTTCATGTAAATCGAGAAAGTGTATGTAAAAGCAGAGTGTTAAATTCATGTAAAGGTCGCCTTACAACCGGATGTATCTTCCACTGTAGTTTTGCACAAGATTAAGTCGCTGTTTTGTTTTGTTTTTTCCATCATTTATAATTTTTTGGCAGGATATTCTCAGCCTCAACCCTGAGCTCCTGTGGTGCATGTAGAAGATCCGAAGAACCATGTAGTAAAAATATCATAGAAACTTTAATAATGCAAAATGCCTAAATCGTATTAAGTCAACCATAAGCACTCAGGAATGAAAAATTCAATAATCATATTCATGCACTATAAAGTCTCTCTTTGCAGCCAGCTCCATAATTCATACGAAACATAAAGCGGTTACTGGATGCGTTTCAAAGTGATTGATAAAGTAAGAGGGACTTTCAGATTAAAAGCACGACTAATTACTGCCAGTTTTATTTGAGCTGCCTATAAAATAGTGATCAGTGGAAGCACAGGCTTTAAAAAAGTGCTGACATTTGGAGATGTGTCACATCATGGCGGAGTGAAGCCTGTGGCTTCTTCAATCTCCCACGTCTGTGTTTTCATCTCCTTAAGGGTTTTTTTTTATCTCTCTTGTCCCACTTTTTCTCTCCTTTGTTTGTCTTTATCGTTCTTGCTTTGGGCCAAATGTCTTTTCGCCATTATTTCCTCTGAATTGTCACCCAGTCTGCTCTAATTAGCTTCACCATGCATGAAAAAAGAAGGAGAAATGCTGCTTTATTGTTGTGTTATCAGAGGGTTTTGATTTGGGTGGAAAGATTTGGATACAAAACACTGCTGATAATATCAGCTTACTGAGAAAAAAGCAACTGACAGAATAAAGGACTAGAAAATCAAAGTTACAGGTGTGCTGGTAGCAGACACTTGCTAAAGCTCTCACTTTTAATTTATGTGATGCAATCCTTCATCAACATACTGCTCTCTTAGTTTTACAAGTAAAATAACAGCAGGACAGTGTGAGAAACGAGAGCAAAAATGAAAGAATGTTCAGAATGAAATTCTTGGTCATTAATCAGCCTGAAAATCAGTCAATAGTGTGTTTACTGTAACTCAGCACAGTTCCTGTCACACCTGCTTTTCAGTGTACAAACTGAGGCGTTTGCAGGAGCTTCCTGTTTTAAAGTCTTTGTCCAGGACGTCTGCGAATGCTCAACCACAGTGCAGAACAGCCTCTCGCCAATTTATGCAGAAAACATCGGCAGCGCCGTCTGTAGCCGGTTGTTTAAATATAGTCGTATGGAGGAAATTTCTCCGTGATATAATTTGCATGTAATTTTATAATCAGCCGGCAGACAAAGGGCTCATTAACATGCAGACTCAGACGGAGTCCTGTGATCCTCTCAGCCGCATTTGGCTGCGTGATTATGTGTGAGATGTAAATGACCCTGCTGCTGGAGTGGGTTTGTTTACTACTGCGATTGGCAGTGCAGCGGCTACTCATACAAGCATACATTATCATACAGAAATAGAAACGGCGCACATGTGGGATTTTTCTGTTACAATAAGCACTGAAATACACTCATGTCATGTCTTATTTTGAATGGATTATAGGTGTTCAAATAATCAAAGTGATTGGATGACGCTGAACCGAAATAACATCAAGGAGTCTATGTAACAGCCAGATTCAAACAACCTCACTGTGTTTTTTACATGCAGTATTAATATTTGAACACTCAGGAATGAAATCCAACAGGAAGGTCCCCTGAGGGTCGCGGGGTCACTCAGGCTTCCTCTGACCGTCCTGCGGGTCCAGCTGACACAATACCTGTCGCACAGCTTCCCGTCATCCCTCACAGAAACGCCGACTGCGCATTTAGCTTCCTTATCGCAGGCATCAACGGTGCAGCGACATCCTCTCGCTAATGTTTGCTTTGAACCAAACAGGTAGAGTTGATATAAAACAAGGGCTGACAGAGGAAGGCAGAGGTCGTTCTGCAGAGAAACGTTGCCCTTGTGCACTGAGGGGAAACTCTGTGGTAGAACCGTGAACGTCACGGAGAACTGGCAGCTTAAAAGCACCGGATCATCTTTAAAAAGAGAAAAATACATGCAAATTCATGCACAACGGCTCAACTGAAGAGTATTTTGGGTGTCTGGTGTTTTAGAAAGACATTTTTCTCCTGTTTATCCTTCTTAACACTGAGTCTCAAACAGAACAACTCATTTTCAGCACACGCGTTACCAAACACAGGCTGAACTTGCAGTTATTTTCTCATGAATCACTCATCAAAGCTGTTCGAAGGAAGAGAAAGTTTTTCTCATCACCCATTTACACCAGCTGTTGTTTGGTAAATCATCATATTGTGTTTTCTAAATAAAGGAAATCTCTCCTTGCGTTCACCGCAATTAAAGAGATTTCATGCCGAACAATGAGCTGAACTGCAGCTCCCACAGCGACCACACTGCCAGGTACGTCTCCCATTGTGTGACATCAAACGCGTGGCAAGTCCTCAAAGTCCCGGCTCCTTTCCGCGGCGCTCAGAGCGGATTTCCACGCCTGCGATCTGGCGAGCATGTGTGACACTGACACAGATGCCAGATTTTGCGAGCGGAGCTGAAAATAACCCCGCGTTTCACGGCACGCTCCGTCCACTGGGCATCATTAGCTCCCGCGCCGACGGTGAGTGCCACAGATGTCGCTCAGATGTTGACATCAAGGCTTTATGGAGTGAAACTGATTTCATCAGCTCAACCGTCAGCCAAAGATCTCAGCCAGCGGGCCGCACATGAGGTGTGTGGAGACGGGGCCAAGCTGCCGCTCTCGCTGGAGCAGCCGCAGTGTATCTGTATTTTCATGGACATAAGGTTTGTCGAATTTGGTTTTGATGACCGGCAGTAAAACCATACAAGGACATCCTCTGGGAAGATCATTATTTGTTGCAGTGGCCCAAATACACATCTTTGCAAAAATCCGGGTAAAGAGGTCATTTCACTGGGAGGATCAGCGAGCTGAAACAGACGGGACGTTGTTCCCGCCAGGTGCAGCGCCATAAAACCTCAGCGGATACACATCGAAGGGCAAAAAAATTATACGGGCTTCCTCTGTGAAGCAAATAAAACTGACTTTATGTGGATGTAAAAACCTTTTCAATCGGAATATTCAGCCAACAGACCTGTGATAAACCCCCTCGCCTTGTAACGTTTGGATTGTATAGCTGTTGAAGTGGCTCCCACTGACACTTTTCAGGGTGGGGCACATGTGTGCTATGAGGTCAGCTTCAGCAAACACGCCTCTATTGCAGAAAAAGCTGAAAAGCTGTTTGAAACTTAACTACTGGCCCTTCAAACGCAAAAACTATTTGAGTTTAGCGACTTCTTGTGACACGAAAAACAACAAATGGGGTAAATTTTTTGCCTCTGAGCTTCACTGCAGGTCTGAGATGTTGCGCTGAAGTGTTATCAAGCAGGACAATCGTCGTCCAAGACCAGGATTTGTTATCGCTGCACCAAAACCACATGTGGAGTGTATATGACTCTGCAGGCATGTCACGCAGAAAGCCCACAGAAAACTTCCTGCAGCGAGACGTCGGAGACGAAAAACCTGCACTCTGCAATTCATACATGTGGTTAATTAAAGGAGCAGAGGGCTCACTCTGTCTTCTCCTGTGGGGAAGGAGGCAGACAATTATGAACAAAGCAATTTCTGCAGCGCAGCAACAAAATCTAAAAGAAGTCATAAATAACGTCACGAAATGTCATAAATATGTCATTTTACAGAGCTAATGAGATAATAGATGAGCACAGTCACGTTTCTCATATAGACTTTATTGGCCACCACGGAGGCCATTACGTGATTAATGTCGAATCAGCATCAGAGGAAACTGCCTGAATAATGGATATAATGCTGTGGATGTGGCTGTAACCTTGGCAAAGATGTTCGGACAGAGCAGGAGAAGACCGCCCGTCGGTGGCACAGTTTGTACACAGCGTGCGCGGAGGACACGAATCCGTCCTCTCACGTGAAAGACACCAATCGATCTTCACCTGACGGACACCATCTAACCTCTGAGTTCACCTCAACTCAATGGAAATACAAACTGCTGAGAGCCGTTTGTATCTTCAAGTCAAGTCTGAAACAAAATCAGTGCTTTGATTTGAAAAAGCTGCAATAAAGTCAGAAGCCAAGCAGCTATTTTACTCTCTGAAGTCTCGACTGTCTCTTTCCATCCATGTCAAAATGTCTTTGCACTTTGTAACAATTTTTCTGCGAGGATGAATCCTGAGTGAAACATGAATAAAAAAAAAGAAACAGCTAAATGTCATCAGCTCTGAGCTTCGGTCTCCGCTTATTGAGGCTCCTGACGGGCCGATTTGAGGGATCTGTTGTTGAATCCGTTTCATTGACCACGTCCCAGATCTTAACGGGCTGACAAACATCTGCAGAAGGGTGAGTGATGCTGTCCGACATCCCAGAGCAGGATTAATATTCAGCGTGGTTGATGTGAGCCAGAGCCACACACACATCCTGCAGGGGCAACAAACACTGGCACATACTGAGCTTCTTCCAGGAATAACTGCAAAGTCATGACAAGCGGCGCACTCGAGGAACCGCATGCAGGGCAAACCAGCAAAGCGGCGGGAGTGACGCTCCCGTTTCAGCCGCTACACACCGACTGGACGCTGTGACACATCTCTGAAGCGTTCCCAGGTAAGGAGGGAGTTTTTTCTTGTATACAGTTGCAGCTACATCCTCCCTCCGCCTCTTCTTGATGCTGTTACAGTGTGCTGCATGACGGCGGCCAGCGTCTTCACTTTCAATCTGTGCCACGACACACGACCTTTTCGCTGAACTCGAAACTCAAATGCCATCGCAGCGCTTGGCAGGGTTCGCGACAGTGACACGGCGACTGGGTGACATTTAGGAAACTTTGGACAAGATGTGAGCTGTCCTCTCGGATTGCGATCAAGAGGAGGCTCAGAGCGGCACACCCCAACACCTAGACCCAGACTTCGGAGAATCAGGGCTCTGGCTTTACAAAACGATTGCAAATGTTCTTTCAATTCATGTTCATTAGAAGTTTGGCTTGAGGGAACGGACACTCACACTCGTGAATCACACCGACCAGAGGTCCTGGTGTCTCAGTGCGCTGGCCTCATTGTGCCATATGGATTTTTTTTAAGCTTGTCTGCGCTAATCTCAGTGAAATCCAGCTACACACCAAGTGACATTTCAACTTCTGCGACCTGCCGCTTCAGAGTTGACGGCGTCAGTCACTATCAGTCACACGGTGAGACGTACCGGCGGCGGTGAAAGGGGCTCGTGTCTGCGGACGGGCGACGAGGATGAGGACGCCGTTAATGGACGTCCTGTCAATCTGCCAGGTCAGACTCAGGAGAGAAGTGGACACGGTCAAGTCCCCTCTACACAGTGACATGGAGGTAATGCAAGCGGTGAGGACCTGAACCTATAAAAGCACTTCATCTATTCAGAGCATATTTGACCCAAATATAAACTTATCACAGCTGTTTCTCACAGGACTTTCTTTAACTTCGGGGTACATTTTCATGGATTGGGGCTGAAGATTTAACCTGCTTGGATCGTGTTGGTTTTCTTGTCATACTTAAACGGTTTATTTTTTACATCTCCTTTCTGGGAGGTCTGTTAGAACTGAGCTGCTCAGTCAGCTCTGTGGAAGAGGTGTTTTTGGTGTGTCGCACCATGAATATTGTCCATCGCTTTGTAAATAAGGAGGACTGTAAGAAGCAGGAAATCACCCATCAAAACACACACACGCGCGCGCGCGCACGCACCAATCTCCCACTTTTGGGAGTGAATAAAAAGTGCGCAGTATCATGACACTACCAGGAACCATGGTACGTGGTCTGGCATAGCATCGTGGTTTCTGGTTTTTGGTTTGGAGGCAACTCTACAGGAACTGGTGATCAGCGAGTCCTTTGACTTCAGTCGCTCTGTGCTACAAAACTGGTTCAGTTTGAGCATTGAGTCCCAGCTCCTCTTCTGTTCTGCCTTTTCAAGATTATCATAAATGACACACTGATGTCGAGCTACAAATCAGAGCTGCAATTAGACAAACTGAATGGGAGTGATTAAACTGCGCCAGAGGGACGGCCCTAATCAAATTTTAATTGATTGAATTGAGCCAATTAGTTCACTGGAACTTCTCCACCGGTGCAAAATGGATCGCACACACACGATAACCACAAAGCAGCTCAAACAAGCACAATCTGTATCTAAAAACACTGACGAACTATAAACTTGAGCTCATTTATTTCTAGTAAGAGGCAACTGGGGCTTTCTGACAGCTGTCAGTCTTGACATAAGCGCTATAATATCAGCATGTTGGCAGCAGGATGCAGGGATTTACTCAAGCTACCATGTTTGGCCCACTGCAGCGCTAATCGGCATGAATACATGTAATGCATTTCATTTAACAATTCACTAAGCCACTTGGCACGTTGGAGGACGTCTGTGGTGCTTTTTTGGCAGCCGCTCCAATCCCTCCTTTATTAAAACTCCTGCATGCGACTTCTGTGGGGAATAAACACAAGAACAACCGCGACAACGACGTGAAACTCCAGTTCACTGGAGCGCGACTTTAGTTCCCAGCAGGTAATTACAGAAGTTTTCCCACAGACGCTTTTCATGGTGAGTTGCTTTTTCGAACACTCCTCTGAGGCTTTGCAGCGCGTTTGACTGGTTTCTTTAAACGTCGTGAGCCTGAAACAGTTTACGAGGTTTTTCCAATTTATTTTCTTGGGTCTTCTCACAAAGTCTTATTTATTAAAACATACCACACTCGATTCAACGTTTCAATGTAAGAACACGAGAACGGCACTGTGGCGTCGGCCACGTCTACGTTTGCAGGCAGGCGCCGCAGGGGAGAGCTGAAGCGTCCGGCAACTCTGCAGGTCCTGAAGACAGCGTGGAGCGGAGGCCAATCCGAGCGCGGCGCTGTGGCGCACGGATATAGAAAGTCAAAATCAATATTTAAAACCAGGACTCGCGTGTCCACAGAGTGCAGCAGTTTGGTTTGCCCTGATTCTTTCAGCTGATGGCAACACCCGAGCTAATGGTTTGTGTGACCAGCTCTTGCAGCGCGATCACTTTCTCACAGCTTCCAGGAGGGACACCTCAGGGACGAGCATGTGTACGTGCCTCCATCTTAGCTCAACGCTCGCCACTTTCTGCCCCAGGAGGCACCACCGAGCTTCCTCTACAGAAATTGTGTTTTACTGAAGCAGGAAGAAACCATCGATTTGCCGTTCAACTGAGTAGCCACATGTTTCCAGTCAGGATGTAAAAGATAGACTTGGACGAGGCGGAAGAATCTGCACTGTGCTTTTATTTTGAAGGCTCCTGCTTCTGCATGTCTATGGGGTGGTGATTTCACTGTCAGAGAGGGTTTTTTGGCTCACTATTTCTGCCTATGGCCTTGTAATCTTGCTCTGCTTCAGGTGTAAAATTGATGATTCCTCCACAAAAGAGAGAACTTGAGAATCACGCCAGTATTTCACATGTGATTTTAGGTCTACTAGGAGAGTGCAGCTCCTCTGTTCACTATTCGAATTGCGTGACACAAGTATACTTCCTTTTTCACCCCTTTTTTTAAGTTTGCAAAACATTAGCGATGCATTTTTGATGAGGGGCCGCGGAGGTGAACCAGAACACACCCGTAATGTAGTCGGGCCCTGACACGTAAGGACGCACAAAGGCACTTTTTTATTCAAGACCTCCGAGCATTAACCTAAATTTCTCATTCTTTTTTTACTCTCAGCCTGCCGTTGTTGCCCCAGTTCAAAAGAAAGCCTAAAAAATCTGACTTCAAACAATCGTGCCAAAATGTGCCGTGTTATATTTCGGCTAGACGTGAAACATTTTAAGGATTAAAGATGGTTTGCGGGACTAAGTGACCCAGAGCGTGAATGCAGCTGATCAGATGACCCATAAAAGCCTCGACTGAGGCAAATCAAGACTTTCTCTGCTTCCTGTGTGGCGAGACTTGTGTGAACGATCAGTCTGATCGATATCTCTCCCATATCTTGATTCTACTCTGAGAACACAGCAGGGAAACTGTTTTGTGTTTACATGTGTTATGTCCTAGCAACAGCACCATATATTCTCGAATGAATATGCGAAATTGCGAGACAAAATGGTTTTCTTAAAGCTCTCAAATTGGAGGGAGGACAACCCAGGAGGATCAATCACGAGCAGCTATTTCATTGACTTGATGACGGCAACAATCTGGAAACGTCAAAACGCCCGTCACACCTCCTCCATGATGACAAACGATGACTTAACAAATCACATTCGATCACAATAATCCGCCGAGACAGAAAAAAAGAGGCTAATGGGTGAACCCGGGGCACAACAAACAAAAGCACTATATAAGGCCGAGCTGCTCCATTTAACTCGGGTTTCTTCGACTGAATACATTATGAATGTCGACAGTGTGACACCGAGCACATTAAACATCCCCTGTAAACCGAACGCCAGATAATGAGGATGAATTTCTGAGTCGTATTCATTTAATTTCAATTTAAATCCAAAGCCAATATTGCAGCAGGGATGCAGCTCAGCTTACACTGTGTTTGTGGCTCAATCTATGCAATAGTGTCAGTTGACTTATCATATGAAATTCATAAGGGGAGGAGAGTCTTGGCTGCTGTGGAGGAGAAGAGGAGCAGAAAGTGGGTCATAATCCAGAGATGTATTCTCCTTTGCGCTACAGGAGGCTGACCCCTGGTCTTTTCTGCCTATATGAATGCCTGTAGCCTCTGTGAAAGGTCAGGCAAATGCTGTTTTTATGTTACGAGGGCTTGCAAGCCTGTGCAGCGCCGACTCCGATCCAACTGATATTACCCAGCTGGATGGAGGCCAAGCTGGGACCCGACTCCCAGAGCAGAGAGGCGGCAGCGGGCTCAGTGGGGAGGCTGCTGCGGCGCACTGCCGGTCACTGGGTAAGCGAGCCAACTTAAACTGATGTGGCATGAGGTGTTTTCTCATTGTCCTCTGCACAGCTGGACATACACAAAAAATGCATTTTCCTATATGTGAATCGCAATCCCGAGTCAC
>JASSRZ010000051.1:2806186-2852412 GCA_032164315.1 Malacoctenus gilli | reverse complement strand
TCATTTATTCTGTGATACCAGGAGGGAATACCAAAAAAAGATCAACTGGGACTTCCTGACTGGGACGGATGAAAGTCATGACATGGCACAGTGCAGCAGCCGTAACAGTGGCGTGAGTCTAATCCCCCGGCCCCTCCGGGGCAAGTCACTAATGGGCCAAAACATCAAACAGGACGGACGGTAAGCCCGAGATTTAGTGCGAGCCACAAAAAGCCCCCGAAACATGAAAGGAAATCCATCGACCATCTCGGAAAAACACCTGCAGGCCTCAAGCGGGACGAAACTGTGCGCTCCGGCCAAAGAAACCAGATCAGACACACGTCTGAGCTCCATAACGTGTTTGATATCTGCTGTTTAATGAGATCGGAGCACACTGATGTAAAAAAAATTGTGAAATTTCAACAGGCTGTAAAGGAAATAAAATCAGGATGCCACAAAAAACGTCAGCTATTGGATAAATCTACCTCACAAACACGGTTCGTGTGATATGTCCTTAACTGACCTGTGAAAGAAGCTCGTTGTGAAATCCAAAGCTGACAGAGATTTGACTGGTTTCATTGACCGTTTGTTGATGCTTTATTTTATCTTTTTCTTGACAAAATAGAAAGATTCAAACTATTCAGACACATTTAAATTCAGAAAAGATTCTTTTTTTCCTTCATGTTCAGTAAGTAAACCAGTGAATAAAAAAAGAAGTCGTAATACGTGTATTTGTGAGCAATCTGCACAGTGACGTGCCTCGACAGATGTACTCTCTGTGAAAGGAAAACGCCACACTGGAAATAAATAGTAAAACAATCCAAGTCGGACGCTCCCACAACAGCTTATGTGAGGTAATCCCGCCGTTCATTCAGCGCCGCCATATGAAGAGTCATTCAATGCATCAATGCCTTTTTATACGTCTGTGCTTAATGCACCAAATCACATTGAAGCCCATTATTAATATGTGCCATGTGGAATTAACACTAATGTAGCAGGATGGTCAGATGCATGCAAACAAACTCTAAGCCCCGTCCATACGTGACCTATATTTCAAAGGAACTGCAGGACTAATAAATTAAAATGTATGTAATGATTTAAAGAACGTTGCTGTTGCTGGCATGAAACTGTGCGTTTCACTGTTGCTCCCAGAGACCCAAAGATGGATTATTGCATTTAGCCTGAAGGTATCTGGACCTGCCAGTGAGGAGGTTTGATAAATCCCGACAACGCACTCAGAAACTACAAGCTGAAGCGGAGCTGCAGTCGTGCCACGTATTAAACTTTAAAAGAACTGCTTGAATCTGCTTGTTCTCGTGATGCAAGTTGTCTAAAGTACATCTGCTAACATGGGCAAAACATCCAGAGACATGCTGAGAAAATTCACCTGGTGTTACTTTTATTTTCACCCCAATAAAAACGGGCGAATCACCAGACACTCTTCGCCTCCGAGAAATGAAGATCAGTTTCGTCTCTTTAAATCCTCTGGAGTCCTCGACTGATATAAATGACATTAACCCTTCACAACATGCTAATACACCATATCCAATCATGTAAAATGCAAAACGGGCGTCATGAATAATTAATAAAAGGAACATTTAACCATGTTGGAGTAATGTGCTTTTCTCTCAGTAAGTAACTCCGTTACGGCTACGCCAACAGAAAAAAAGGCAAAACTGTCTGAAGTGCTCCGTTTGACAAACAGGGTAAAAATAATGCGTAGGAAACTCTGAGCTGATCTTTTTGATCCTTCCACAGTAAAATGATCAGTCTGTCGCCAATAAAACTGTTGTATTATAGTAGACAGACACAGCAGCAGACGAACTAGGTGCTTTACAAAAACTCAGTTCAAACGAGTCCCACTGCAGCTGCCTGTTGTGCCGCTTTCTCTCGACAACACGGTGATTTAAATTCTGAGGACGCCCCCTTCTTCCAGAGACCCACTTGGGACTGAGAAGCAACGACTGAGCCGTGTTGCTGGCTGAGCAGAAGGGAGAAGTTTACAGACGCAACATCATGTGTTTACACAAAACAACTGGACGATGCTCTTCTCACTGGGAGATTAAGGAAAGAGAAAAAGTGGATAAAATGGATCTAAAAAAGGCTGTGATTGGTGGTTGGATGGTCATTAAGTGTGTGATTCGCTGCAGTGGGAGAAGCCCCTCCAGATGTTCCTCTGAGTGATTTATCTGTCAGACGCAACACAAGAGCAAAGAGTCCTTCACAGTGGAAATTAACTGGCTTGATGTGCAGACACAGAGCCAGTGAGCCTGGACATTTCTAATCTTAAATTCACACATATAGGTCAGTGATTACAGCCTGCTTTACATTATACATAGCACCGGATCCCCCCAGCATGTGGGACATATGCAGTTTTGATGTCTTTCCGCCGCGCCGTTGCTGTGCAGGAGCTTAATATGTGGCGGTGGCGGCGCATCGTGTAAATGTGTTTTTCACTGTCTTGCTGCACAGAATCCCACAAAACCAGAGTTGCATACAACCAATGTCAGGCCTGTTCACATTGGTGGTATGTTAAGCTTTTGAGTGCAGTCGCACTCAGTCCACCCCCTCTTCCTCTTCCTCCTCCTCCTCCAGCACCATCAGCGAAATAATCCAGCAACATGCCTGTAATCGCCCAGTGGTTTGATGTAATCTATACTGACAGAACATGAATAAAGTCCACTGGCAGGGCTGCCCGACAGTGGAGGGAGCAGAAAGACGGCGGTAACAGACAGAGGACATGCTAATAAAGATCACCGACTGTAAGATGATCAAATAGTTTATTCATGTGCTGCAGACTGACATGCAGAGCTGCGAGCACTCACTGCTTGAAACCAGAGAGACACGCAGAGTTTCTGTTGTATCTGTTAGCACAACGAACATCAGTCACTCTGGGAATCTGGCTGTACAAAGGAGCATCAACAACCTTCATTCAAGCACAGCAGAATTTTTGGGGGAGATATTTTGGAGAAGCAATTGCGTGGATCACAAATTAAAACCGAACAGCCCTCAACTGCAGCTGTTTCTTGATGTCTGGATACATTTGTGCAGGTTGTGTTCATGTGAACACGCTCAAACCTAATAAAAGGAAATGGACCAGGCTTATGCGGCACGAATTTACCGCCTCAGATGCCACAAAGTGCTTCAAACTGCTAGTTTCACTCATTCATACACACACTCACTCACACACACGCCGCCACTTGAGGTGCTCGGACCTCAGCATTTAACGCAGGAACACTTTCAGGGATTAAACCAGCAACCCTGGGCTCCAGCTGGCCTGTGTCACAATAAGACAATAGTGCCGACGCTTGTACCACCACATCACACGGGTAAAAAAAACTGGATCCATGAAGGAAAACCGACAGAAACGTGGCTCAAGGGATGAAGAATAAACTCAAGGACCAGGTTTCTCATTCATGTGCCTGCGCGGGCTCTTTCTTCTCTAGCACGTCCCACCTGTGTTGCTGGTGCTCAACAGACACACTTGTATTCAGCCTCTGTTTTACAGTGACAAAGGCAGCGACAGCTGACAGCTGCTGCGGGCCTTGTATTTTTTCCAGCCCCCTTTCAGAAGGTCTTTTCTACCGTCAGAAGCAGCAGCCTGCCGGTCCTGCGTGTTCCCAGAACACGAGGAAAAGCTCCTTAGCAGCTCGGTTGTGTTCACAGGGCTGCTTTTTGGAGCTGCTGCTTCAGGGGGAGATGAATCACAGCACTGTTTCTCCACATCAAGAAGAGTCAGAGACGGACGAAGCAAACACGGTGGTCCACCGGCCGACCAGGGTCAAAACATCGGTGTTAGACCCACAACTGAAGAGCAAAACCATCAAAGAAAAGTTATTTATCTTGATATTACGCTTGTTTTTTTTTTATCTCCAGCCAGTGTTGATGGAGCAGCTCTGTGAAAGGTCCTGTGTGAGCGGGTCATGCGAGCGCGACAGTCAGGGCAAAAAAAGAGCCCGTCACTCATTTGGAACTGATTTGCTACCAAACCCAGACTGATTTGGGGAAAATGGCATTGTGGGATTAGGGAGCCTAATCACTGCAAATCCCGAGGACCAGAAGGGGGACAAACCACAGCAGTTCTCACAGAAATTAAATTCAGTCAGGCCTGATGGGAAGGACAAAAGGTTTGAAAAATCCTAATCTGTGGGCGTGAGCCACTTATAACCTGGATTTATATTTAAATGGCACAATGAAAATCAAAAGTGATCCTACACATGTTACTATTTGAAATGTTGGACAAGTTGTAGAGAAAAAGTGTCTCAAAGTATTTCATTCCTCTACAGGGGTGGAGCTTTGATGGAGCAAGTGGGGCCCCTCAGCCCACCCATACTGAGAGTGTCCCCCCTAATTTTCTAAGTTTGTGAGGGAAATCTTTTGAAAAGCTTAGAAATTGAACCGAATAACCAGATGCTGAACGTCAGGCATCGGTCACAAATTCTCTGTATCAGCCCCTGTTCCTGCTTACTGACAGTGACCAAACTTTGTATTCCTTCCTCACTAAGTGTCACATTTGGCCTGAAGCATCTGTCTGCTTTTCCTTGCTGAGCAAATGGGCCACACTGTCCTACATACCTGCAGTCTGCGAACTTCTATTGAACTGAATCTGCCCCTTAAGGTCGCTCACATGCAGCCAACCAATCAGAACAGACGGTTTCCAATTAGTTTTCACTCGGGACATAATCGGGGATAGAAGTTCACGCCGGTAATGTATGAAAGGACTGACACACGGCTTTATAATGCGAGCAGCATCGGAGGATCAGATTGACGAAATGTAATGAGCCAAAAAATAAAGCCTGACCCAATTTTGCCTAAAGAAATACAGCAGAGATGACATAATACAGACAAACGTGAACCACACAGTTCAACTAAAGGGCAACATAAATCATTTGCTCGTCATGCACAGTTATTTTTGACTTTATACACACTGAGCAGAGTGTAAGGACGCCTCCCTTTGCTACAATGAGACCTTGTTCAGTCGCAGCATTTGGACCTTTTGCTCTGTGAATGAATTTGATCATGTGACTCCAACAGTGGAGACGCTTTTGAGCGTAAACGATCGAGGGGAGGGAAAAAAAAAGAGAGAAACTTGTGCGGGTTCACGTGGCTCCTCCGGTATCAGCGATAACCCAGAAAACGTAGAAAGTGAATCGTAAAGAAGCTTTGCACTTAGTAGTTTGTAACCTCTAAATCTTTCATGAGCGGTATGTGCTCGTAACGGCGGCGCTGGCCGAAGCGATTCGCCGCTGTAAGCAGAGTGCAACTATTTCAAAGCTTAGGGCAAAGCAAATGGGTGAAATAAGTGATTCCAATTACATTTGTATGAATAAAATATATCTGATGGAGACACCGAACACAGCAAAATCTTCCCCAATGCTTCATAGCACTGTATGTGAAGGATTGGTAACAAATATCTGGGTTTTGATGAAACAACAAAACAAACAGCAAAACAAATACATCTGGTTCACTTGTCTGAAAGCATTTTGGAAGCTTTCACACTTGGAGATCCGAGAATGGTTCAATTGGAAAATTGGCTCAATTTTCACGCATCTGTTTGATTGGTTCACTTTTATAACCACCACCAGCAAAAGCTTTTGTTTTGGGGCGTCGCAAAGCAGAAATCCATCACTTTAAGAGTTTTGCTTTCTGAAAGAATCGATTAACTGAGACAGATTATTTCAGTCCAACATGTATTACTGGCACACGAAGGCTCTCTGCAGTGCGATGAAATCCAGCGTCCATCCATCACATCTTCCACAGACAGCAGCAGATTGTTGAGATTCAGCCAAATGTGTCGCGGCTTCTCATCGCGCTGGCCATTAGCTGAGTGTATTATGGACTTAATAGATTCGGTTGTGGAAAAACTTCCCCTCGCAATTACATTAACTAACAGTCCACGGCGCCTGTCGATGATGAACGGTAAGGGAGAGAGGTTGTCGCAAATCCAGGAGGGGAAATAAAGCAACACGTCGTCAGTGAACGCATCATCCTGGGTGAACATCTGCTGTAAGGCCGGCTGATCCATTGTCCCAGTGACCCCCAGCTGCAGAGGTCAGCGGATTGGTAACCCTCTCACTGGTTATGTGTGAACTGTATGGTAAAAAGCTTTTGTCCAGCCGGGATTAGAGCATCTTCCTTCAGCACAGCCATTGAACAGCATCACCACATGCGAACACGAAACCGTGTGTAATAATGTGCAGAACACAGTTCAGTTGTTGGAAATAACAACTTAAATACCAACAGGCGGCAGTGCGACATTGCACAGGTGTCAAGCTGTTCACGGGTCTCAGGTTCGTGGCTGCTTGCGGCTTGTTTTTGCAGTTTGCAAGTTCTCCCTGAGCTCAACCTGAACAAACATGCACATGAGCTCAATTTGTGAATTCAAATTGTACACAAGTGTGAAAATGTGTGTGTGCAATCAAGTGAGAGACTTTTAACCTGACCAGGTTGTGCCTCCTGAATGATCACTAATTCACCTGAAATTTAGGATTTAATGGAAGAAATGAAATTCTGAGTCAAAAACATGACCGAAGTTTCGATGGGTTGTTTAAATGTTTGATGCTCCCTCACTCAGCTAATCAAATTAGCTGGAGCTCTATAAATAAATATTTGCAGTGAATTAACAGTGCAGAGCGCCCCCACGGACCTATTGCCGGAGACACGGACGCGTCCTCGGCGCAATAAAGAAGAATCACTGTGAGTCAGATCCATCAAATAAATTGGTCACACTGCTCCTCACCACCGCAACATCGCCAGCATATTAAATTGTGAGAGACAGTTCTTAAACCCCCAGCGTGTGCTGCCAACGTGTCATGGGGAGCAGGGGTGACTGTGTCCTACCTTGTGGGAGTAAGGCGCCCGTCCCAGGTTGATGCCGTCCTTTGCCAGCTTGTCCCGGATGAGAACCTTGAGCTTCAGTTTGGGGTAAGTCACAAAGTCATTGCACCGTGTGAATCTCAGGTCATGGATTCCGGGACAGGAGTGGTGATGAGCGCCAGGGGTCTGTACACGGGACCCAAAGTCTTCGGGACGTGCAGCCCGCCGGCCAGCCGGAGTCTCCAGAGGCTCCAAGGTGAAGTAGTAGCCGGGCGCCTTCCTCCTGTCCTCATCCTTCAGGTCGTCCACGGCGGAAAGCAGCCGGTGTCTGTGGTACTGGATGCGGACCCCGATGGCATCCAGGTCCGGCTCTCCGATCTGCTTGCACACCTCCAAGTCGTCGTAGCCGTTGTCCAGGAAGGACTCCACATATTGGGCCAGGTGGAGCTTGGACAGCCACTGCAGGACGAGGTTTGGCCCTTTGCTCATCTTCAAGGAAAGATTCAGGAAGACCCAACTGAAAGGGAAACAGATGCTCGGTCATCGTTTGTGGGAATGGGATGAAATAAATACAATGTCAATAAAAAGTCCCTTTGAAATGAACTGTTTAGGCATGAATTATACCTAGATAACTGAAAAATTAGAGACAATATTCAATTAAAAAAAGGGGGTCTGAAAAGCAAGAAACAAGGTTGTTTTATCGGTTCTGGTCCACGTCTGAGAACCTGTAAAACTGTGAAACCATTAAAGAGGTTGTCGGGAGGCAAAAAGAAGACATACCTCAAGTGCACCTCTTCATCCTCATCTTCATCCACACTGAGGCTGAGCGTCAGGCAACGTCCTCCTCCGGCCCTCAGACCTCCAAACGACCCTCATCCGCGAGTCCCGGCGTGAGTCCGGCGAAGCGCCGCATGATTAAAGGAAAGCGGGCGAGCGACGGATTTAAACACCATCAATACGTCTGCGGCGTTTCCAGCACGCAAACTCCGAGCAGAGACATGTCTGCGAACCAGAACAGACGAGCTCGGCTCACTTTCTCACCATGATGTAACATCTGGTAACGGCGCTGAAGTTCAACGGAGGCGCTGGAGTTACTTTCAGAACACAGGGACCAAAAATGTCACTCGAACATGGGACTAGTTAACTTCGTCTAAAAGACGAAACGGTGAAAAATTAAAGCGGTCAACTAAGTCGGAAAAAGCACCGTTTCATTAGTTTACTCCCATCCTCTTTGTTTCATTCTGGCCGGATTTGAAGAAGCTGAAAAACGTTCAACCGAAGCAAAAAAAATCACTTTCACGGTTAAATCCATCACCCGAGGCGAATTGAAACTACAACCATCTGCGTGAACGGCGGGAATAAAGCCTGGAAAAACGATGATTTTATTTTCTAACCGTTCGTTGAAACGAACTTCTCGCGTCTCACTTCGGCTCTGGCGGTTTTTCCGTTACCAAGTTTTAACGGTCCCATCCGCTGCACGCGCCGGTGCAGACTGAGAGGATGATGATGATGATGCTGCCTCACTCATCATCCATCCCCCCCATTCAAACCGAAGGAGGCGGAGGAGGAGGAGAAGAAAGAGACGGAAACAGGGAACTCTGGCGACACCTGTAGGCGCTTCCGAGAAAAGCACCATTACCGTGAAAAACACAATAAAATAGTAAAAATGTAACAAACATATGGTCGATTGTCACTATCTTGTTTTCCTAAGATTAATGGAGAAAATTAAGAAAAAAAGAGAAAAAAACAAAATAAACTCGATTGATGAAAAAAGTTAAACAGAATAAAATCAAGGGTTTTTTCCTGTGTTTCTGAATTTTGATTGTCACAGAAAGCATCCATCTTCTCTCAGAGCTCATTTTTATATTCTGTGTTTTTTCATAAACAAAAATGAAGCCAAACTGTAAGCGCACAAACAGAAAACACATGTCACACTGAGTTATGATTGGTTTTACATTTATTTTCCATTGCACAATAATATCTATATATACTGTATCTACAGTCTAAATTGTTTTGTGGCAGCAGATTAAGTCAGACATCCATGTGAAATTTATCTTAATAAAACTGTACAAAAATTGCCTACTATGAGAAAATACTGCAACTCCACAGATATTCATCCCAGAAGACAGATGGATGGAAGTTATGGCGACTGAGAAACCCTCAAATTCTCCTGCACGGTGCCATGAGCGTAGCTTCAGTTTCAATGCATTTGTACAGCGCAGGAAAAGCCAGAGTTTTCATGAAGCAAACAGTAACAAGAACAGATGTACCGGTAAAATAAATAAAACCTCCCGCACGCGTACACCCGGCGTGACCGAACAGAAAGGGGACACGCGTCTGATGTGTGAGGAGAACTGCGATTTTTGTCCAACGTGGTGGTTAATACAAATGCCAGAACAGACAATCTCTAAGAGGGATAATACATGGTTGTTTCAAGTTTGTAAACACTTAATATCATGCATCCTTCAATGTGCAATAAGAGACCATTTAGGACATATATGTTGCAAACTGAAGCACTTTTAAGTAGAGGCCACACTTCGTAGGAAGACTCAGCGGCCCACCGTGAGGACGTGATCATCCTGCAGTAGCAAAGCTTTACTCGGAGATGGGCGTGTTCAATATATACCAGAAAATGTCTCGCTGTCATGTCTGGATGATGGACAGTTATGCACAACAACTGTTTTGGACGTTCATGTGAGTTATCCTATCCCAAAAATTACATTAAAGGTATTCATTTTTGATATAATCATCGAAATCAAAAGATATACTATATTTGTTTTCAAATATATAAATATATCATAATATCATTGACCTGACATTGAAAACAAATCTGAGAGTGAAGCAATCAGCATAATTGGCAAACGACGTAGATAAGCATAGGTTCTGTCATGTTTTGGTCCTTTGGAAAACAACAACATGGGACACGTTTAAATTATACTAACAAAAAGTCATTCGGAGTACAAAAAGTAGTGCAAAACCCACCTAACAGCTTTTCCTAATGGGTTTACCTCAGTAGTACACAGTAGATTAAAATCAGCCACCTAAAAGTGAAGAGTTTTACTCCAAAATGCTCAACATCCGTGCTGGAAAACACGTTTTGGTGCAACTGCAAATTAATAACAATAACAACAATAATACTACTCTGATATGCAAATTGATGCGAAGTCTCCGCTCGAACAGTCAGTCTTCATTTCCAGATAAAGTTACTTGATTCTCTTTGGAGGATACGTTTGTTGTTTTAGAGTGAAACTCTTCAGATATTCGTACAGCAGTTCGGGACGGCGACGGAGGTGTCGCCCCGGCGAGACCTCCTCCACCTCCTCCTCCTCCTGCTCCTCCACCTCCCCACCAATACACAGTAGATCTCCAGACTTTAAAAAGTGCTCTCACGTGATCCTGACCGACTCATTTGGGGAAAGAAAAACCAAACCAAACCAAACAAAAAAAAACAAAACCCAAACAACAAATCAAGACAACTCTGTGAAATTAAGCAACTCTTTGGTGTCAGAAAAGAACATGGCCGCAAGCGCACAGTATGTCCCACTGCCTGAACCTGCACTGTCAGATTTGTGTCCAGCTGTCCCGCTATTTACAACATTTGGCAGCAATCTGGACTGACAAAGTCTTGTCTCTCTTTTTCAAAATAAAAGACCAGCTGATAATGCTCCTATATTGACACGAATAGCAGCATATCCCCGTGGAGAAGAACAGAAACAAAATCTAAGTACAATAGAATCCCAGTTAATCACGTTGAAAAAACACCATCAAGCAAAAACAAAAACCTCAAAAGACCTATCGTAATACACCGCATCTATGTAGTATTATAAACATCGGCGCCCATACACATATTCCTGAATATATGTATGTTCACAAACACACAGATATACACATAGGTAGAGGTTAGCATATACGCGTCATGAGGCGAAGGCAGAAGAAGAGAAACAGGTTGGGTTTTTTTTGTTTTTTTTCTGTGAAGTGGACGATTCAGAGAGAGAGAGGCGACCGGACGGCACCGCGTGAAGCGCCGCCCGTTCGCTTCTCCTGGCAGCTACAAATACAAACACAGCATCATCACTTCCATTGTGCTGTAAAGAGACACATGCTTTTATTTTTATTCTCTACACGTCAATAAACGAGACGGACGGACGGACGCAGAGAAAAGAAAACCAGCTACGACGCGGATGCCAAAAAATAAATCCGATCGTGTATTAATAGATCTTTATCACATAAAACCTTTAACCAAAATATACATTTATGCTAAATATATTAAAGGACAATCTTCGTCTTGCCCGTCACATGGTCCTTCTCATACGCGACTTTGCTACAACCCATCGAGAGCGACAACAAACGTCTTCCAGTGTATCAACTCTTCATTTCTGACAGGTCGATGTAAACACTTGTTGTGTGTTCGGAGGGGGGAGGGTAAACAGTTTTCGCACTTCTCTGTCGGCAAAAAAGACAAAATAACCCAACAGATTTAATGCCCAACACATAAACTTCATCTTCCGTCTTATTTACGCTGCTTCAATAAATAACGAAACTCAAAAACGACGCCAACTCTCGTTCTCACCAGGAACGACTGAGTTGGGAAATGCTGCGGTCAGTGACGAACTCAGAACGACCAGCCCTTATTCGGTGAGAGGCAACAGATTCAGCATCTCCTCCAACCATCCTCTTTTTTAGATATTTTTACTCTTCTAAGTGCTTGAAAAGGCCCTTTCTGGACACAGAAAAAAACAGATAGACACAAGGGCAGAAGACCACAGAGACAAAAACAAACAAACAAACAAAAACGCGAGTCCTTCACTGATTGGATCCTTCCGACACAAAGTCACGCGTCCGCCGACTTGATTACTTCTGAAGGACAAACGGCTCGTCAGACTTTTCTCCTCGTTTAAAGTTTCACTGTGTTTGTCAGACACCGTAAAGGGCAGAAAAAAGGAACAAGAACGCTCGCAGTCAGGCCACCATCAGGACACTTGTTTTTTGCAGAATTGTCTTTCCTCTTTCAGAACAGCACAGCAAAGTGTGGAGATAGATAACTATGTAATATATATATATATATATATTTATATATATATGAGACGTATACGAGTGCATGATGGATATGAAAGGTGCCCGCTCTCCCGGGCTGATATCGGACCGCCGCTCTCGGGTGAAACGGATCGAGAGCGTCCTCGGACCGTCTCCTCTCTCCATCCTCACTGGCCGCTGGCCGCTCTGCAGCAGTCCTCTGGTGTGTGAGGTAACGCAGAGTGGTGACATTGTGCTGACGGAAAACAAACAAACGCATGATTCTGTTGAGAAGAGACCCCCCCCCGCCCGCCCGCCCGCAACCCCAGCCCCCAGAAAGAGAGAAGAGAAGAGGAGGGACCTGCAGCTCCTCACGGATACTGTGCGTGATTACAGAGTCCGCTGCTCCGCACGCCGTCATCAGAGCTGGTACCACTTCTTATCTTTGTACTTCACCATCATCTGCGAGGAGACAAACACGGAGAGTTCGAGTCAAAGGAGAGAAACTCGGCACGCTTGCGGGGCGTCGCGGTGACACGTGGCGTCCGTACATCGTGAGCGTGTTTGGAGAAGGACTCCGCGCTGGCCATCATGGCCGCCGTTCTCTCCTCCAGCTCGCCCAGCTTCTGCCCTCTCTCGTCCAGCGCTATCCTGGCACGGGCCAGGTCGCCCACCACGCCCGACGCCGCCCCCTTCATGCCCTCCATGCTGCCCGGGCCGGGGATGTGCTGGGCCAGGCTGCGAGAGGCCTTTCCAGCAGCCGTCTCGCCAACTGGCAAAGACGAGAAACAAAACAGTAAATCAAAGGTTTGCGGTTTTTTCCCCCACCAACTGCACAACAAAGAGGAGAAGTCATGGTGTTGCGCGCCACGTAAACACATAGAGACCAGTGACGCGTTGCTGCTCTCCACTCACAGAGATCCTCCCTGTCCAGGGACTGAGCGCCTCCTCCAAACAGGCCCTTGAAAAAACCTCTGTTAGGGGCCTCGGGCGTCTCCACGGGGGTGAACAGCTCGCTGAGCATCTCCTGGGGAGGACAGAATCATAAGCACGCCGTTTCCAACACGATGGCTCGGACACTGTCTAACAAAGGAGGCCAGTTTACCTCATTGTGACGTATTTAGACAAATACAAACACCGTGTCTCTGAATTTTTTTGACATACAGTGAAAAATTTGGCAAGATTTTGTCAAGAAAAATCAAAAATTTTAACTGAAAGAATAAACACAACCCAGTGTTCCTGCATTCGTGTAATCGTGCTGTTCTCGGGTGTGTTTTTCTGCAGAGACGGTGTATCGAGGAGTTTTTCTGACCTGCAGGTTGTCGCAGGTTTCCTGGCTGTAGGTGATCCTCTGGATCTCGGCGGGCGAGGTGAGGTACAGAGCCTGGCCCAGGTTTGAGAAGCAAAACGTCCTGGCTATCCGCATGTCCGTCAGGGGCAGGTAGTTAAAGTCCAGCAGCGGCCGTAGGCTGGGCAAACTGTGACCGAGCAGAGAGCAGACAAGACGAGGTCACGGGGGCAGTTTTCAACGGGGGGACGAGAGCAGAAGCGAGTTGCGGCGCTACCTCAGGGTCATGATGTGGCCGTTGGCACAGAAGCAGGTGATGCAGTTGGTGCCGGCCATCTGCACCACGTCCGCCCGCAGCACGAAGGACGTCTCTGTGATGTTGTGTTTGTAGAGGCGGCTCTGGGAGGGCATGGCCACCACTTTGGCCTGCTTCTCCGAGCACAGCACGGCGAACTGGGCGTCCTGGCCCTCCTGCGACGAGGGCGGGGAGGCCGGCCTGCGCCGCCGCACCTTCTCCTTCTCCTCGTCGGAGGCGTTGGGGTCGTACCACGGCTCGTAGGAGGGGGGCAGCAGAGCGCCGGTGGCGTCCAGCAGTGCCATCGTCAGGATGCCTCCTTTGAGTCCGACCAGCGTGCCTGAAAGATCAGTGGGGAACTTCATGTGTCGCACGTTCATGAATGGCCTCGAGATAATTTATACACAAGTGTTTACTTTTCTTCCTGCAGCCTCCTGATTATGTAACAACTGAACTAACTATAAAGTTGCTAAAACCAGAGCAGGAATAAATGCAATAACTTCTACGACAGAAAATGTGCACGGACTCACTTCACACCCGATCAATTCTCTTGATATGTTTCTTCTCGTGAAACAAAAGCAATAAAAACAACGACTTCGGTGCTTTTCTCACCACAGGAGGTGACGCTGACCGGCTGCTGCAGCCGCTGGTCACCACCAGGGGGCAGGCTGAGGGCGGCCATCATGACGTTGCCCTGCGTGGTGCCCACCAGCAGGCAGGGGCTCAGCAGGCTGTCCCCCTTCCTGGGGAAGCTCTCGCAGAAGTACAGAGAGGAGACGGCCTCTCGGGCCTCTCTGTCGATGCTGGTCACGCTGGAGCTGCGCGAGCGCGTGAACGAGTTGTCCTTCGAGTCTGGGTGCCGGCAGCGGGCGGGCGGGCAAAGGAGACGAGAAAACGAGTGAGTGATTCATGTGGAGTAAAATGGCGAAGGGTTTGGCACCTTTCTTCCAGACAAACGACAGGTTAGAGCAACACTGGGCTGACAAACGCTCGACGGACGACAAATTTCGTGTTTTTTCAGACGAGCCGGCGCAGAAAAGCAAAAAAGAGCCCATCACATAAAACCAGAGCTTTTTTTTTTACATTGAGATGCTTTTGTGCAAATGAGGAACGGATTTCTTTGGATTTTTTTTAACCTACAATTTTAAAAACAAAAGTCTCAATGTGAAAAAAAAGCCGGACTCCTGAGAGGAACTGGCCTTTAAGGAGCAGGAATTATTAATGCCGCGACGCTGCGCTCACACACGCTTTCACCCTCTTCAAAAAGCTAATGAGGGACCCCAACACACACACACGCACACGCACACGCACACGCACACACACACACACACACACACACACAGATCTGGGACACAGGAAGCCTTTAAATACGCCGCCCGTCCTGCGAGTTCGTTCTTCGCAGGACAAAAAAAAACTGTAAACGAGAGAAGCGAGATTTTCAACACCAAGAGCAAGAGAGAGAGAAACAATCACTGTGAGTAGATTAGTGTCACTCCTTCAGAATAAAAGCCTCAGCGGGGTGGAAGTTGGGGGTTAGTACCAGTTATCTCACTGCAGCCCAAGTCGGACCACGGCTGGTCCACTCACAGCAGTTGGGGACTGATTTAGTTCTACAGATGGCGCCCTTCTGGCCGATGGCGGCGGCGGCGGCCGTCTTGCCTTCTTTCTCACTATTTAAGCGCTTCTTACATGTCAGAGAGCGCCATCGGTGGACCCTCTCCTCTGCTCCCAAACAGAGAAAGTGTTCGTCTCAGCTTGACAGCAGAAAAATACCAGGACATCAGGCCTCGCACGCTCACACACACTCACACACACTCACACACACACACACTCTACCCGACAGTCACATGACGCGCACTTCACGGCTGTGGACCGAATACAAGAGAAAGGCTTCACATGACCAGACGAACACCTGCAAAGAGACGTTTGGTTTAAGTTAAAGTCATTAGTTGTGGCTTACCCTGGTCCGACTTTTGCTCACTAGACGAGCTAATTTTCCGCGACATCTTGGCTGTAACAGAAACAAATATCCCAGAAAAAAATAAATAAACAACTAAAAAGGATGACAGCCAATTTCTATGATTCACGCCACAAAACATCTAAAGAAATCAGAGTGAAACAATCAAAATATCAATTTTTAGTTCATATGAGAAGTGACAGTAACTGAAGAACTGCACTGAAACACACCAGGTGATTTTAAAGCTGAGTTGCACCAATAAGGATGTTTTTTGGAATAGATCATGATTCAGGAATTCAGGAATGTTTTCTTTTTTTAAGTGATACGAAAAAGGTTATTTTTGGGCATTTTATACGAAAAGAAACTATTAAGAAAATACACTTTAAAAAATCTGTAGAACTAAAACATGACTTTCCATTTTTTGAGTTCAGTTCATTTTTAACACCAATAAATCTTTAAATAAGAAAATTGAATGAAACAAAACTTTAGAAATTAAATAAAAAAATTTTAAAAAACTTGAAACAAAAAAAGTAATTATGAGTCCTTTATGGTGCAAACCAACTTGAAATGATTTGGATAAAAATGATCAAGTTTCCCCTAAAAGTTGCCTGTAGCAGTTTCTAACCCCCCCGCTGGAGACCACGACAGCACGCATGAGAAGCACCACAGTCAGAGGAGCCTGTAATGTCCAACAAAGCAAGCGGCAGCTGAGAAAAAAAGTGATTACAATTCGGTTATGCAAAAGGAGCAGGTGGATCAGTGGACGGCCAAACAGTCAACACTGAACCGAAGGCCTGCAATCAGAAACAAACACACGAGTGTCTACAGTCAGAGGAAGGTGAGACGTTAGTGCTGCGGAGAGTCGAGGAAAGAGGCAGATTTTCTATGAATTTGTATCCGTGAGAACAAACGTCTCCTGATTTGACAGGCTGTTTTCCGCAGCTGTGTGGAACAGCAGCCTGCGGTGTCTTTGGCAGCACAAAACGCATAGAAAATCCTGGGCATTAATTTCAAGACATCGTGGTCATGCATCGGATAAAGGACTCCAATTGATTCCAAAAAAACAGCGATAAAAAAAACACAAAACACCCCAAAATCTAACGTGATTAGTGAACGCTTCCTGGAAGAGAGTCTGTCGTTCATTGGCACAAGACGCAGCAGGCTGGCGTGGGATTAAGGCACAGTGTGGTTAGGACGCCGTCATTCAGAGAGGAAGGAGTGAGTGATCACAGAGAATACATCCAGATTATACACTACCAAAGTCATTGGCAACCGTCTTGGAAAAGCGTCTGCTTTTGAACTTCACTGGAAATAAGGTTCAAAAACACACATCAGATAAACTTCAGGCGCCCACCGCACGCGCTAACATTGGAGGCGAGGTGCGTTTGAAGTCACGGTACCCTTCTCTATGAACCTCTGCTTTCGCTCGTCGTCTGAATTGCAGGGTGAGGCAGAACCTACACGACACACAGGGTTCAAAACAGCAGTGAGCCGGTTTGAATGGCAGGCCGAGGGGCGGGCTGAGGACGGCCTACCTGAAGTGGGGGACTTGCAGCGGTCCTCTGAGGTGTTGGACCCGTCGTTGGAGTCACACAGCGCTGTGGGAGCCACAGAGAGAGTAATTAAACCACGGCAGAGACGCTCCATCTCCTGAGGAACTTCCTCTAATGATGTCCTCTCTATGACACAACATCGGGACAATAATTAAGGTCTATTAGAGCAGAGCTGTCCAATCGCGGTCCTGGAGGAGCCACAGTCCTGCATAGCTTTTTCGGGTTTTCCATCAGCTGATAGTCCTTGATAAACTGTACTTTTTCAGCGCCAGAGAGCTAAAAATACAGGAGATCGGAGGTCAGATGTTAACCAGGCGGAGACGTCAGCGAATGAGTCCCGGGACCGACTCCTTCACGAGAATTCATCAGCGCCTCCAACAGGTTAATCTACCAGACGTGACGACTCCAAGCTCTGCAGAAAACTAATATGGAGGCGCTCAGTGTGTCGCCAACATGCTGCACGTGGCCCTCCGGGACCAGGACAGACACATATCTACTGGAGGAGGACAGGGATCAGCTACTCGAATAATGTCGGCTCGCTCAGAGAAGCAACAAATCAGTTCATCAAGCGAGGCGAGTTGTAGGACACACCACAGAGGCTCGGGGGGGGGGGGGGCACACTGGAGAGAGGAGGGTAAATTGTGACGCAGCGTGACTTACTGAAGTGAGACGAGCGGAGTTTTTTCACAGACTCAGAATACATGTTAGACAGTCTGGACATGCAAGACGCCACAGGAGGAATGTCTTAACCAAACCACAGGGAGAGACCGACAGTAGAAACAGTGAGAGACAAAAAGAAACAGACTGGACAGCAGAAGAGCAAATGAGATGACAACGGTGAGTCGCAGTGGCTTGGTGGGACTTTTATCAGCACTTAAAAAGCTTGAATCTATCAGTCGTTTTGCACTCTGCATGAATCAAAACAAATTTTTTGATAAAAGTCTTGAACAGACCAGGCCACTGAGACTGTAAAGTATGAGTATAAACAGTGACGACAGGATGAAACAACAGACGCGACCAAAAACAACAAATCCAACGAGTGGGAAAAAAGGCGAATTACGCATCGTTTCAAATCAAAAGTTTAACAGCAGAGCGGCTCTGAGGCAGCATCCGCTCGGCCTGCACGGATCACCGGCGAGCACGCTCGGCCGTCTCTGCCGCGTCCGACTGAACAGATGGAGAATCTGTCAGCGAGGCCCCCTGCTGAGCGAGAGGAGCTACTGCAGGGGGCGGCGCTCACGGTGCGAAGTCGGGGCAGCTGCCAAGTGTCGGCGCCACCTCCCTAACCCGCCTCCACCAGCCAGACACAGCTCAGCAACACTGAGGAGCGCCGCAGCCAACCAACCGAGTGTTGACTGTATTTCAGTGAGATTGATGAGAGGGAAGGCAGCCTGTGCTGAGACAGACAGAGACAGAGAGATCAGCGGATGAAGCTCACCTCCGGAGGGCTGCCGGGCCTTACGGGGGGAGCGGGGCTGCCCCTGGTAGGGGTCCGACGGGCTGTACAGCTCCGAAATCGACACGTTGAGCAGCAGAGTCTTCTGGAGGTAGTCCACCACCGCCAGGCCGTTGCTGTTTCCGAACACAACGCTGAAAGACAAGACGGTTGAGACTGTGATTCAGTCCGGCCTTTACATAAACACGATTACCGTCTTTTATTTTTTATTCAGACGGGACGCAAATTTAGTCCAAACGCAGCTCCTGGACAGAGATAAACACCACAAAGACGAACGTGGGCAGACAAGCGTGCGGTTCCAAGTGAAAACATGCAGCGTGCTGGAGACTTACAGGCCGTAGGAGGAGTTGATTGCCAGGCTGGTGATCTGCTGAGGGGGCTCCCCGCTCACCCACACCAGCTGGATCACCAGCTCCACCTGGTAACCCGGGGACTGCTTCAGCGGGGAGCTCCGCACCCTGCATAAGACACGCAGCGGGGTGAGACAGCAGGTCGCGAAGCACAACAGCCTCAGTTGTCATCCGCAGAAACAACACGTATTCTTCAGCCATTAAAACGCCTTTCAGGAAACACTTTTCTCCTCCATCTGTAGCGATGAAGGACGGAGCAACGGAGCAGAAAGAGCTCCCTCCTGCATCACTGTGTTGGCTCAGGCCCAATTAAAAGTTTCCCCCCGAAAAGACCGAGAAAACTACAAAGAGTGCGTACTGTAGACACGGTATATTGTCTCGGGGGCCGTCGGAGGAGTTGCTGCCAGTGGGGGGCTGGGTGGGGGGCTCAGTCTCCTGAGGGCTGGAGGAAGCTCCGGAGGTGGGCAGAGTCGGGGTCTGCTCCCCACCAGGGTCGGGCGAGTCCACCTCACTGAACTCGCACTGCATCCGCACCTCCAGGAGCTGAACAAGGCAGATAAAAAAGAAAACACTTCAGACCTCGATTTGATTCTCCTGACCTTCAATAACTGATCAGAACCTGCAAGAAAGTGATGATCTGATTTCAGTGGGATTTACAGGCTCCAGAAACTGAAGAAAATCCACTTGATACCAGTAATATTTGCAGGTGATAAAAGCATCATCTGAACTGTAAAAATAACCTTCATTCCTCTAAAGGAACCACATTGCAAGATCTCTCAGCTAGAGATGAGTCCTCACAATCTGGAGCTCTTCACCCACCTGAACGACCTCCGTGGTGACTTCCTGTTTGCTGAACCTGTAGATGATGACGTGGGCCGACACGCCGGCCACGCAGAGCATGCGGCTCTCGGGACACCAGGACAGAGTCTGGATGGCGAACGGGTCCTCGTCGACGATGTCTGTGCTTGGCTTCTCCTCCTTCCCGCGAGCCCTCTCGAACACCTTGGCAGTCTTCAGCTTGTACAGCACTTGGAGCATTACTTTGGGAAGAAGTACAGGAGGGGGAGGGTAAAATACACAATGACTCACTTCTGGCAGTAACTGCACTTATGGTAGCTAACCAGGATCTGTGGCGTTGTGTTTATTACTCCCTCAAGCAGCAATAAACACAAAAATGTGCCATCAACATCCATCCTTTTGAATCTGACATGCTATAAATAGCAAGTGACACATGCCTATATGCAGATGACACTACTGTATATATAGATTCTCACACAGCAATGAAACCAGCTTCAAAGCTTGTGGTAGCAAGGAGATGAGTAAATGTTCCCCAAAGATAAGTTAAAACATTATTTGATAGTAGCAAGAGAGAAAATATTCATCTAAACTGCGAATAATCAACAATTCAGGAGCCTCAATTGCAAACAAATTTGTTACAATTCACATGAATGCTCAAACACAAGTTGAATTTATCACCTGACAGACTCCTGTGATTAACAGAAAAAACTACTCACATGCAGAAGCGTCCCAAAATTTGATTGAACCATCAGCGTGTCTGTTTTAGGGAGTAAAAACGCACAATGAACATTTTAAACCTTCATGTCTATGAACAACAGTTTCCATGAAATAGGGTTCAAACATTCACCCACCCTGTGATGATGATTTCCGGGTAACTCTGTGTGCCTTGGCCCCAGTTTCCACCGCTAACGGGCCACTCCTGTGAACACAACCAAACACAGCAAATCATAAAAGGCAGGAAGCTGAAACCTCCCGAATCAGAAGGTGCTTCCTCGTGAAGACGATGTCACGCAGTAGAAAAACTCGCCTTCTTGCTGTAGCCTTGTCTCTTTTGTCGGCTGCCGACCGAGTAAAGTGCAGGAATCAGATCGGCGGGGCAGTCGGCAAAGTATTCGACGCAGGTCACCGGGGACTCGTGGATGGTCAGAGGATACGGGTTCTCAAATATGGGGTACCTGCCGAGGCAAAACGGCCAGATTAAAATCGCAAACTGAAATGGTCCGTCAAAAAGTTGACAGAAGACACTGAACTTGATCAAGAACAAGTGTATTTGTAACAGTTTGACTGCTTTCCATTCATCTGTTGCACTACATTTCATCAGAATTGATCAATTTCTATACAATATACAGATTTGGGAAATTCATTTATCACTTTGGAGAACACCTTTAAGAAAGTCCATTGTGCAGAAGGTCAAAGCAGCAAAGGTTTCTGGTTTGGAGTGGCTTGTTCTAAAAGAGTCTGGATTCATGCGAATATTTACCCAATCTGTCCGAGGTCTATTACAACTAGATCCTTCTCGAGGAGCACCACCACAGCGTAAGGCTCCTGGAAGTCTGGCAAAAACAAAACGGCACCAAATTAAAGCAGATAAGGACATTGAATCAGGTGTGTTTGAGACCGCTCCGAGAAGCTCAGGCCGGTCGCGTTGGCGCTCACCGTTTGGATATGGAGTTTCGCACAGCGTGAGGAAGTCTACGATGGGGTAGTCCATCTCCAGGACGGCGGTGCTCTTTCCGTGCATCACAGTCAGGCAGGCTCGCCTCCCCACCGTGTCGTATGACAGCCCGCCAGACAGGACCATAAAGGGGTCCCTGGGTTCAGGAAAGAAACGTGCGTTATAACTGGTAAATGGACGAAAAGGGGCGAACAATCGTGCTTCCTCGGGAGAATATTTGGCCCCGTTTCAAGAGGATCTTTATTGGGAGGGAAGTGTTTTTTAATTAAATGACAACTATTTTTATCTCCTGTCCTCAAAACCTGAAAAAAATGTGGGAATTAATTTGATTTGTTTCGTGAAATCGACTTTTTACGGCTCATTTTTTGGGGAGAGCTTGTCAGTTCAGTTCAGGAGCTCCAGGCAATAACAATGCTCGTATAATTAATCAGGAAGTTATTTACATGCATCTTGAACATTACGGATAATTATGACAGAAAACCTTTACTTAACAGTCACGACAATAAATGGGAGATAAAATAAACAGATTGGTGTCGGTAGAAGGATGCGAACAACAGGGTTGGTCTGACGGATCTATGCAGAATAACAGGAAAGGCTACTTTCAGTGCAGGATGTGGATCCAAACGGCGGTCGGTTAAGACACAGGATGGGTGGGGACGTGCCACTGTCACACTCACCCAGCCCTTGTTGTTTTGTACTCCACTTTCAGGATAGGCTTGCACGGTTCTGGCTTTTTTCCATCCTTCGGCTGCTTTCCTATTGGAGGTCAAGTTGCAGAAAAGCACTCAGGTTCAAGCTGCACCGAGCACGCGGCGATGCACACATATGGACACGACGACGCCATCCATCTGTTCGCTTATTTTACAGTCACACCTCCGCAATAAGACGGAGCGCCTTTCTTTTTTTAAATGCACACGTTTTCGTGTTCGCTTCGTGTTTGTAAACAATGCAGCGGCGCGCGTACGACGGCCCGTACCATGTGGCGTGATGATCTGCGCGGCCTTGGCGGGGGCTCGTACATTCCACGTGGTCAGAGTGCCGTCGGAGTGGCTGCAGACGAACTGTTTCCCCTCATGGTGCCAGGCCACCGAGTGGATCGCCTGGAAGACACGCCGCGCCACATCATCCCCCGGAAAAACACTCAAACTGATGCTAAGAATAGACTTGATGTTATTTGAACGCCTGTTGTGAAAACACTCAATCCCAAAAGAGACCAAATGTATGTTTTCTGAAGGCAGTACATATACGTGCAACTTGAGAAGATCAGATTATTGGTTTAGCACCATGAAACTAAGTCTTTTTATGCATGTAAACGGATCAGTCCCGCTGAAATTGGACTATCCGTAGCCTGACTACTGCTACATGTATTCATACAGCTGGACTGGAATCAGACTCAGCATTCTACTCAGGCACCACTTGGTCTTACAAGAGCTTACGCTCAAAATAACAAAGCCGACGCATCAGTTTGACAAAAAAAAAAAACATGATGCAGGAAGTCCCAGGGAAAAACATCACCATGGCAACCAAGAAACAACAGGCGCACATTTTGACGGACCAGAAAACTAAAACCAATAATCTGATTTGCTGATATCTTCTTCAAATAGTCGGGAGCCAGTTCAATAAGGAGGCAGAGTCAGATGTGGTCAGTCGAAAATCTGCTCGTCTGAATTGACCAGTCGTCTGATTCGATGGACACGTCGAGCCGCGTGCACGTAAACGTACCGAGTGAGACGAACAAAGGAAGGAAAGCGGCGTCTTACCTCGTCATAATTGTAGCGGTAGTCAGCTTTTTTGCACTTCAGATCCCACAACACCACGACGCCGCACTCAAATCCAATCAGGAGCTGCAATAACGGGAGACGCAAAGCACAACACGGCTGACTGCAACGTTCTGCACCTTCAAACAAAGTTGAACTCAACGTTAAGGTTTGAAAACTCTGTGTGCTAACAGCTGACACAATGAAACATTCTGGAAAGTCAAATAAATGTTTGTTTTTTCACATTGTTTTCAGCAACAAGTTATTCAATTCATTGCAAAAGCACTTGTAACCTGATTCTAAGAGAATCAGGCATCTTTTTGTCGTCTTATGTGCAACATGCAGCTAAGATTAAGGAGAATATTCTGACAAAGGACTCACAGTTTATTGAACTGTTGCTAAGTGCATAAACAAGTGTGTTTAGACGGCTAAAAACGTCCTTTATTTGATGTCTGATTGAAAGACTGTCTCTACTTTTCACTTTACACTTGATCAACCCTTCATATTGTCTCCATCTTATGTAAGCTGCTTAGACTCTGTCTAATAAGCCAGTATCTCCTCTCGGTTCAGTCACACATTTCCGGAAACTATCAGTCGAAGAAGAAAACCTCCATTCTTCTTCTGTGACACCGAAAATCAGACGCCTCCATTGACATTTTAATTAGCTAAAGATGTTCAGCTCTCACTGTAGCCGCACGAACCGTATCGACGTTGTGTCGCGGCGCCGGAGCGTTTATCCCCGCGAAACAAAGAGGCGGAAAGCAAATAAAGCGGAACAATTGTTTCGCGTCTCGGTGCGAAAGTGTATCTGACTCCTGCAGGCTGCGCAGGCTTCAAAGTTACCTTGCCCTCATCCATGGGGTTATCGCTGATGTGCACAACAGGCCCCGGGTGTGTCTTGGTGGATCTGTGAGGACACGTGGAAGAAATGGAAGACATTTAGAATCTTCGGGAGTAAAAACAGACATCAGAATCAGAAAATTAGGAAATTCTAATTTATCACTCTATTTGTTGTTGTGCAAAGAAAGGAAAAAAAACACGATAATAAGCAAAGAATCTGCATCAGCTCTACAAAGAAGGAGACGACTTGAGGGGGGGGTCACGTCTGAGACGTTGGGGACAGGATCACCGTGGCAACAGAGAGGCGGCAGCCACGGAGGAAGCGGAGGTCTGGCCTAAGGAAAGTGTTGCCGCCACCGCTGAATCTCTGGCTCCACCGTCTAATGATCTCATCGCTGCTGACGAGTCGATGCAGGCGGAGACGTCGCAGTGAACAACAGGCGGGGACGGACGCGCGCGTGAACCGCGGTCAGCGATCACCACCAAAACGCCACCGATGCAGCTGACTTAAAGCAGCAGCAGTTACAACCGGTCCACGCAGACGTGGCTCATGTCAGCAACAAATCAGACGTTTAGCGAGAGAAAACGTACCTGTGGCTGTGCTGAGGTCACAACTGAGTAAAAAGGACATTATTCTACCACAAAAGCTTCTTTTTCCCCCATGTCTGTTACACAACTGGACTTTTCAACTTTGACAATAAAGCCCAGCCTACTTTCTAAGACTGAAAGGACTTGAAGCTGATCAGAAGCTTCAGAGTTCAGAAAAGGCATGAAAGAGCCGTGAGATTTCCTTATGTTGGCAAGACGTGGCGCTGAGACACCTTCATATTTTCAGTCTGTCAAGAAACGTTTAAGTCACATTTTGGAGACTCATTTATTATTTATCATGATTCATTTTGAGATGACAAATTACAAAGAACTGAACAGAGAAGTCTTGAAATAGATCGGTTTAATCTGAATAAATATGAGGAAAAAAATCGTTTGAATTGAACTCGTATGTTTGAAGATGTGCCTGCAAAACCAAGACAGCGAGACTTCACCTCGTTGGAGCTGCGCCACATTTGATCGGATACCCCACAGGTAACGCAGTTAAATATTGAACGCACAGGATGTGATGCACAGATCTTCCTGTGATCTCCCGCGTGTGGGCGTTCACACAGGAGAGTGGGTGACACCGGATGAGTCGCCCGGGTCATTAAGTGGGCACTTCCTATCAGAGACGCTCCGTTAAATCAGGCAGCCAAACACCTCCAGAAGTCTCGGCAGCAGAGTCCTGGCAGGGCACCATCACCACCTCCGTACCGCCCTCACACCCATCAGAGCTGCAGCTTCTTTCTCGGCTCGCGGGACGCAACACGCTGTATCTGCAAACACGGGCAGCCACATTCCTCCCGCGTCTCAGAGCTTCCCGGTCGGAGTGCCGAACGCACGAGTGTGCCAGGAAGATATGTAAATGAGGAGGAGACGGAGACCGCTGTGAAATCCAGACTTACAGTTCGATGGCTTTGTTCCACATAATAACGTAGCCTGAGAGAGTGAAGGACTCCACGTTGACGATGTGGATGTTCCCCCGTTCTGTGCCGATGTACAGCCATTTGCTCTGGAAGGGCAGGTGGCAGTATGTGATTCTGCAAGAGATCGGCATCCATCAGCACCGGGCTTTTCATTATCTCATGACTCAATCCCATCAAAGGGTCGCCCTCGCCCGCTAATCACGCCGCTCGGACTGGAAGAGCGGCAGCAAGTGACTGAGATTTAATTACAAAAGGCCTTGCACTCTGTCACACTAATGAAGCCGCACTAAATATAGAGCAGCAGGAGGAATCGCTCTGTAAATACTTCCTCAACTGGGAGAAAGATGCATCCAGTCATACGACAGCCGAGCGAGTTAATGTTTACAGATACGCTCTGATCTGCACATAATTTGCCTTAGATGGACTGCTTCAATTTCCACTAAGTAACCTTGAGTAAAAATGAGCTAAATTGTTTGGAGCACTTGCAATTGTATAAAAACAATCTTCGATTTTTGGTGTTACATTTATATTTAAATGGGTTCAAACTGTAATTTATTGGCAGAATAAACAAGAAAATGATCAGACAAGTGATTCAGTATTTGAAGAACAAGAAGCAACATCTGCACATTTACAGCTGGACTCAGTTCTAACAGAGCCCTGGCTGGACTAAAACTTCTTCTTGTCAAAGGGTACCATTGTCTAATACGAAACCCAAAAAACTGTGTAGAGCCAAGCTCAGTAGAGCCAAGTAGTGGTGGGAAAAGTCCCAAAACTCAACACTGGGTGACTCTCCTGTAGTTTGCAGCAGGTCACTGTACCTCTCTCTGTTGAACTTGAGCGAATGGAGGATCGCTGGGATTTTTTGCCTCAGGTTCCACAGGTGGACGCTGTCATCAGCTAAGGCACTCACCAGCGCCCCCTGTGGACAACGGTTAAAAACAAACAAACCCAACAGCTGCTCATTGAACGCTGGCTGCATCATTAACACGCCAGTGTGAGGTCATCACAGAGGCATGTGGGTCACATGTAAACCATTACTAATGAATGTGTGAAACGCATCAGCATGCATTCATGCACCAGTGCCTGGTTACCTGCTGTCAGGCTCTTTGTGGAGAGGAGAGACAGGGAGTGGGAAGGTGAGGCCAGGGAGGGAGGGGGAAAGAGGGAGGGGAGAGACAACCAGGCGCTGAATGAAAGCAACAGGTAATGGAGACAAACCTCGTTGATCAGGAACTGGAGCTGGATGACAGCAGCCCCGCTCTCGTGCTGACAGTAGCACTCCACGCCCGCACGGCCGAAGCTGAAAGATTCAGTCAAAGAAGACTCGAAGGAGAGAAGCTGCGATTTTTAAAACACACAGTTGATCCTCGAAGCTCCTTTTAATACCACATGTAAGCTGAGCTCTTCAGTTTGCGGCGCTAAAAAAGCAAACCGGACTGGTGAGTTATAAATAAAGTCAGTGGGCTCCGTCTTCCTTATTTATTTCCATGCGTCAGCCGCTGTGACGGCACTGTGATTAACTTAACTCTCACCACGACTGGCCACGAAAAAAAAAACAAAGAAAGGTGCAAACTGAAATAAAATACAGTTTCTGTGGCCAAAGAAAAAGTCACTGAATCGTGTGTTCAGAAAACTAGCCCAACAAAATCCTTCGTTTTTCAATCATTCGCCCCGCCTTTATTTTCCAAGCCAGTCAGAGGCCGCTCTCCTCCAGCTCCAACGGTCACCTAGGTAACAGCTTGACTGACAGCGTCCGAGTCTTGAGCAACTCACAAAAGCTGATGCATTCAAAGGAATGGGAAACCACAGCTTTGAAGAACGAACTGCATCTAAACCGCAGCGGCTCTCACACTCGAATTGGCAACAAACAAAACATGATCAAAACTAACCTAAAAAGTACGAATACTGACTCTAATGTGTGCGTGTGGTTCAGAAAAAAGGGGGAGGGAGTGCTGCTGACACCAGGAAAACAGTTTCACCACAGTTAGTGTGATCCCTCTCACAGAGGCCGATTGCACAGCGAGTCGCTCGCAGAGAGCAGAAGGAAACGGCTCAATCTAATCGGTCAGATCGCGGAGACAAAAAGGTGCCGTGTTTCTCAGAGTCTCGGTGTGATCGCTCTGCTATCTGAGTCCTCTGTGAGCTGAGACGGCGTAATAACGCTGAGCAGGATTAACCTCGCTGTGATCGAACAATCCCTATGAACAAACGAAAGCGGGGGTTGCCAGGACGGCCTCCGAGGTGGGCGCCTCCTCTGCGGAGGGACGCAGACTTTCGCCTGGCGCCAGGCGAAGACACTGACAACTGAACTCACGTTCACCCTCGACCTTTCCGTCCAGTTTTAGCTGCAGCCCATTGCAATTTCTGCACATTTGTCAGCCTTATTAATGGATAACATGTCTGTGCAGGACCACAGCGGAGCCAGGAAGAGTCATTAGGTCTGTTTCGAACCTCCTGGTCACGCACAGACGAGAACAGGGCCGTAGTCTAAGGAGTGGGATGCTGAAGCCTAACAACACTGTGTGTTATTCTCCTTAAAATGCAGCAAAATTGCTTTAATAAGAGGCAGCTCCTGCCTGTTTTAATGCTCTGGAGCATTGGCTCATCAGCACTGTAAAGGTGTCTAGACCCTGAACTGAGTCTGTTGTAATGTAGGTTAATGACACTGCTGAGCAAAGCAACTTTCCAGGCGAGCAGGAAACTACCAAGACCGACCTCAAAACATGATTTTATCGCTGCAGAGAGCAACTGAAGCAGGTTTTCTTTTCCAGCACATCCTTCCACGGATCAGGCTGACAAGACCTCCACAGGTTCGCTCTGCTCTGTCGTAAAAGCAAAACCACTTCACAGAACAAAGTGTTTTCCTCTCTTTTGCCCATGTTGTTTTTCAACGGTTTTGAGAGCAGGAAGCCGAGTCACACCAGAGAACATGTGACCGAAGTGTGAGAGAGTAAAAAACAACAGGAGGGTAAAAACTCCAAGTCACAGCTCAGGTCAACGTTTATTGGTCTTATGACGGTATGTAGTTTCGCTTCCACAGAGCTGAAGATGGAAGTTAAAACAAAACACCATTATAAACAGGAAAGTTTTGGTTCAAAACTGTGTTGCAGCTTATAGGGTTTTTATTTATGATTGTGATATTTGTGATTATTATTTAATGGACTTTAATACATAACTTGTTTTTTACAAAAACAGATTGAAACAAAATCTATGAAAATTGTTAACATTTATTTCATTATACTTACATTATTTTATCCAGTTTTCTTTAGAAATGGTGTTATAAAAATCAGGAAAAAATAGTTTTTTTAACTATAAATTTCAATACACTGTATTTTTTGTTATGGCCTAATTTACAAAAACTAAAGGTAGAACCCCTAAAAAGGACTCAGCAGTTTGAATTTATTAATGAAACATCTAATTCGAGTCTAAATATGGAGAATTACACCTTTCCATCGTGTTTTATTTTAGATTTCAACAGAAATGAGTTTCCTGTCCTCCGTCACCAGGAGTCCAAGACGTCTCGCACTGCAGCCGTCCTCCATCGGCGGCGACGCCAGCCTGTTCGCGAACCGCTGCGGTTCACCACAGTGGGTTAACGTCAGCAGCTTTCGTCTCACAAAGCTTTCTGATGAACTGAGGAGCGGGAAGTTAACTTGACTTCACAAACTTCCACATAAAAGACGACTTCTGCAGTCTTAGCCGCGTTCACGCCAGAACAAGAGGAGTTTACAAGAAAGTGGGCAGCAGTACCAAGAGCCATTTGTGAACTGGAAGCTCGTCAAAACACAAAATACAAACGCTCACTCGTGAGAAAGAGTCTACCTAATTAATGCAAAGTCTGGGCATGTCATCAATTTTGCACAAACCTTCACATTAATTCACAAATTAGAGCAAGAAACGGGAGATCCAGTTTGAAAAAGTTCCCGGCGTTTCCTCCGGCTGTGACCGGAGCCAGTTTCACTCCCCAAAACACGATGTACGATTGATCCGCAGTGTTCAGAATGAGCAGCGGACGGACGCGTACAGTAACACGCTGATTAAAACACTGTCGTGGAGACAGATCTTGTAAAAGCAGACATTTATTGCTTGTAGACACCTCATTGAGCTTCTGTCTGCCGAGCTGTGGCAGCGTTTCCAAACTCCAGGGGCAATGAGGTGGATCAATACGGCCCGTCTTTTGATAAATGGACCAATTGCCTGAATGACAGTAATCCCATCAGCTCCACCTCGCACATTAGGACAACATGGAGGCAGTGTGTGTTCGCCGGGAGTCGCCCTGAGAAAGCCAAACACTCTCTTAATCTGGAGAGTGGATAAAGACGAGGGACGGGGGCTACTTCTAACGAGGGCTTAAAATAAGCAGATGGGCCGGCGGAGGTGGACGTCGACATGGGGGGGGAACCCGGGGTTCGCACGCCGGCGGCGTCGGCCACTAAAAAGTCGCAGTGCAACTTTGAGATGAGGAAAATGACCTCATGTGGCGTCTGAAAGTCCTCAGTCCAGTCAGGACAGCAAAACTCTTCACCTGCTCGCTGAAGATACACCGAAATCTCTGAGTGTGTGTGGGCCGGACATTACTCCAGTTGAGCCCTATATATTCTGCTTCCTGAAACCAGACCGCTTAAGCTCCGCCCCTGCTTTGACAGTCGCATGTTTAGCTGTAAAAACAAACCTTTATCCTCAGACACAAAACAAACGTGTAAACGGACTTCCAGCCGCCCGGAGCGGCGCACCTCAAGCTGTGGCAGCTTAATTGTGTGTTTGTTGTGTAAGTCCAGTTGTGTTTACAGCACGTGTGAAGCGGCACGCCGGCTGGGCAGCGCCAGTTGATGAGGTTGGCTCCACGGCATATGGCGGAGGAGCTGTTCGTGCTACTGCAGAGATGCCACTAATGAGCCCGGGTGCTCCAGGAGAAGGGCGCCGCTGGCAGCACAGAGACACAGCCCAACAAAGCCTCCGCCTCCAATGCCTCCACCTCCAAAGCCTCCACCTCCCTCCACGCTGTCGGGATACTTTCACTTTCGCCAGCGGACAAAAAGGAGAAAAACTGTGATTTCCAAAGACTGGAAGGAACGCTGAACGATTGCTTGGTCATTTGATGTTTGCAGAAGTGATTCCAGCAACTCAAGATTGTGTTGTTTTGTCGGTGTGTGTGTGTGTGTGTGTGTGTGTGTGTGTGTGTGTGTGTGTGTGTGTGTGTGTGTGTGTTTGGAGTCTAAAGATGTCAGAAGAGTTGAATCACTGAAGCAGAACTTTCCTCCTGTGGCTGTCTTGGTTTTCATGTGGGAGACCAAACAAAATAAAGGATACAGCCTTAAAGCTCCGGTCTGGGTCCCAATGGCCAAGATTTTCTGCACGGGGTCAAAAGCCATCGAGGACGGTTGATATGGGAAACCGTGACGCACGGTCTGCAGGAGAGAGCAGAATTTAGATCAGACCTCCGCTCGGCCAATCACTCACCTCCTCCTGCACAGTCCAGCTGGAATCCGCCGGGAAAAAAACATTATCACCGACTCCCACAAATGTCTCCCATCAACGGGGAGAATCAGGCTCGTTACCAAAATAAATCAGATGAGGCAGAAACATTAGTGCAAATGGGGATAATTTGACATGACTTCCTGAGGAGCCCAACTCCCCAAACTGGTTTACAGGAGCCCCCGTTTGACCTCAGACTCATCAAAGTTCCCAGTGAGGCCAAACACTGATGGACACACTCGCTTTCACTTACATACAAGAGCAGGAGCCTTCAAAATAAAAGCAATCAAGTGTCTTATTCTGGTTCTCTTTGCTACTGTGGAGCAACAGAACAGCGAACAGTCGGGTGTCAGTGATGCAGGACTGGTGTGACGGGTCTCTGAGCAGCACATCTCACCTGATGAACCTGCGAGGTTGGTTTTTCTCGCCCTCAAAGAAACAAAACTGTGTAATATTAAGAATTTTTCTGGCAGTTAGCAAAAACCTAAGGTGAAAAATACACCCAATGATCGCACAGAAGCAGAAATCATTCAGCTTTCTATTGATGCTACCGAGTGGATCCCTCTCTCTCTCTCTAGTCTTCACCTAAACCCAACTAAACTCAGTAACTCATCACCTCTGAGTTTGGTCCTGCAGGAGGTTTTCTTACTGTTTAAACAGTTGTCTCCTCATGTCTGCTGCAAAATTAAGCTCACATTTGTGCTCTTCTCGGTATCTCAGTAGAGTTGTAAAAAAGGCTGATTTGTTAATTTTATGATTCAATTAAATTGAAGCATCAGCTTAGACAGAAACACTCTGATTCCTGTGTCCCACGCGTACAATAAATGTATCTGGACATCGTCCGCCTGCCCCCCATTACTCCCACTGTAATCATGTCATGAGGGGGGGTCTGTTCACGGCCAGTACGGAGGGGAGGAGCTCATACTGCCACGGGCATGTGAGTGTTGTATTGTGAGATTATGAGCTGATTATGTGAGCTGGCTGAGAGGCTCAATGAAAACCAGCCTGGGAAAAACACCGCCAAAGCAGCCAATCAGTGGCCTCACACTGATCCCCCATCGGAGCTATAACTTGCGTATGAAGAAGAGACTTTATATGAGGTGTGTGTGTGTGTGTGATATTGGTCTGATTCCCATCCCAGTGAGCAGCACCAGCAGCCTGGTGGGGATGAAAACAGCGCCAGTGTCACGTCGCTGTCACCTGACTGTCAGTGTGCACAAGCAGCCTGTGAAATGTGTTGTTTTTAATGGAAACCCACCTTGCAAAGCTGGAAATGCTCCGACTGGAGGCTCTCCTGGATAACATCGTTCTCCCTGGGAGCCCCCGGCGGAGCGGGTGCGGAGGAGGAGGAGGAGGAAGCCGCTGTCAAGCCGTCCAGCACCTTCCTGATGTTGAACTTCTTCATTTTCCACCGTTACGGACGCGACGGTTGACGAAAACAGCTCGAGCGAGCTACCATAAATCGGACGGAGAGCGGCAGCCGCTAGCTAGTTAGCCCCGGAATAACGCACAGTTAATATCTCTCCGTGCACATCTCACATGTTACGGAGGGTGTTGCCAGCGCACTCCCCCAAAATCACCCGGCCCGCGATCATGGATTCAGCGCCGTCCGTGTTCCGACGTCTGAGGTTAATCCGCCATGTATGTGTCCGGCTTTGGCGTTCTTCGTCCGGGATCAATCGTTTCCGTGAGCCGTTTCCCCACAGCCAGGGCTCAGCGGGTAGCAGGCAGGCTACGGAAACGCAGCGAACTGCGGCGGGGATTGAGTCTGCGCACTGCGCTCACCCGGATGCGGGCCCGGTGTTACGGGGAAATCTGTGACCCGTGTCATCGTGTCGCCCTCAAGATGTGATACGGTCTGTTTTTGCTGTTTCTGAAGCCAAAATAAATTTGTTTTGGTACGAAGTCGTTCAAAAACAAGCAGCTAAACGAGTACTTTCACCCCTTACCCTTAAAAATAGTTATTATGGCCGTATATACATATTTGGGGAACTGATGCCCCACTGCAAAAATGTCACAAATTCATTATTCTGAAGATTTATTTCTCAGTTATGTTGAAAAAAAAGAAACAAGAAACTGACAGAGGTTTATCTCCAAACAATTCGTTGGTTGTCTCGCCTTACAGCATGAAGGTCCCTGGTTCGAATCCCTGTGGGCTTTTCTGTGTGGAGTTCCTCAGGTTCATACACTAAAAAGCCACCACTGAATCACTGGTTCTCAAATGGGCAGACAGGGAACCTTTGGGGTACTTCAAGTCCCTCAAGGATGTAATTGAGGTACTGATATGTTGGTTGTGGGGGCCCCCTGCTGGCTGGAGGGTCCTAAACCGCAATGAGACCCAGAAACGGGACCCGATTTAAACACCCGCCAGAGCCTGAAACTGTGTCTTGTGTTGTTAGGTGATACGTGCCAGCCAGAGGTCTTTTCCCACAGACATTTGATACGGTGGCTCGTCCCTCTGACGTCCCTTTCAATCCATCAAATAAGAAAAGAAAAGAGGCCGCATTCCCTCATTTTCTTGTGTCCCCAAAGGAGGAAAATGAGGTTATTTTACTTCCTCGGAGAATTGTACGACAAACCTGGTTAGATAATCACCTTTGTGATCCGTTGCTCTTGAACGCAACCTACATTTGTTGCTTGTGCACCGACATTCCCTGACAGATTCAGGAACCCTAATTTTCCCAGATAATAGGCCTGATATTCCCGTAACAGCCATCAGTAAAGATGTTTAGGACTCAAAGATCTAGTATGTCTTTGAAACTTTTGACCAATCCTCGAGTGTTTCTGTGTAAAAGTGCAAACAAAGTTTAGAAAAATGAATTAAAAAAACGTCCTTTGTTCACTTTCGTGTTTTTATGGCCTTTGTCTTGCATGTGCACACTCTCTGCACTAGAGGGCGCAGTCTGCCAGCGTGTCACAGCCTGAAATCTGCCAGATGGGGCTCCTTCCAGTGTTAAAATCCAGCACCTTGGACAGCAGCATAGAGCGTTTATTTCTACATGATTTTGGAGATAAAGCTGTATCTCGTGTGAATACAGAAACTTTGATGAAAAATAAAACTTAAGAGCAGAAAAAAGTGCAAAACGCTGAAACACAACCAAAACTTCATCCGAGTGAGGTTTTTTTTTTATCCCTTTGAGACACTGCCTGCACCACCAATCAGCCACCTGCCATGTTGTGAAATACATGTTGGAAAGTGACCTGAAAGGAGGTCAGGCGACTCACTCTCCTTTTTCTTCACTCCTTCTTCAACTAAGTTCTCCTTCTTGCAGCTCTAGATTCAGCGTTTCTACATCAACTTCATGAATATCACCTTACAAATCAGCTCCAGCATTCACACTGCATTTTCTTTAGGAACTGCAGCCTCTCCAGTTACAATTGGCCTTCTTGGGATCAAAATAGACTCGTGCGTGTCAAAGAAGGGACTCGCCATACATAATGACTCTTCAAAACGTATGTTTGCTTTCCACAGACGGTAAATACTTAATTACCACAGGCCATCATCATAAAATGGGTCACTGCAGACGCAGGAGGAGGCGCAGCAGGGACGCATACACAGCTTTACTTCTTATCAACCAATTCACAAGTTTGGATAAATTGAAATTTTCATGGAATCATGAATATATAAACAAAGCTGTCAGAGAAAATGCACACTGGAGGGCAGATAAAATGGAGCGATATCAATAATGCACCAGTGATGGGATCCGTCGCAGCCGCTCCCGTTCAGATTCATAAACAAGGAGCTGCGCGGCAGAGCTTTTGTGTCCGATGCAATGAAGTATCGGGGCCACCAGCCCTGTTTGACTCCTGAATCGAGGTCTCTACTATCTGGGACGTACATCCATAATTAGCAAGTGCGTGTTACTTCCTGCCTTTTTTCTCTGACATGAAGTAAACTGCCGTTTATGACGTCCGTAATCTCATCTCAGGATTTATTTCCAGTTTGAAAAACATGGAGTTTCTTAAAGTAAAAATTGTCTGTTTGTAGTGAATTAGGTGTAAATGCCAGGCGGAGTTATCGATGACGAACATGAGCTTGAGTTCTTGCTGCAGCGACCAAACGAGTGGGTTTGCGAGGTTCCGTTCAAGGTTATATGAAAGCGTTTGTTACGGAGGGAAGGTGAAGTTGGACAAAAGCTTCACTGTGCAGGTACGAAGCAGCGGGATGTGGAGCAGTTCCCCCGTCGCACAGCAAGGACACAGAAAAGTAAAACTGCAGGACAGCAGAGGACAGATCGGTGTGCAAAAATAACCCGCAACACAAACATGTCGGTGAACACGCGGGACGATGTTTTCACTCCTCGACCTCACACGGGATGGAGCCTTTCCTGACGACGACTCCGTCCCACGTCACTCACATGAAGTCCAGCACTTTGCTGACAGCCTGTTTAAGGTTGAAGCGAGTCAAAGTTTACCAGTTTTGTGCTCACAGGTGCAGGGAGGAAGCAGTTCTTACCACTGCTCGCTGAATAAAAGACTCCTAAATTTTGAAACTGGGGAAATTCAACTTAATTTTGGTGAATTTGACCTCAAAAAGTGCTTCGGGGACCTTCCAGCGACTCCAGAATCGAGTTAAAACAGATTTTCTCTCCTCTAAATTACTCATAGCCATTTTTAATGATTATCTTTGAAACAAGCAAGGTCAGAATCTGGAGACTTCTGCACTTTTGTTATCGGTCTCCTCCTGGCTGTGGCGTTCATGCTCCTCCTCCCCGTTCTGGCACATTCAGTCCTCTCAGGGCATTCACACATATTTCCTCCCTGCACCAAAAAAATCAGGTCAGGCCTGATAGCTCCTCTTCCTTTTTTTTTTGGTCGAATCAATCCGAGCGACGATGCTTCTGTGTGTGATTCATCTCACAATGAAGCGATTAAACAGATCAGTGAACGCAGGAGTTGCGTAACGGTCAGAGATGGATTTGCATTGATTGTCTTTTATTGAGGAACTTTGAGGGATCACACTCGTCTCCTCTTTTCTCGGCAGTTTATTGAAAAACGAATCGAACTCGAAACAGTTTCTGGATGTTGAGTTGAAGCAGGTTAATCAACACTCGAGTGGGGAGCGTTGCAGATATTTCCCAGCAGGCTTTGTGTCACGCTGAGCTGTTTATTGTCTCGACTCTCATTGTTCCGGTTTATCAGAGAAATTAGCACACACACACACGCACATGCATGCACACACACGCGCGCGCGCGCACACACACACTTGCGGTTTCCTGCAGTTGGCGTCGTCCGCCATTATTTCACATTGAGGCCTTATCGATGTTTGCATCGTCCCATGAGTGAAGAGGGAGGACATGTGTTCATTGTCGGCTTCGCTGTTTGTCTCTGCATGTTCTTCCTGTGTGTTAATATTTGATCGGACTCTGATGAGCAGGTCATGTAGCTGCGGCGCTCAAGTTCACGCTGACAGGAAAACTCATGCAAGCGTAATCGCACCCACAAGATCGACTCAAAGCTTTAAAACGTAACATTTGTCAAATGTAAAAACCCTCAAACAAGCTGTCGGATGAATAAATGATCCCGTCCGTTCATCCGTTTACTAAATTAATCCAAACCAAAGTACGAAAACTCAACATCACCAAACAGCTGAAAGAAGTTGCTGCATATTTCACTGTTTTCACCTTTTAGGAGTTATTCTGTTTTAAGTTTTGACTACTGAGAGACTTCAGTTCACAAGTGACCATTGAAGCTGTCCTGTAAATGAAGGGTTGCAGGTTCAAGTCCCCTGACAGGCGAGTTGTGAGGAAAGTAAGTGCGACCATTTGTCACAATGACTCCTCAAGGCCAGTTTCCAGCCCGGGTGGTCTTTACAAGAGGTGTCTCGAGAGGACAGGAGGGCAACAGGACAGCTGGGATTGGTTGTCCATTTGGAGGACTAACTCCACTGTCGATCTTCTTTCCACTCTTTGTGCTCGTCCAACCTGGAGCCACTTTATTGAGCCTCTCTGTGACTTTTCTCTGCACTCTTAATGGAAACTCCTTTGGTTTTGCTTCGACTTTCACCACATCCTGTTTGTTCTTTCCTCTCACCGACGCCATAAAAGCCTCTCGGCAGAAGGCAGAGAAGCGTAAATTTGGACCGCGAAGAAGCACGAGACAAATGTACAAAATAATCAGTTTACTCCATCAAACAAGCGTCCTTCAGTTCGTCTACAGCAAATACTGTTTGAAGTTGCGGACTGAGTATATATGCTTCCTATGAGACTCCGAATAGCTTATTCATAAAATACTAGTGGGAACAGAAGCACTTTATCACATGAAATGATCTTTACATCCTACTAAAGTCTCAATAATCAGGAAACCCGTTGGTCACCATTCACACACCGACCACAGCTAACGATGTCTCTCTAACACTGTACTGTGTATAGCTGTAATCTGAATACCAAAATATGATACACAATTTATACATTCACAAAACATCGATCCTATACAGTGAAATATGTAAATAAGGAGTCTTATTATATAAAAGATAGAAACTTTAAACAAGTTAAACTCACGTTTCCAGACCATAACAGGACAAATGTATAAAATAAATAGGTGGCACTTGAGCTTCTGCTACATTCATGATAAAGTGAATCAGGTGAAACCGTATCAATAAAAATAAATAAATTACACTTTAAAAGTATCACAAAACCACAAATACTGTCTCTTCCATCTTTGTTTTAACCAACTTTACAGTGAAGCCAAGACAGGGGGGGGGGGGGGGAAACGCACTCGCGCACCAACATACCAAAAGCAGGAACCTTTCAAAATAAAAGCACAGGGCAGTATATTACGTCTGGAAAGAGTCTTGTTCTGTTTTCTTTCGAATATGCAATTGTACTTGTGACACATGACCAATATGCGCAAACTATTGCTTGATAGAGGAGGCAAGATACAAAATGTGGAGCCCTAAATATCTTAAAATCAAATCGGATTAATTTACTTGACATACAAAAAATATTCACCATTAAGTTGTTCTGTTTAAAATCAGCTTATTTGATTGTTACTTCACTTATTTTTATCAAATAAATCCATACATACGACATTAATTGACATAAATACACAGAGAACCTTACGCATTTTATCTTAACAGCTTATGTTAGAATTACACATTATGTTTGTAACTGGGATACTTTTTTCCACGATTGCACACGACGTTTGTAAGGAGTTTATAATCTGGCACCTTGAGTCGCACCGTTTAAATGAGGGCTGCAACGGTCGGCGGTTCAGTTTGCTATGGTCAGGATCAGTTTATGTGTCGCAGGCGACGTGCACGCTGGTGCTGAGCATCCCGTCGCAGCCCCAAAGTGTAAAAGCTCTTAAGTTAGAGAGTAAAAACTACTCGTCAGAACACAGGAAGTCTTTCTCCTCAAGTGTCTGAAAGAGTCGTTAAGATAACCAGTCGGAAACTTCTGAGCCCTCACAAAGTGGAGGAGCTCTGCTTGTAGTCTCTGAAGATGACGGAGGCGTACGTCACGTTGGGCGGCGTGCACAAGATCGACTCGGACACCGGCGAGTTGGGAAAGGGGCTCGCGGGGGGGCCGGCGGCGCAGTCGCGAAACGGGGAGGGAGGCATGAGAGCCAGAGAGTCCTCCATGGCTACCTTGGCCTCCACCAAGTCCTCCTCATCCTCCTCCTCCTCCTGCTCCTCGTCGTGAATGTGGGCGTTGTTGTACATGTAGCCGTGGAGGAGGCCGAAGCGCTCGTTCTCCAGCTCCTCCTGCAGAGGCGAGGCGGGCTCCTCGTCGAAGGGGTCCAGGCGCACGGGCAGGACGGGCTCCTGCTGGATGAGGTGGGCCTGGTGGTAGACCGGCATGCCGCCGCTCACCGCCTCCGGCATGCTAATCATGTTGCGGAGCTCGGGGATGTCACTGTGAAACTTGCCCCCCGCCGCCGCCGCCTCCTCCAGCTGGCGGCTCATGACGGCATGTTGGGGGACGATGCTGTTGTGCAGCGCGGGCTCGGGGGAGTAGAGCTCCACCTCTGCATCTTTCATCAGCCCACAGGGAGGCATCTGGCCGTGCGGCATCATGGGGGGAGTGGCGGGGGAGTTATATCTGACAGGCTCGCTCTCATCCTCCTCCTCAGCCACGTTGTACAGAGTCTTGGTGCTGAGGCCGGAGAACTCGTGGCCTGTGTTTTGGTAGGAGCTAGTTAAGGGTTTGATGACGGCCATCTGATTGGAACCTGCCTCCTGTCTCTTCACATGTACTGACAGTCTGTGCCACATGTGATCCCCTTTTGGAGGATGTCTTGCACCTGGTTCAGACCATGACACAGACTTTCCATTAGAACTATGAACAAAATAAAAACCACTGTTACTTCTCAGGGACCCACAAAGGTGGAGACACACACACACAGCATCTGTCTGTTTCACGACGAAAAGTCCAGAAAAGTGAATCTCTTCCAGCTTGAATCGGACAGATTTTTCTCTGATTCACCATTTTTATGATGAATTCAGGTCTTTTGACTAAATTGCACAATTTTTCTGGACTCACAGTCGTTTAAAAAAGTGTCTTTATTTTGTTTTTTAATTATTAAAACATGAGTAATACAAAAGTTCAAATTTCAGGGTATCTGCAGGTTTTCCAAGAATTTCACTTGTTCATAGAGGGATCAGTGATCACAGCTTTTCAAGAGATACAAAAATCATATTTGATGAGAAGGTTCTTCTTGTTTGTACAAGAGAAAAGCAAGAAATCACCCAACCAGGACCTGATGCTATCAACTTGAGTGCTACGACAAGCTCCAAGAGATTGAGAAATTTAAAACCAAAGGAAACGTTAGATTTGATGTACGGAGGTTTGAGTGTTTCCGCATGATGCAGTAATGTCGAATAGTCATTGATGCCCTGCAGAAACCCTGTCAGCCGTCATCCTTCAGCACACAGAGATGCTCGTTTTTTTTTTCATCCAACGGTTCGAAGGTTAAAATCGTGCACTTGTGAAATCGGGCACTGACCTAAATCCGACACACTCTACAACAGGTGCTCCTCTGAAAGTAAGTACAGTAGGACCTGAAATCCCCTGCGAGAGCTAATTACAGTAAAACCAGCATCCCTGTGGGGCCTCAGGAGTCGCATGCAGACTCAATTAACGGACCTACCTGCCGTTCCCGGTGTTCTTCTTCCTCTTGAACATGTTGAGCAGGCTGTTGCTCCGGCAGGCGATCTTGCCGTCGCCCACGTGCATGCGCACGGCGTCGGAGGTGGTGAACGCGCTGCGGACGTTGCGCTCCGGCTTGGCGATGATGATGTACATCTTGGGCGTGAACATGCACCCCAGCGCCACGGTGACGCTGAGGCTGACCGAGAAGGAGGTGGTGATGATCTTGTAGTTGCTCCCGAAGTAGATGGGCACGAAGGCCAGCCAGATGATGCAGGTGGTGTACATGGTGAAGGCGATGTACTTGGCTTCGTTGAAGTTGGCCGGCACGTTGCGCGTCTTGAAGGCGTAGTAGGTGCAGCTCATGATGAGCAGGCCGTTGTAGCCCAGCGGCGCCACCATGCCCACGTTGCTGGTGTTGCAGATGAGGAAGACCTCCCTGATGCTGGGGTAGGATTTGATGGGCTCCGGCGGCTCCATGATGATGAGGGTGATCTCCAGCGTCAGCTGCACGCTGATGAGGATGAAGGCGATGACCACCTGGGCCCACGCGCTCATGAACCTCGGCTTCCTGGTGCAGATCTTCTTCTTGCTGCCCGCCAGGATGCGGGCGATGCGGTTCGTTTTGGTCACCAGCGCCGAGTAGCACATGGCGGCCGAGAGTCCCACCAGGAGCCTCTGCAGGTAGCAGGACGCCACGGTGGGCCGCGCGATGAGGGTGAAGGGGCACAGGTAGCCCAGGAAGATGCCGGCCAGGATGATGTAGCAGAGCTCCCGGCTGGAGGACTTGACCACCGGCGTGTCCCGGTACAGCACGAAGACCAGGGCCACGAAGGAGGTGACCAGGATGCCCATGCAGGAGAAGACCACCTGGATAATGGACTCGGGGTTGCTCCACTCCAGGTAGCGCAGGGGGATTGGCTCGCAACCTGAAAGGAGCGAACAAAAACAAAGTCACAATATCTTAAAAGCTCCTCTTCAATTTTTAATCACTTCAGCCCGGCGGCTATTTTTCTGTATCTATCGAAAACAACAAAATCAACATTTTTTCCAAGGTTGTTTTGTGTGGATCTTTACATTCGTGCTCCGTTTAAACTATGGAAATACATTTCAGGCCCCTCCAAAAAATGCAGCAACTGTCTAAGTAGGTTTTTAGCTCAACTATAAATAAACCTGTTTCTCCTGCTCAGCCACGGCCAGGGCTGAAGTGCAGCCAACAGAGAAGGAGACCAGTGCAGCAGGACAAAGTACAAAACTGCCTTGTTTGGGGTTTTTTTTAGGGATCCAAATTAAAATCGCCTTCCGGCGTCACGCTGAGAACAAACGCTCAACGCCCAACTTGCGGTGTTTCACCCGCCGTTGGTGTAACCGCGAGAGAACGAGGTTCAGAAAGTGACACGCGGATTTCTTTATGTCGTCCATGTGCCTCACATTTTCCACTCCGCGCGTCCCCGAACATCCTGCGGTTTGACTAAAAAATAAAAAATGCATCAGCGTGCAAGCGGGGTGATCCTATTAGGAAAGTGTCTTGCCTTTGAACAACACATGAGGCCTTTTGAAAGTGGGCCAGAAGAGAGCGGAGCGCTAAGTGAAGTAGGGCTGCTGTCGGACGAAGTGGTGAAGATGATGAATGGCTCTCAGGTGTCATGGGAGAGCGGCGAAAATAGGACACCGCAGGTTTGTCAAATTGCGCAGCAAAAAGAAGAAGAAGATCGGAGCCGGGCGAGTTGCCGAGGGCACAGGTAAGAGAAAGGAGGCGCTCGGAGGAACTTTTTCCTCTGATAAACCAGAAAAATCTGCTCTCATCTCGGGAAACATCAATCATGCAACAGGATCTCAGCCTGTGGCCAGTCAAGCAACATAAATTCCTCTAAATTTAGACGTTAAACCGTCAGAAGTGAAAGATTTTCCCCTGAATTTTTGTCGACTCAGAGCTGAACCTTCTTTCCAGCCGAGAGCTGGATGGAAAAACATCATTCTGCGTCGTTCTGTTGGAATTTCATCCTGTGATTGTCCTGAAAATCTGCTTGTTTGTTTCATTTTTAAAGGACTTGACACAAACACTGGGACACCTCTGAATTAAAGCCAACATTAGATGCATTCAGGATCCCGTGAAGGCTTAATTTCATGCACAAATGAGATGCAATTAAGCCACAGCGACTGCAGCACGGACGCTCTGGCTAAGTCGTGAGTCGAGTTTGTAAGACGAGAGAAAAGTGCCAATCAGCCGCCGCAGGCTCGGCTGGGATGGGACTCAAAAGAGAGTGAAACGGAAGTATAATCCCACCTTCCAGTTCCTCGTCGGGCCACCAGCCCAACTCGCAGGCTTTGCATGTGAACTCGTCCTGGACGTACTCGTTGTCTTTGCAGGCGGTGCAGATCCAGCAGCAGCTCACCTCTCCTTTTCTGATCACCTGAGACCGAGCAATTCAAACATCAACACAAAAGTACATGATGTTTATGCTGACATCTAATCTCGATGGAGAGCCAAACGCTTGCATGTTGTTAACGTGGAAAGAACTCAAGCTAAAGAGAGAATTTTGGCGCTGAGCTCCACCTTGATCTCTCCTTTGGAGCAGGGCTCGCTGCAGACGGAGCGGACCATGTCGCTGCGGTTCATCTGGATCATCTCGTCTTCCAGCATCAGGACGCCTTCGTGCCACGAGCCGATGTTGATGTAGTCGAAGACGCCGCTGGACTCCACCCGCTGGAAGTTCATGATCTCGTACCTGATGGAGGATGGCAGAGGTCAAAGGTCTGTCAGAGACGCTCGATCTCTTTATTAAAGTCAACACATCATACAATGGCAGAAAAAGGGGTAAAAAGTGCTTCAGTTGTCACCTTCCGGGCGAGTCTCCGTTCTCGTCGAACCAAATGTCCTCTCCGGAGACCCCCGCGAAGGACGTCTTGAGGAGGAACTCCAACAAGTGGCTCCCATCGACTGGCTTCATGGCGTCACAGAGCCCCACGTGACCCGGGCAGAGGTGCGAGTGCATGTCGTGCAGGCCGTGGGCCATGGCGTAGATGGCGTTGATGACGAAGCCCATCTTGCTGTCTTGGACGTAGTTGTCCTCCAGACTTTCGTAACCTGCCCACATACGAATGGCCAATGAACACACAGACGTAGGACGAGAAAGTCCTACGACACATGGGGGGGTTTTACTGTTGCAAGCGGCAGCGCGTTATGCCTTCCCACACTTCCTCCGTGTGTCTCACAGGTGTGTGGAGCGTGATGAGTGATCGGGTGCTCACAGATGCATTATTTTAATTCCTCTTTATCGTCTGAAGTCGCGCAGCAAGCCGCATGCATCCTCAGCTCAGCGGGACTCTGCTTTAAAAGAACCGGCAGCCTCAGAAGACGGCTTCTGAAAAAACCCGTTGATTTCTGCCTCCGTGAGTCAGGATTCAATTAGCCTCCGTCTGACAGTCTGACAAATAAAACCCAAAGTCTGCCTCCTCGAGTGAAACGACAGGCCGACGATGCGCCTGTATTTGGAGCCGTTGTTTTCTCGTGTTGCTTTTTCCTCACACAAACAGAAGGACTCCGAGACAAAAGTGATTAGAGACACAAACGGCAGGCGATGCTCAAACACCCCCACCCCCCCTCCACCCTCATCGTTCAGCGTAATGTGAGCTTAAAGCAGAATAGAAAGCTTGTTTTTAAAGCTGTGAGTGTTGGTTCAGGGTTGTTGGAGCGAACTACACCATGCAATCAGCATGAACAGCCGACTTGAGCCGAAAACTATACATTTACATTGAATATACTGTAGTAGTTCATTAATATTTGTGGACATTTACATGACAAGTGAAAGGCGGTATCGTGAAAAATCTGTAATGAACTCCATTTATTTAAAATGTGTCCATTGAGCTTTTTCACTGATTAAGCTCATGTCTGTCTTAAAAAAAGGATTAAAAATCAACACTGTCCTCCTGTAATTTGGCCCTTTCATTAGGATTTGGATCGCTGAGGAATTCATACTTTTCACTGGATAAATCATCCTTTTCTTCAGCACCGTCTGTTGGACAGGATCCACCAGCTGCACTCAGCTGCATTTAAACCGTGTGATTCCCTTTTGAGCATCTTCATCATCCTCCTCCTCATCATCTGCTGCTGCTGTGTTTGTTGACACTCGTGTTAAATCAAGTAGCGATCATTAAAAGGAGACTGTCGGGGAAACTCGGCGTCTCCGCGAGCAAACACACCAACAGCCAAATCGAGGCGGGCAGCAGCTGGGCGAGCGTCCGGTGGGAGCTGCTGGTGATGACCCAGTTAAACAGCTTCTTGGCGCCGCCGCCGCTCGCCGCGCTCACCGAGCTGTGTGAGCTTCAGTCATGATGCAATGATGCCATGATGTCAGCATGCACGCCGCGGAGCCAACGGCTCACGCCCGGACCGACTGAACCCGCGCTGCGTTCCCGCATGAAAGAACAACATGGATCTGATCAGAGGCGTTCAACGTCTGATGCTTCATGCAGCCGAAGCCAGTTCAGCCAGTTATCGTCAACTGTTATTGGGCTGTTTTATGTGAGTAAACAAACCAGAAAAAGGGGGAGGGGCATCGTGAGAGCGGATGAGACCCAATTGTGAGGCTCCCACTGCAGTGTAACCAAAAAGATACCAACAAGAGCCCAATAGCTTCATATATTAGAGGTCAACTGAGATTAAATACAGGAAAAATACATCAAAATCAACCCAACGTGTCAGAGAAACCTTAATATCAGTCAACCTCTATGTATATTTACAAAGAGCTGCGCTATATTTCAATTGATGGGAATTCACTCACCGTCCTGGAGTTCTACGTCAAAATAAACAAATGAATAGAATACAAATAATAACATAAAAAACAATGAAAGTGACCAGACAGCAAACAACAACTCTACCTCCAAACATGAGACACATCGAACTCTGTAAACCAGCTAATTAAACGTGATGGTGTACTAAAAATGGGATTAAATGCATTAAACGCAAAGAGGAAAGTAATGTGCAAATGCTGCCGAAAGAAAATAAGTTGAAAACAAGGAAAGATGCAATGACAAAACCAAACTCAATATATTGCAGCGTTTAGACTGTTTTTAGTGTTTTGCTGCATGCATCAAATTATATTTACGTTTATCAATGTGTTTGGTAAAGTTTGTCAAATATGTTGCAAGAAAGATCTGCGTTTGAGAGCAATTATCCGTCATAAGATTGAAAACGTAAATATACGGTCTTATACTGGATAAAAAATAAGTGTGAGATGTAAGAAAAGTGCAGCGGAAACGTGCTTTCTGAGCATCGTTTCAATAAAACAACAAAAAAAATGAGCCAATGAAAGAGTTTTGGTCCTTTGCAAGTGAAAAAACAAATCAAATTTACCTAGATCATCATCCTCTGTGAGGCCACGTGCCACAGAAATGAACAATATGAAAAAAATATGTGTTACTGGATTGACTTGGAGAGAATTTTGCCCTCTGGCAGTCTGATGCATAATTAAAGAGTGTGTTCCAGTTTATGGGGCCTTTTGGCTTCTTCCTCTGGGCATCGAACACATCAGAGCAGTTCAAAGGAGACAAGCTGGTGTCAACTCGGGCGCTAAACTACGAACCAGAAAAGATTGCGGGAGAACACGGTGACGGTTGGCCTACCTGAGCAGTTGCGTGCATAATTCAGGTTCTCCTGCGGGTGTCCGGGGAGGCGGCACTGGAAGCGGTACTGCCAGAACTCGGGGAACCACGGGTTGCGGGTGTTGGTGCCGAGCCGGAGCCGCAGGAAGTAGTCGTCGAAGGAGGAGACCTCCTCCGACTGCAGCTTCACGGTGAGGCCCCCCAGAGCCTCCTGCTCGTACCCCTCCACCACCTCCACCCGGTCGGCCCAGCCGTCACTGCAGGGAGGAGCACGGCGCCATCAGACTCCGTCAGTAAGCAGCCCCTGTCCCCTCTACATCCTCTCTACAACACCTTCTCCATCCCATCTCACCACCTTCCACATCCCCTCTACGACTCCTCTACATCCCCCAAAAATGCCCATGACTACATCCTCTCTATAATTCCTCTACATCCCCTCTACTTCCCCTCTAAGTTCTTTTTTTAAAAAAAATAGAATTTATTCTATTTTAGAATATTAGACTGAAAAACCAAGACTAAAGACTAAATAACTGAGTCACAGCGACGTAAAGTGGACGTTTGACAGCGTCAACGTTCAGCCACATAAACTGCACTGCTGTGAGGTTTTTCTGACTGTTTCTCTTTGAGCGTCTCTCTGAGGGACGTGGACAGTTTACTGTGCCGACAGAGGACGGAAAAGGCACACACACACACACACACACACACACACACACACACACACACACACACACACTCAAACACTGTGTCGCTGGATAAGTCACAGTATA